>OY740775.1:73249743-73669001 GCA_963513935.1 Aphrophora alni
ATAATGTACAACAAATAGGCCCTACCACACACAGACACACAAATAGCATTCCAAATTTTTCTATTGGGGGTTCAAAACATCGAAAATCTTTAAAGCGGTGATGTTAATTTTCCCACCATAGTAATAACTCTATTTTCATTTTAAAGTAATAGAAAATCAGATACGAACAATAATGAACTGCTGTGGGGAAAACCTACGCACTAATTAAATTTAATAAGTTGCTCAGATTTTATCTATACATAAATATAACCAGCGCTACTCATTACCTTGTATTGGAACTGCTGTTGTTAGAATTACACATTAACACTAGTTAACGATCGCAATCATGGTACTTACAAAGTCCCATTACCTCTAAACGTAATACAGGTTGGTAGATCAAGTAGGTTTTCTAAACCTCGTTATTGTGTATATTACTACTTTCTTGATGTCAGCTAGCCCCTACTGGCCTTGTAGATGTTATAAATTTAAAAGTTTCCATTCGCTTCGCTCGTGTTAATGTCTCGGCCATGTGGATATGTGAAGAAGCCTCCACTCGCTATCTCGTGTCAGAGTTTCGGCACTGCCGGATCTAATGTCACCTTATGAATATCACATTTTCTTTAAAGCTCTGCGTAGAAAATTACTTTTTGTCAATAACTTCGCTATTTGTCATTGTAGAGAGATGTTGTTGGTACCTTTATATGCAGAATTAAAATCTACCCATTTTTATCTAACTTCGTATGTTATCAGTTAAATAACGCACGAGAAATGAACAAAAACTGTTTAAAATATCCATTTTGAAAATTTTTATTAAATTTTTCTGATTTTTAAGTGGGTTCTATATGAGATCACCTCTATAACAAATTTCATGTTCCTATCTTATTTTTTGTAGTCGTTATCGTGTTTAAGATCAGACGACACCGACAACGACAACGACAACGACAACGACAACTACGATGACAACGACAACGACAATGATAATGATAACGCCAACGACAATGATAATGACAACGACAATGACTATGACAACGGCAACGACAACGACAACGATAATGACAACGTGATCGACAATGACAAAGACAACGACTGCGACAATGACAAAGACATCGACAACGACAACGACAACAACAACTATATTGACAACGACAACGACACCGACAACAACAACTATATTGACAGCGACAACGACATAGACAACTACGATGACAACGCCAACGACAATGATAATGATAACGCCAACGACAATGATAATGACAACGACAATGACTATTACAACGGCAACGACAACGACAACGATAATGACAACGTGATCGACAATGACAAAGACAACGACTGCGACAATGACAAAGACATCGACAACGGCAACGACAACAACAACTATATTGACAACGACAACGACACCGACAACAACAACTATATTGACAACGACAACGACATAGACAACTACGATGACAACGCCAACGACAATGATAATGATAACGCCAACGACGATGATAATGTACAACGAGATCGACAATGACAACGACAATGATAAAGACGACAGCGACAACGACATCGACAACTTCAATGATAAAGACAACGACAGCGACAATGACAACGACAAGGAAAACGATAATGATAATGACAACGACTGCAACAATGAAAAAGACACCAACAACGACTAAGACACTTATAAAGGCAACGACAATGATAAAGGGTTCTATATAAGCACAACTCTAAACCAAATTTTATGTTCCTATCTTATTTTTTGTAGCCGTTATCGTGTTTAAATTCTAACGACAACGACTGCGACAATGACAATGATATCGACAGCGACAATGATAAAGACAACGACAGTGACAATGATAATGACATCGACGTCAACGACAATGTTAATGGCAACGACAGTGACAATGATAAAGACAACGACAGCGACAACAGCTATAATGACATCGACGACAACGACAATGTTAATGGCAACGACAGTGACAATGATAAAGACAACGACAGTGACAACGATAATGACATCGACGTCAACGACAATGTTAATAGCAACGACTGCGTCAATAACAACGACAATGATAAAGACAACAACAGCGACAACGATAATGACATCGACGACAACGAGAATGACATCGACGATAACGACAATGACTACGACAATGACAAAGACATTGACAACGACAATGATAAAGGCAACGACTGCGTCAATAACAACGACAATGATAAAGACAACAACAGCGACAACGATAATGACATCAACGACAACGAGAATGACATCGACGATAACGACAATGACTACGACAATGACAAAGACATTGACAACGACAATGATAAAGGCAACGACTGCGTCAATAACAACGACAATGATAAAGACAACAACAGCGACCACGATAATGACATCAACGACAACGAGAATGACATCGACGATAACGACAATGACTACGACAATGACAAAGACATTGACAACGACAATGATAAAGGCAACGACTGCGTCAATAACAACGACAATGATAAAGACAACAACAGCGACCACGATAATGACATCGACGACAACGAGAATGACATCGACGATAACGACAATGACTACGACAATGACAAAGACATTGACAACGACAATGATAAAGACAACGACAGCGACAATGACACAACATCGACAGCGACAACGACAATGACTACGACAATGACTACAACGACAACTTTCTGAATTTTAATAGGTTTCTATATGAACACACAATTGTCGCGACGTACGGACGGCGTACAACGACAATGGACGGACGGCATATTGAAAATAACTTTATGGTTGCCTGAGACCATGAAATTGAAGATTAGTAAAAACAGAGAACGACAATCTTGACGATTACCACACTTACCCTATTAGCCCAGTCAATGAATGTGGAAAAATCACTCAATGTCGGAAATAATTTTCAACAAACTGGATTTTTCACAGGGATAGAGAACACCGTTAGACATGTATTTTTACAAAAGTCCCCGATTCCCCCCCCCCCCTTGTGCTTCTCTCCATCTCTCTACTAAAAATTTGAAAGCCTAATATCTCCTTAACCACTTTGAATACAGGGAAGTAAAATCAAAATCATGACCTACGTTGTGGCCTATAAAATAGCATTAATTTTGCAATTTTGATTACGATTTTTTCCTTTTCTTTCTCACATGTACGTAGTACAGAGAAAAATAAGTTAGGGTCAAAAAATCGAAGTCGAATTTTTCTGTGAATATATCCGTTTTGAATTTCCTTGTGTTAAAAAAAGTGGTTTTTGGAATTATGACTGACTGGAGTTTGTAGTTTGTAAAGCTATATGAACTGATTTAAATCAAATTTATTACGTAGGCATATTTTGCCATTTTCGAAACTTTACAAAAAATGTATCGATGACTCAAAACTAAGAGTGTTAGACAAACACAAAATTATGATTGTCAAAATCGGCTATAACGATTTTGATCAAATTTTGCTCAAGTCTAGCCTCTAAGTATCCAAACAAAACGTATTGGTCGCCATCATTCATAAAATTCTTATTTAAAGAAAAATTGTCTCAAAAAATTACCTCTACCGATTGCGTTCAAATTGTAGTGAATTATGACGATTAATGAACCAAATCTCTATGAAAAATCGCAAATATTAAATATTACAGCTCTTATGTAGCCTACTTATTTTTTCTTCTTACAACGGGTTAAACTACATTCTGAAGACAATGTAAATATAATAGGCTAATAGATATTACTCAACTGTTTAGTATTCAAAAAGGAGCGCCCAAGAAATAATTATTAAGCGTCAGGTATGTAACTACAACAGGGAACGGAAGTCTATTTTGTAACAAACAAACAATAACTAACTACTCATCGATGTATGTCAAAAGGTTTTGGAGGTGTATTTATACTTTCATCTGTCAATGTTAGCACCAAAATTAAAATAAACTGTGACAAAACTTTGATAACACTTTCCCATCCCCAAAACCCAATAAAAACAAACCAGAACTACGCGTCACCAAAAATGTTATGTCGGTAATTTGTCAATCAAAAAGTGAAAGTGCACCATAAATGAAAAGATATTAAATAAGCGTGAAATTAACGGGTACTTAGTTTTACTTACGGACTCTAATAAAGAGAAATCGATAAAAACGCAATTAATATATTAATGGGTATGGAATTCTTTGTCTCGCAACTAACGAAAATTGTTTTTAAAACTTATACGTTACGCATTTCTCATTGTGTGGTTCAATTAAGTTGTATTCATCACACAAAAAATAATAATAATATATGATTTCGCACTGCAATTTAATTTCAATTACAATTTTTTTGTAGAGTGTAGATCACGCAAATTCAAGTAAGAATGAGGGGGGATGTGATATCTGTTACTTTAAATCTAGTCTAGTGCCAACATATTTTTTACTTATATGTAGAGCAATAATTGAAAGAATATAAAAGCAAAGTTTGAAATATATAGGATTTTTCGTCTTGTCTGAGTAGATTGGTTGCGACGGCTGACATGCAGTTCCCTCGGCGGTTGAAGGAATTTATTAGGGTCGATAATCCTGCCCCCCAAAAATGTCTGCAGTTCCCCCGGCGATCACTCACAACCTAACCTAACCTGAAGTAATTCTTCATCTTCATTACTAACTATACGAATACTGTTTAGAGCGTCATGAACTTCCGATATATTCTTCGGTAGAGGAGGTAACTGTTGCCGTTTTCCTTGTACAAGTTATTTTTTTATTCCATTACATAATTTATTTCTTGCGTTAGCAAATAACGTTAATACATAAATGACCGCCGGGGAACTGCAGATACCCTTCGGGGGTTGCCCCTGACCGCCGGGGGGGGGGAACTGCAGAACTCTCGTTGCGACTTACAGACACGCGTGTGAGTTTGTAAGGGTCCGTAGGTAAAACCCTTAACAAACTGCGATGCTATTTAATAAAATTCAATTTATAAAATTTATTCCGTACAAAATATACACAGACGCGTATTCTTACTACCTGCAAATATCCAAGCTTTAAAACCAGCAGGAAAACCGAGTTATTTGACCTAAACGTAGTGAGATCCCCGCTGTGCCCTTTAGCCTTCACTTACTGCGGTCATTGTCAATAACTCACTTTGGTAACACAAATTCGTCCTCCCTCGTCCATAGCTCTACTTTAAACAGTTCTTTTTAGATATAATTTACTTTATAAAATCACAACAGACAAACGGGAAACAGCGGGTTTGATCAATATTATGTTCACATAAAATTTTTGTTTTCTCTCAGGTCCCATATCGTCTCGTAAAGTTATGACAGTTAATCGCGAATTACCACGATTTTATTAGTACGGTTTCCGTCATATCTGTCTGTTTCTCCGGGTGGAATTTCGCAATCGAGTTTAAACTAACCTCCCGATAAACTAGAGACCTGAAATTTTGAACATAGGTCAGAATTGGATGACAATACAATATTCAGTTGGTTTCTTGTCTCTACATTTGTTTAAACAACAGGTATTAAGAAGTAATATTTTGAATTTCAGATATTTTCAGCTAAACAGGATGTGAAATGCATTGGGAATTTCCTACGTATGTCCTTGTCAGAGTCTCATCAATATATTTACAAAACCGATTGAAATCTTTCACCCTGACATGAGACTAAAAAACAGAAAATAATAAATCAAATAACATTTTTTGTTAACATACCACGTTTTTAAAACGGACTAAAAAGTATAAAATAATTTTTCATGACCCTTCTACAATTTTGAGGGAGGATTGTTAGTGTCTATGGATATATTTGGAATACTTGGAGAGAAAAACGTGGGGCGCACCCAGTAAATAATACAACTAGACAATCCGGATGAATTCGCAGCTAATTTCAGTGAATCGGAAATGAGATTCACTGTAATTTAATTTATTTACTCCTCTTTAACTATCATAGATTACCTATTTGATTTGTCAATTTAGTATGAAAAGTCACAAAAATGAAGATAACTTTATATTTGCTAGAGGCAACTATAGTGTGTTCATTCCAATTCGGAAAAATTGAATTTAAAATGTAGGCCATTTTTACAGTTTTTTATTCATATCTCTTGTGTTATCCAACTTATAACACACTAAAATAAATAAAAATTTGCAGATTACAATTCTGCATAATGTTACCCTGTCTACGATGACAAATAGGGAACGTAATTTTAAACCGTGACCTCTAAAAAAGGTGACTTTACATATCCGACACTACAGAGCCACCGAGACGAGAGTAGCGAATGAAATCTCCTTCACACATGTAAGGTTTGAGCCTCGCCAGGACCGAGATACTGACAAGAGCAAAGCTAATTGAAATTGTTTTATTATTCAGTGTTTTAGCAAAGTCCCCTCCCCCCATCTTAACTTTTGTATGAAGTTAAATAGAGCCAAACCTGTTTGGGACTTAACTAGGTCATCTGAAGTTTCTTTATGAAGGTTTAGAATTTTGCGCCTCCACCTAAAAGGGGGAAATTTGGAGGTACTTCTAAATGGGAATCTACATCTTATGACATGTCAAATTAAAGGGAATAAAAATCAAAATTAATGGCGTTCATGAAATATTTTTTAGATTCCTACAACCGAAATGTTTTACAAAAAGTATCTGAGTTTATTAAATTATAAAAACGCTAAATATGTTAAATCGGAATACTAAAAAGTTTAAAAAATGTTCGATAGACTAATTTGAGAGAAGCATTCAACGTTGAACTGAATTTTACCTGTCCCCCAAAGTGTGATACTTTTGGGCACATTAAAAAAAACCACGTTGTGTGACATATCAAATTAATTGGGTTTTTTTTAAGGCAAAACTAATAGCACCAACAAATTTTACTTTTAACTTTATTAAAAATGTTGTTTGGAAATGTGAGCAAATAATTGTATTGTTTTTCACAGTTACATTTCGTTTGAACAATTAATCTAAACAATCACAACAAACCAACTGTGAATACGAAATGTAACTCTCATACGAAGTGTGAAAATAGATTTTTTTGTAAATGACATCTACATTTAAAATTACATTTTTAATAAAGTTTTATTAAATTAAAATTTTTGGCGCTGTTAGTTTTGCCTTAAAAAGCAATTTAATTTGATATGTCACACAACTTAGGTTCTTTTCGTGTATTTTGATAGTGCCCAAAAGTACCACACTTTCGAGGGACGGGTAAAATTCAGTTCAACGTAGAATGTTTCTGTCAGATTAGTCTACAAAACATTTTAAAAACTGTTTAACGATTTGGACATATTTACCGATTTTGTAATTTAAAAATCTCAAATATTTTTGTGCCGCCATTTTAGTTATGGTAATCCAAAAACACATTTCCTTAACGCCATTAATTTTATCTTTTTATTCCATTTAAATTTGACATGTCACAGGATGCGGATTCTCATTTAAAAATTTTGAGTAACTAAAAATTTCCCCCATTTAGAGGGGAGTGGAAAATTCCAAACTACGATAAAAAAAGCTTCAGGTGACTTAGTTAACAGTTCCTAAAGGGTTTGGTGGTTAAGTTCATACAAAAGTTAGGGTGGGGGTATTTACTAACGCACTGTATACATCTAAGGCTCGTTAAGGCCAAGCAAACGTAGGCTGTAGTGGTATAGAGAATTATGAAGTTCAGAAAACTTGTGTAACAACTGTTTTAAACAAACCCTAGTTGAATTCCTAATACAATTTATCATTTATTACAACAAACAAGAAACCAACTTTTGAATTATATTCTATCATGTGCTGGGTAAGTACTATAATGGTGGGCAGAGTTAATTGTGTACTATAGTTTCTGACACCACCACCAAAATGTTAAAAGTTATTAAATAGTATTTGAAATAAGACATTTGTGTTCCTGTGAGAAGTATTTACTCCACATAAAGCATATTATATTCGTCTAAGTTTAATATTATACATAAGAATATTGCAAACATACGAGCAATTACAGACTTTTAGTTTTCGAACGCTGCGTCGGTTTTTCCATATTAATTGTTTTGTTTTAGTGTTGTAGTAAATTCTGATCCTCAACACAAACTTAAGAAAAGCCATTGAAATATGGTCGGAAATTAACGTCCTAAATACGACGTATAATGCCCAGAAATATAATTTTAATACGAGCCTAAACATTAGATCACATTCACAAATATTGTTGGATCCCAGGTGTGCACTATTTGCACGACGTCAGTCATTCAATAATGTAAATCACACAAACATAACCTTGAAGAACCATTTTGGAAAAGACTTGATGATAATGATGAAGCAATGTGTGAAATGTAAATGAGAAAATCTCGTATGTTTAGATTCAAGGTGATGATGTAAGGAGAAAGCCTCGTTGACGCGAGTAAAAGTGAAACCAGGATTGTAGATGTAAGGTAAGTTGTTCTTCAGACATGCTTATTTCATTTCGTTTTGCTTTCATAATATGGAGATATTATTATGGAAATCTATTGCAGACAAAAAACGAGATAAATCTATACAGTTATGGTCTTACCGCTTTTGGCTTTTAAAATGTTCATTCAGTCAAGGGCGTTGAAAATCTTAAAGGAATTCATGGGCGTTGTAGAGTTGCCCTTATGGGAATGTGTCCATTATCAATGACTACATAAATACTATAAGACACGACATAGGATAGGGAAATAGTCTACGCTTTACGGGTGCTGTTCGTCACAAGTTTGACACACAGCTATCAGAAAGCGCTAGCAGCAGGTGCTTGACTGTACGCATCCCACTTGGTTGAGACTGTACAACTGTTGACACAGCATAGTCAGTGTTGTCAGTTCGTGCGCTGAGATAAGCGATTCTCGACCTTCCCTCGCATCTCTGGTCCCATATGTGGCATCAGTGCGCAACTGAAACATTGTTTGACCGTAGAGCCACCTAGCGCCAGTCACATCAACTTCAGATTCTCTAGCAAAGAGCGACAGCTCCACACCCTAGCGGGTATTGGTCAACTCAAGAATAAGCATAGAATATTTAACATGGCCATGTCGTGTCTTATAGTATTTATGTAGTCATTGCCATTATCCCAGTTTGGAAGACCGATTTAAGCAGATGTTAATGTGTCCAATATCCCAGTTTGAAAGACCCAGTTCCCCCGATGGGAATGTGTCCAATATCAGTTTGAAAGACCGAGTTGGACCGATGATCAGCCCAAAGATATGCTCGAGTTAGGCCAACGGCCATTTTTATCTAACAGTTGAGAATGTATATAAAAAGCTGAAAAAATATTCTGGCACATAACTAAATGTTCCAACCACAATTAATTGTCAATTTATCATAAATACTCCAAATTGTTGCCTAGACAGGTAACAACAATATTTTCTTTTGCAATATTAAATACTGTAATACAATGTCCTCACCATAGTTTGACTTTAAATACTGTATATGGACATCAGTTACATATTTCGGGAAAGGTGGAAGATTTCTCTTAAAAGTTCCTCCGCGTGAGGTTCATATCCTATCGAGTCAGACTAACAGCCACAAATTCGGGTGCGGATACGCTCATCTTTCTTTGCAGAAGGCGCGACAAAATCTCTTTCACTTTGCGTTTCACACAGTTTGAAATTAGATTAGGTTCTACTGGCTTGCATCTGTGGTGACTCGTACAGTAGGTTCTAGGAATACAAACATATAAGTATGATTCTGTATATGGCCCTTTTGACCGTCGGCGCAATAGAATGACCCTTTAATCATTTGCAATAGAATTTCTTGACGAACGGCTCAACTTTATGATACGAACTACCATTCCAGTTTTCATGTTAGCTTACCTCTTCAGTATTTTAAGTTATGATTTATAATAGTGAAGCCATTGTTCAATAAATCATATGCCTGATAAATCTCTGAAACTTTACGAAGAAAAACCAGAGATTTGGTAGGAAAAATATCTTTTGCTTACAGAATGTAGTTGCCTATTTTCCTAATCCCCAATCTGACAGAGTGGATTGAGAAAAGGCGTGAAGTGAATAATTTGTATCTTATCCATTCGTCAGCGTATAGATAATGTGGTAGTACAGTTGAGAACGTCAAACACGCTCTACTACGTTGGAATACTGAGAGAGAACAAGTTCAGTGCATAGATATTGTGGTAGTACAGTTGAGAACGTCAAACACGCTCTACTACGTTGGAATACTGAGAGAGAACAAGTTCTGCGTGTAGACATTGTGGTAGTACAGTTGAGAACGTCAAACACGCTCTACTACTTTGGAATACTGAGAGAGAACAAGTTCAGCGTGTAGATATTGTGGTAGTACAGTTGAGAACGTCAAACACGCTTTACTACGTTGGAATACTGAGAGAGAACAAGTTCAGTGCATAGACATTGTGGTAGTACAGTTGAGAACGTCAAACACGCTCTACTACGTTGGAATACTGAGAGAGAACAAGTTCAGCGCATAGATATTGTGGTAGTACAGTTGAGAACGTCAAACACGCTTTACTACGTTGGAATACTGAGAGAGAACAAGTTCAGTGCATAGATATTGTGGTAGTACAGTTGAGAACGTCAAACACGCTCTACTACGTTGGAATACTGAGAGAGAACAAGTTCAGCGTGTAGATATTGTGGTAGTACAGTTGAGAACGTCAAACACGCTTTACTACGTTGGAATACTGAGAGAGAAGAAGTTTTTAGCAGGTTGGCTTTGGTAATGTTAGGAATTAGAATAGTTTTAGTTAGAAATATAGTCTAAGTTCTTTTTAAGAAGCCAGTATGGCAACAATTGTTGTGACAGACCTGGAAAATGATTAAATTGCTTACCTTGAAAGCAAGGCAAACGTCATTGATGCTACAATGATATATAAACCCTTGGGTGGGAGGGAACTTGGTCAGTGGGCTAAGATTGATCAAGGAAGGTGATGCAGGAATACTTAAAGATAGCCAGGGTAAATTCTGGTTATTTGTGGTGATTGATCAGGCAATTAAGGTAATGAACGGAAGCTGAATCAAAAAGATACATTTATTTACGTAACGCATAGATCAAACGTTAATCGACTGTTTCTTTAAAATAATAAGTCTTTTATAGGACGCAACCTGGTTGATAATTTTGTAATCTCTTATTTTTAATGTATATATTCTTAATAGAAGAAGAAAACAGATATGTTCCTTTACAATAGATGCTGCAAGTCATTTCCATATAACTGGATACAGGGTCGTTCACGTTTCATGACATTTACAGCCAATCACTTATATTTAAAATTTATTTATTTAAATTTATCAGGTCTTCAATTGTTCGGGGAACACTTTACAAATATCCCCAAACGTAAACAACATATAGAGTGAGATCCGAGGATTCCGAAGGGCATAGATTTTTCGAAATAAACCATCATCCAAAAATTCCGATAACATGTTTCATTTACATTATGGGTGCGCCATCCTGCTGAATCCAACATTCTCTTTCATTATTGACACAATTGAAAGAAAATTTACGTGTGACTGCATACGCTAAAAAAGCTCATTCCAATATATCAACCTTATACAGTGTAGCCACTACATGCAATGTATCCCGCGAAGATGTACACGCTTTTTGATTTTCTATTTATTTCTTATTTCTCAACCGATACTTTTGAAACTATACATAATTTTTAATAACATTACCAAAAATATTGTGTGAAAATTTTAACACATTGGTTTATAGAAACAAAATGGCGGCTACACAAAAAACAACTAATATGCCACTATACTTTTATGCCATTTACTCTTACAGTTTTAATTGTTGAACAAGTTGATTTAAATTAAACAACAATAATTGCAAAATTAAAACAGAAACTTTTAACCTAATTATTTTGAGTAAAATTATTATACTTTATAGTTGAAAAATGGTTTTTACAGTCGAGAAAAAAGTAAAGTGTTGTGCGTGTGTTTCTAATAACGTTGCAGAATCAATTTGACAATTCCAGGTTGCCTTTCCAAATGTTGATTCACCAATCACTCACTCCATAATTAAGTGGAAAGATTTGTTTGAAACGGAATTCGTAGTGAAAAAAGAAGAACTGGTATGCGCTTCATTTCTCCGGTCTCTTGGTAAACGAATACACTTAGAATCGTAGAGCTTGAAACTGGAGAGCCCAAATCTTCGGTGCTAAGAATCGTAAAGAAAAACAAAATTTTACAAAAGTAGGTTACTTGAAGATGATCCGGACAGAAGAGTGGAGTTCTGTTCCCGCATCATTGAGTTTCTTGAGACTGATCCTGATTAGCATACTCGTATTGTTTTCTCAGACGAGTCGACTTTCTACCGCAACGGTATTGTAAATAGACATAACATTGCCCACCTAAAACTCTTGGTCTCATTTTTCTTGTAATGAAGTGTAGAATAAAAATACATTACACATTATATTTTAAAATATCAAATTTAATAAATGAAATCTTGACCAAGTGAAGCACAGTAGGTAACTCATGTGGGTGGCCCACGGCAGGTACCGGTTAGCCCTAATGCACTGCGTGCCTGTGTGTGATGGTGCGTGCGTTAGAGTGAAGCGACCCTTCGTTCAGCCGCATTCGCTGTTTCCTAATAGTTATAAGTCTGTAATCCCACGTCTCTGTCTTATTTGTACACACATAATATGGCAAACTAACAATATCTGTTAAAACCCATACAGCGGAGTTTTTCATTCCTCTAACTGTATTTATTCGAACATTAAATTTGTCTATTTAAAAATGTTTATATACAAAATAAAATAGCAAACGTTGTAATAAACTATCCACTCCATCATTATCCAATATCATTAAAAACAGATTTTTCATTCCTCTGTCTGTATGCCTCCAATATAAACAGTGCAAGAGATTGCATTAAGGTTCTGCTATTTTTCAAAACAAATACTAGCGAAGATAATCGTCGCCATTTCCTCAAAAATATTTTTAAACTTCAGAAAGAAAGGTAATGTACACGTAATTTACTCCCACCGTTGAGATTTCCCCTCTGTATTTCATATGAAAGTCAAAATTTATTTTTATTTTGAAAGGTATATTTTGTTTATATAGAGAGTGATTTTAAAGTATGGGAACAGTTTTATAATGCATAATTGAGAGATACTTGGAGACAGAAACAAATGTGGGTCTACGTAGTTTAAAAATACTTTTGTTTTAGTTTTTTAATTTTTGTCAGCCATCTTGGATCCGCCATATTGAATCAAACTTTATTTTTTAAATAGGGAATTGGACATGTGATACATAATTTCATGTAATTGTTTACAAGAAAAACTATGCTAAAAAGCAGTTTTTCGATAAGTGCCTTCGTTTTAAGTTATAAGCATTCAAAGTTGCAATGACGAAAAAATCGCGTTAGTAATAAAACGGGGTAAAATACAAGGTCGAACTATTCTATTATATTTTGCCTGTAGATAACGAAATTTAAATAGTATAAATAATATACAATAGTCAATAATTAATGACAGAACTACAAATTAAATCTCAACTGATATTATTCACTTTCAATATTACAAAATTAATTTTAAAATTTTAATAAATGTTTTCGATTATACATTACTAATACAATAAACATTGAAAGCATACAATAACTGTTCAAAGTGTTTAATCTCTACAGATAGTCAATGGGCTAACCTCAACTAATATCCGTTTAAGAAGAAAGTAGGCCTAATTTAAATACAACTGTTAGTTTCAATCACGTGCTTGTTTGTATTACGGTATAACAATACAGCTTATTAACTACTCATTTCGCCTGTAAAAATTAAGTTGTAGTTCAAAATTGTATTCTGGTTTGTTATTGGATCTATTCTGCAGGAAAAACACGATAGAAAAGTTTCGAAAGCGGATCCAAAATGGCGGACGAAAATTTCCAACCTACAAAAAAGTATAATTTGTTAAACTATGTAGATCCGCATTTGTTTCTGACATCAAGTAACTCTGCAGTATAAAGACGTTTCCATATTTAAAAATCACCCTCTATATAGGCTACAAAGCTATAAATACAGTGTAATTCCATAAGACATACATAGACTTTGGGAGCTCACTCTACATGAAAACATTTTTTTTTTAAAATAGGTCCGAAAACGTTTATTTTGCCGTCTATCGGCCATTTTGTTTTTTCAAAAATATAAATTTAGAAATTTGGGATCAAATTTGAGACATGCATTATTTAGGTTAATTTTTACAAGTGCACCAAAAACAAAAAAATATTTTCATTTGTTTCGAAAACATGTGTAGCCATTTTCATATTATTTTTAAAATGGCTGCCGTTAAAAATATTTAATGTCAAATATATCGAAAACCGTTAATTTTACAATAAAAATGTACAAGAAACAAAATATTTTTTTATTTTTTATGACGAACAAAACGGTGTTTTTATCAGATTGGTTTATTGGAATTTTTACCCGGTATGAAAAATAGGTTTTGAATAGTTGGTCGATAAAGTTTTGAACAATTACCAAAATATTATCTTTTTAATTTTTCGTCGATAACTTTGTTGTCATTTAAATGGATCCGCCAACTATCTATGACTTTCTTATATATATATTTTTTTACATTTGCCGTTTACATTATTTAGGTACTGCTATACTCTAACAATATGTTGGAAAACATGATCTGCACTAATATTTGGCCAATGCTACAGATTGAAATAAATATTCAAAATACTTCGACTCATATTTACAAGCATAAACAACACACCAAACTTTTTGTAATGAAACATATTTTTAAATAAAGCAAAAACATTGAATTTTTTTCAAAAACATAGGCTAATTTTTAAGCAGTTCGGCGACCCCTTAAATGAAGTTTGCCGAAAACTTTTTACCTGTTTTTTTTTTATTTTATTTTTTATACCAAATGTCTTAACTACTAGACATAAATTAGTGAAATTTTTACCAGTTTATCTTTATAATAGAACAAAGACTTTTCGCATCGATGACTTTGTAGAAGTATTTTATATGTACTATAATATTTTAATTGTAAAAATAAGACAAAATAAAAAATAAGACCTGTAAAAATAGGTGTAGTTATTTTCCTATATAAGTTATCATAGTTTAGATACCGGAAAAGTTGTAATACATCGCAATAAAAAAAAAAAGTTTATAAATATTTAAGTTATTAAAAAAAATAAACTTAAAAAAAAAAAAAATCCCCAAAAAGATATATAAATATGTCAACAAAAATTATGCTTTATATAATTTTTTACCCTCCTTTTAAAACATTGATGCTCAAATTTCAATTTAAAAAAATAATTAATAAATATTAAAAAATCATGGATTCCCTAAGTTAAAAATTTTTGTTTTTGTGTATTTAAGTTGACAGTTTTAAAGATTTCGATAAACTAATAATACAAAATTAAATCTTGGTTTTCGGTGGACTTGTAAAACTTGATATAAATAATGACTGTAGCAGATTCGAACCCAATATCTTTTTTATTTCTATAGTTGTTTTTGAACTATTAATAGCTCAATGGTTCGTGAGAATTATTATGTAATAATCAAAAACAGACAGACGAACAACGAAGCGAGATAGGTCTATCGAAGAAACATTTTTGTTTGTTTTAATGTATAGATTTTGTGCAAAGAGTTTTTGTGTACCCAGTATCTAATTTCTGTCCCTATCTTAGTTTTTGTTGCTACTCTCATCTTAGAAGACAAGGACAATGATAACGTTGGACAGAATCTAGAAAATGATTTTATAGGTGTCGTGGAGGCCATGAAGAAAAGAAAAAAAAATTGAAATCGATTTTTTTTTTAAATTCCAAAAGGGGGAAAACAAAAGTCGGGCACTTTAGCTGCTATATTAAAAATAAATTCTTGGAATTATATTTGTATATACTATGAAAAAATGAAAAATGTACAAAGCATCAAAGAGCACCAGTGGTACAAGTTTCTCTTGGTAAATACTTTCGAGGTCACAGACTCAACCTGTCTAAAAAAGGGTCGAGGTTGTTTGTCTTTCACGTCTTTCTAAACAAAATCATTCGTGTTATGTTTTAGAAAGTATTTGTCACATCTCCCTGGTTTAGAGACAGTGAGTGGAAAAATCTAGAATTTTTACTGAATATTCTCCAAATTGAAGACAATTAGATTTATTTTGCTGTTATCCTTAATAATACCGTTTTTTCTCACATCTTGTGATTTTAAAGTACACAAATAAGGCACTAACTTTCTCATTTACCCATCAATAAAATTAAATAGTAACAAAAAATGTTAGTCCATTTTTCTACGCGAGAAAAAGTCTTTATACTCACTCCCCCCCCCCCATAATATTTCATTAAAGAAAGATCTAACAACACCCTTTTTTCGTGTAGTCTTGGGTGTTGTTAGATCCCTTTCTTTTACCTTTCCTACCAGTTTTACCTTCTGACCAACACTTTTTTTTCTTCGATCCTGATGCTATTAAAGTATTCCTGAGATAGGATTGTAAGACCGCACTATATCCAAAAGAATAAAGACCTCACGTCAAAAAAACACATTAAATAAAACTCTATTGTACCTCTCCTTGGATTTTGTTATGGAAAATTATGAAATTTTTAACTATTTACCTTATATTCAAACAATTAGAATTATTTTTTCGGTAGACATTTTTCAAGTCAAAATACATTAGTTATTAGAAAATAAGAAATATAAAAGTACGAAATCCAGCTCAGGTTATGAATGCCTACGTTAATATTTATGATTACGTTTTTCAAGAGAGTGAATGTGTCATCGCTTGATTGTTTTATTAGGTCTGGCTTGATGACTATATAATATATAATGTATAAAATATTATAACAAAACTTTAATATTTGTTTTTACGCACATAATTCATGCCAATGTTAATAAAATAAATACTTTGAAACATGTAGGTTTTAACTCTTTCTTTAATTGAAAAATTAAAGTTTAAAATTCATTTACAATAAAAAAAAAACAATTATCGTTCAAATTTGGTGCACTTAATAATTATACAATTAACATGTTAATCTACTACTTATTCTAAGTACATAGTTAAATACTTGTTACTTATTCTACAATGTCTTAATCTAAAATAAAGAAATAAGAGTGCAACAGAATTTTTTACTTTTAATTATTTTGATAAAATGCTCCGGCTAATTGAAATTTATTATTTATTAATTTAATTTACTTTCTCTTTACGGGTTCGTTAGGTTCTTTGGTGACTATAATTTACTTAATATAAAATAGAATTTGGTGGTAGTTTGCTTAATTGAAATTGTCCACTAATTTGTACTTCGACTCTGAAGTTCTATTACAGCTCCAATGTTCCTGGTTCCTTAAACGTGGTTCCCGCGTAGACTGCCAGTAGATGGATTGATTTGCCTTAATCTTTTCAACGAATCTTCTTTTCTTCGTACACTTTTATTTTCACGCACTTTTGTGACGACGATTACTTTTTAATTTATTCGATGATTTTTCCTGTTCAAACATTTGTAGAACGACGCTATTACTCACACACTTTTATGAAGACGACTCTTTTAAACTTATAAACGTTGATTATCTTTTAACTATACTTCGAAGATTATTATTAAATACTTGTACAAAACGAAGCAGTTACTATTTAATTTCGACGGTTGATTTCGGCTAAATCTTTCACAACATTTTTCTTTTTGCTACTAAAGAAACACTTTCTCTGGAACACCCTTATTCAATAAGTTAACAACCAAAAAGACCTCTTGCGCTTCTCTTCCACCCTTATTTATAACTTTTTTTTTCAAATGCTTTATTCCGATCCTCCTCCTTCATTGGCTTATTTTAAATCTTTTACGTTACTTCAGAACTGACGCAATTCCTTTCATTGGTCCTTTTCAAATAATTTCGGTTGAAAGGCATTGACTTTTGAATGGTTTATTTGACTTCTTGAGGTCCGTGACTGACGTTAGAATCGGTTTCCTAGCTGTCAACCCTTTCAACTCTTCACAGTTTATGGCCTGCCGAGCACTGACCTTTTGGGAGCCCTCTATTACGTTACAATAAATATAATGGCGTACGCATTATAGCCGAATATTATGACGTTGTATGGTTGAATAATCATGAGAAATAGGTTTCCCAGACCTAATAAAACAAATACTTTTTTTTACCATGACAAATATATATTTTAACAATAAACATTACAAATATTTGTTTTAAAAATAAACATCGAGCGATGACACTTTCACTAACTTGACGAACGTAGGCATAAATATCAACGTAGGCATTCGTAACCAGAGCTGGATTTGGATTCGTAGTAAACTAACCAGACCTGGATTTAACTTAATAACTGGTGGATTCCCTTGTTTTAAATGTGTTATTTGACAGTGAATAGATACATTTTATGGCTTTAAAAGTGTCTTCCGAAAAAAAAAAATGATCTGATTGTTTGAAAATAAGGTAAACAGTTAACGCTTTCATAATTTTTCAATAGAGGTACAATAGAGTTTTACTTAAAAGAGGAGTTTAAACTGCAATGAATTCAAATATAATTTTAGATATTTTTCAGAACAAACAAAACAAGAAAAACATAACAACTGTTTGTAAATAACAATTAAATTGGTGTAAAACAATACAGAAAATCAAACCGCTTCAAAGCAAGTGAGAGTATCTAATCTGATGTTATTTCCCGTTTTGATAAAGGATCACAACAAATACCGGATTTGCCTTGAGGCATCACACGAGATGTTAACCCTAACTCTCTTAAGATTCTCTAATAAAACAAATAGTGCTTGAAAGAAAGCACTAACTTTCTCATACATCCATCCACAGGTCAAATAAAAATATTTGTAAAAAAATTAAGGCTATTATTCCTATTTATTTATTTAACCACTATTGCTGTGACAAACACGCTTCGGTATAAGTTTCTGTTTTCTGTCATTATTACTATCAAAATTACAATGAGAAACAGGTGAATAAATTTTTAAAATTTCATAAAAGAAAACATTATAAAACCTACAAACTAAGAAACATCATTTAAAACGTTCTTTCTACTTTCTTTCTCTAATATTCCATCTTTTTGGATTTTGGGCAGAAACAACTTCAGGCTTAGCCTTATCTAACTTTAAAATCGTTTAAAACTGCAGGAGGATTTCTACTAAATAAAAAAACCCTGTGCTATTAAATAAGTATAGATAAATACGACGAATAGATTGTAGTGTACGGAAAACTAAATTTAAATATAGAAAATTGTTTTCAATGTCCATTTTGTTTAAATAACAATTCTGTAAAATATTTCAAATGTGATATTTTATAACATGCAATTCATTTTCAATAATTTTAAAAACTGTAAATTAAAATTTAAACATAAGAGATCATTTTGTAAGCACATAAAAAATGCTAATTATAACAAAATTAAACGAAACTTTGAAAATAATCTTCATAATTTAAATTTTGTAAAAATTAATTTCCGATTATTTAACATCATATTTTAACATTAAAAATTAAAATTTGTTGATTTTTAACGTTTAGCGAATCAACTTTGGTTTCCAGAGTTGTGATTCAAATGTGATTGTACTTCAAACAAAGCGAATCAAATTTTAAAGACAAAACTTGTATGTTTTCAAATATAATGTTAAAGTTGGAAATTTGATGAAAACCTCCATTATCATCTCTACGTTTAGGTTTAGAATTATCTACGAATTGGAAAACAAACGATTAAATCAATTTTTATCTTTTTCATTAATGCTCTAGCTTTACACTTGATAACGAGAGTTGATTTATACTCTCGAAACGTCGTATATTAGTTTTATCCGTGATGGTAAATGTCCGATTAAATCATATTAATAATATGAACAATCCATCATATACCAAATAACTGTAAAACCTGAATAAATCAAAGGTTCTAAAATGTAATTGTTAAACCAAAGTACAAACCGTGTTAAAATAATATGGATACGAGATGAGAACACAATTTTCCGGGGGAAATGATCGGCTAACCTTGTGAATTATTTAAGAGAACAGGAAACATAATCTGGATAAAACTGGATCAAACCAGGTTTTGTTAAGAATTGTTAACACGTTACAGGTCTCCATCAGATTATCTCGGCTCCGATTGTAGGAAAGGTGTAAATTGTTTTTACTGAATAAAATCCAAATAAAGAGTGTTCCAGAAAAACACGAAGAATAATACAACAGGTACCATTTACAAATTTAAAAAACAAAATGTTTTATATGTGGGTACTTCGTTTCGTCTAACAATCTGTTTGATTTTTTTTTTGAAAAAGGACTCTTTTATCTGTAAAGTTAGCAAAATTTGAGAAAATTAAAATTTCAGTGGTTAATATTACTATATCCGAAATAACAATACTTTTTAAGGTTAGTAGGTAAAACCAAGGACCCTGCACGTGACTGCCCGTCTGTCGCAACCAGTCTACACAGACAAGACGATAAATCCTATATATTTCAAACTTTGTATTTATATTCTTTCTATTGTCCCACATATAGGAAATATACCGGTACAAAAAAATGACCTTGGGGATAGTTACAGGGCAAAACATTTTGAGTTGATATTTTTTTCGGAAATATGTGTGGAGTATCAAATAAAAAAAGTTATTCTGATTACTAATATGTATGTTTATTATATGAAAAATTTTAATTTGTTAAAGCTAGGTCAAATTTAAAATATCATATGTTATGTCCCCTCCACATAACTTTAAGAACAAATCTGGAAAAAAAAAGTATTTGAAATTAAATCAGAGTGCGAAATCATGTATTATAGTTTTTTTTATGACAAATACAACTTAATTTAAACACACAATGAGAAATGTGTAACGTTTAAGTTTTGAAAGCAGTTTTTTTGAGATGTGAAACAAACAATTCATTAGCCATAAAAGATGCAGTGTCTTTCATTGATTTCTCTTTACTACTATCAATGACTACATAAATACTATAAGACACGACATGGCCATGTTAAATATTCTACGCTTATTCTTGAGTTGACCAATACCCGCTAGGTCGCTCTGCTAGAGAATCTGAAGTTGATGTGACTGGCGCTAGGTGGCTCTACGGTCAAACAATGTTTCAGGCGGGTAAGAGAAAACGCACTGATGCCACATATGGGACCAGAGATGCGAGGGAAGGTCGAGAATCGCTTATCTCAGCGCACGAACTGACAACACTGACTATGCTGACGGAAGTACAGTACGACCGTTTAACTGTGCGCGCAGGCTGGTGGTTGGGTTGAAAGGCGAGAGGGGGTGCGGGGGCTCTTTTCTAAAAACATAGGGTTTTCAGTCGAAACCTTCGTTGCCGGTGATAGATTTATAGACCCTCACTTTCACCGTCCAGTATGTTTTCTGCCAAGATAGTAGCGAAGGGTTCGCGCGCACAGATAGACGGCTTTACTATAAGTGAGAAGGTTTGTGAGAGAGGGGTCAACAGTTGTACAGTCTCAACCAAGTGGGATGCGTACAGTCAAGCACCTGCTGCTAGCGCTTTCTGATAGCTGTGTGTCAAACTCAGCACCCGTAAAGCGTAGACTATTTCCCTATCCTATGTCGTGTCTCATAGTATTTATGTAGTCATTGCTACTATCCATAGGTAAAACCAATGATACTTATAATTTCACACGCGTGTCCATCTGTCTGAAAGTTGCAACGCTACCCAGACAAGAGGATATATATTTAAAACTTTGCATTTATATTCCACACAGAGGAAAAATATAGCGGTAACCAAAAAAGACCTTGGGTAGTTAATGGGCAAAAACTATCAAGTTAAAGAAATTTATTTTTGAAATATTATGTATACGGTATCAAATAAAACTAGAAGTTTTTCTAATTACGAATATGTGTGTTTATTTCACGACGAAATTAATATGTTGCGGCTAGGCAGCTTAAAAGACTTCGACTTTATAAAAATAACTGTCCTATTGTGTGCTAAGTATGCGAGAAGGTATACAAATTGTTGACATAGCAAACATGGCTTTTTGTGAGACCTTCCAGAACAGTTTTTACTCTGGCAACCTGACAGTCTTTATCTACTGGAGAGAAAGTTATGTAAAGTGGTAAAAAATCAAAGTTTTTCGCTGATATCCGTTAAAAGCAATAAATGTCATTTATGGAAGGAAGCCGATTTGTCACTTGTACACTTGAACAGGTTTTGATTAAAATGTGGTCATATCTCAACGATTTTTTTCGATGACTCAAAGACAAAAACCTAAATTTCCGATTTTCTTAAATTGACTCTAACAGTTTTGATCATGTTTTGCTAGTATGTAAACTCTAAGGATCCAAATGATACTTTGGTAGCCATCTACCCAAAAAATTAGTTACCGGTTGAAAACCAAAAAATCGTCTAAGGAAATTTGATAAAAACCCATTATTTTTGTACACTGTGACGATTATTGACCCAAACCATTGTAAAATATATTAGTGTATCTAAAGGGGTTACATTAGAGTCGGGATTAAGGACGAATTAAACGACTTAAATCTAAGGCCTAGTCTGAAAAACGCAATTGAAGCCTTAATTTTCTTATTCCCGTCTGACCAAACCTTACTCTTGGATAACCATCTTAGATGAGTAAACTTCGCTAATTAATCACAAAGAGGCTTAATTTATTAATACCAAAAACTGTACTGTCACTAATCAAACATGTGGGTAATAGCCCATTAAGCCATTATCCTTCACATTACCACATTGCTAAAATACGTAGTCGTCCGGTTAAATAGTTAGATCTTCCCGAACCCTATTAACCCAATTAATTACGACAATTGTAATTTGTAAAATATGATATGAATGTTTTAAGAAAATATCGGAGATGCCAGAATAGGCTACTGTTTTATAATGGACACTGTAAGACCCCACCGTCCCTAGGGACTGGTCTGTGAAGATCAGCTGTTCATTGTCATTGTAATACTTTAACCGCACAACAGATTGCAACCAAGATTCCGGTAAGTAACCAGTGACTCACCAGGCCTTCCGAACCCTATTAACCCAATTAATTACAACAATTGTAATTTGTAAAATATGATATGAATGTTTTAAGAAAATATCGGAGATGCCAGAATATGCTACTGTTTTATAATGGACACTGTAAGACCCCACCGTCCCTAGCGACTGGTCTGTGATCTCAGATCAGCTGTTCATTGTCGTTGTAATACTTTAACCGCACAACAGATTGCAACCAAGATTCCGGTGAGTAACCAGTGACACCGTCACAGTAGCTTAATGACGGCTTCATGGCACAAGCAAAGCAAGTTCTATTTAAATATAATTAATTTTTATTTAATTCACAAAATGTAAATTACATTTTTTTAACGTATAAGTAGAATTACTAATATTGTGGGGGGGGGGTGAATATTATTTTTGGTATTATGTTTTGAGTAACTTAATGCAATATTTTTTGTGCTGTTTTTTTATTTCATCCCTTTCTTCCTATTAATTTGCTTTGTAAACAATAATTTCATAGAAATATTTACTAGACTTGATCGGTAATTTTTTCATCCACCAGTTTCATCCGCTTTTGAAGAGTTGCTGGTGGACTCTTCGTACATAATAATCATCGTACATTATTTTTCATTCTGAACGCGATTTTGATTAAAACCAAATAATTGTGGGATATTTTTAACCCTTTTCGAATATAAAAACTACGAATTAATCGATTAAACTATTCTTTTATATATTTTTTAAATTCATAAATAATGTACCAAGACAAAAAAAACATCTTACATACATAGTCATCTCACCTTCTCGCTACTTAACCGTGAAAGTTAGACTTAATCTATTTTTAAAAGCTATTATCTAATTCTGTTTTGTATTTCTGCTACATAATGACTTCCAGAATTCCGAGAGGAACCGTATCTTCTACAGTCTATAAAAACATCTTGAATGCATCTGTCTGTTAAGAAAAGAATTAAAGACTTTATATTTACTACGAGTTTATTTAACTTATATTAAGAGTTTAAATTGTTTAGATTATATGTATTATAAAGAACAGATATGAAAAATAGTTTCAAAAGAACTTCTGCTGTTGTGAGATAACGTAAATGAAGTAGGCCCTACAATCCGAGGAAGACTTGAGCTTATTGGTAACACGCCTTTTGTCAGAGATAAATTCAAAAATGAATATCTATTATATTAGAGAAATAAATATGACATTAATACCAACTAAGTTACAGCAATGTAGAACAGTTTTAAATTGCAATAGTTACACGTATAAGAAATTATGGTTATTTAACTTGAAGTTCCCAAGGAAATTAAAAAACTATACGAAAAACTCTGAAAAATGGCGTCTGAAAACTCAAAGGGTTTCATTGTAAAATACACAATTGCAAAAAAGGAACGTTCAATCAGAAAAATGCCCTCGAATATCAACCTATGAAATACAAAGGTTTTATGAAAATAAAGTAGGGATGACGCTTAAACACTCGTGGCCAGTCTTTCGACCATAATCAAACCAACCAAACAAGGCTAATCCAAAATAAAATGTGTAAGGTTAAGAATTTAAACAAGTTTATAAATTAAAGTAAGGAGTATATAACAAAGAGCAAGATTTAAGTATTAAGTGAACGTTCAGAAATTAAATCAATAATAATTACCAATAAAGTAAGGTGAAAAGTGTGTAAAATGAAACATAAAAGAGCTACAAAGGGAAACACAGCTAAATATATGAGTAGTCAGTAATTTATAAGATAGAACAAAAACTCGACACACTAGATCTCACAAAAATTATGTTTACTTAATCACACGCGTTTCAACGACAAAGTCGCCATCCTCAGTGATACATTAGCTACAATAACTAAACTATAAGGTGAGATCTTGTGTTCGAGTTTTTGTTCTGTCTAATATTATATCACAAGTCAAGCTCAATATTTATTTAGTAATTTAAAACATTCATGTAAAGGAGATCTCATAACTAAAATCATTTAATGAATACAAAACTAAACTTAAAATCAAATTAAAGTCAATACAATAAATCTACTTCACCATACCTGAAATAATCTTTAAATAATTTTTTTGTAACTAACACAAGGTTTCAAACATTTGAAATTTCTTTGGTATAAATAAGTTGAAATAAGGATCTTACAATACCTCCCAAGCAATTTTAAAGGAAAATCAAAATGTGAGTCAAAATGTATGTAAATATGTGTCATAAAGATATTAAAACTGTATAGCTTTAAGTATTAACCAAGTATTTAACCAAAAATATTTCATTATGTTAGAATAAGTAAGAAATTGTATATTAAAATGTAAAGTCTTTAAAAACAAAATGGTTTTTTGTAATTTTTGTATAATTAAATGTTGATTGGGTTGTACAGAAAACAGCACAGTTCTTCCTAGCGCAAATGTGAATGGTTTAATAATAATCAATTCAGCAAATTCTAGTAAGTTAGATAAGTATTGATGTTTAAGATTAATAAAATTTAGCAATAAGTCTTGAAATATTTACAGATTAAAATAAAATTATTGTTTTTTTCAAACAAAACAATACACAAGTTAATCTCGTCTCTGAACTTATTTAAAACACGAAGTCAGATAAATTCTATCACAGTCAAACTGTAATGATTCGAGAAATTGAATCTGGTGGACCCCAAACATCCATAACCCTTACAAGGTAAAAGACTAGTAGTATGTGGTGGCTTACATGGCGCATCTTATACTCTATTACCATGGTTATAATTCTACTACCCACTCTACCAGCATTTTCCCTTCAGTTGACTCAATCAAACCAATGACCGTGTTGAACATTAATACAGACTAGAGAGGGGATTAAACTACCACCAGTTCCTTTTCCTCGCATTCTTGTCATCTTGCCACAGTACAGTCGCCTCCCAATTGAAAACAAATATTAAAATGTCAGTGTCAACTCAAAGAGCAAGAAATTTAATATTACTGAGAAACTCTAGGGATAAACAGAATGCAAATCTTAAACCTTTCCATATCTTTTATTAAAAACTAACTGAGATAGAGAAGTTCTATTTTTGTTAATTTGTATCATCCTTAAAAGGCGGTAACTTACCCTCCCCCCCACTCACACCAACCTCAATGAATTTTTTTGCAGAATTACTTGTCATTCTGATAGGTTTCCAATTAGGGGTCACAAGCCAAACAGTCCCATTAAGAAATATTGAGTTTTAATCTTCAAAAGTGCAAATTGTAGGCATGATTTTTGTAATCACCGTTTAAACGGTTGTAATTTATGAATTAGTTAGAAGAATCTTTTTCTTTTTTTTTTAATGTTTGTTGAATTGTGAGAAATGAATGATAACCCACATTTTTCATTGTGGAAAACTGTTGGCTGAACCGATTTCAATTTAATTTTTGGAAAATAATCAAGATTTTTGTATGGACTTCCATTTAAGGTACCACAACCAAAAACAATGAAGATAATTCCGGAAAATCAAATTATCAATGGTTAAATTATAGAAAAACTGGATCGGTTTTAATATCTTTGCAGTTTGGTTACAAAACATATGAAGAAATTTAACAATGTAGAACAAAAACTCGAACCCAAGAACTCACAAAAACTACGTTAATTCAATCAAACGCGTTTCAACGACAAAGTTGCCATCTTCAGTGATACATGAGCTAGAGCTACAATAACAAAACTATAACTATAAACCTGAGTTATAGTTTTGTTATTGTAGCTCATGAATATCTGATAATGGTGACTTTGTTGTTGAAACGCGTTTGATTGAATAAAGGTAGTTTTTGTGAGATCTTGTGTTCGAGTTTTTGTTCTACATAATATTATCTCACAAGTCAAGCTTAATATTTATTTATAAATTTAACTATGAATAAAAAGGTAGAAAGTGTAGTTTTGTACTATTAGGAGAACGAAATTCGGGATTTTTTGAAACCAACGGAAAATCTGAAGTTACAAGAAGTACAATCCATAAATTACAACTATTTATTGCCTGATAAAAATCCTCAACTTTCGTTGATTAATACAGTTTCAAACGCAGAACTCTGGGAAAGATCTAGACAAGCAAAAAGAGGCAATGTCTCAGGCTCTAAAATGGAACCCACAAAGAAGAAGAAGACCTGACGGACTTAAGATAAAGTGGAAAAGGACAATGAAAGAGGAAATTAAGACCTAGCGAGAGTTAAAGAAACTGACACTGATTCTAGTTGGAGAAGGCCCTAAGTCCTCAGGAGAATAATTAAGGGAAGTAGAAAAGTCATGAGTTACAATTTGATATTAAGTTAAACCTAGTGTTGGTATTTTACCTTTTGAAAATATGTTTTAAATAGCTCCCCTTAACGATATAAAAATTCCCACAGAATCTTTCTATCTCCCATAGTTTAATTATTTAATATGGAATGTTAAAAAAAACTAGCTAAAGAGACTAAGAAAACAATATTTTCAATTAAAAAAAGAGAAAAATGGTTAGTTAGGTTAGGTTAGGTTAGAGCGTTTTGTTTGAAACATTACACAGTGCCTATGATTAATGTAACATTATCAACTGTTGAATTATTTATTAATTTTATAGTCCTAAAATAAATAAATTTTCCAAATCAAAAGGGAGTTGTAATGTGGTGTTTATTCAGTGATTAATGAAAACAATTTTTATTTTTAAACAAAATTTTAATAAAAAACCAATTGTTTACAAATTTAACAATTTTAAAAATATTTCTCTTTGTGACAATATGGGGATAATTTGTGTTTTAGCAAGACTGTTCTTTGTGCACTCGCTGGAAGGAAAATACCAACAACAGTTAGCAATAAATAGCCTTTAAATTTGCTGGAAATTGTACGTCTTGGTATGTAGAATATATATTGGCCTATTTTCATTCTTTAATAAGATCAATGTTCGAAAAACTGTTATTTTTGTAATAAAAAAGGTTGAGTCCCTCGATAATGGGACTTGTCTTCTCGTCGTTTGTTGAGAGATCGGTAGGACTCAGAGTAGTGTAAATATCCTAGAAAGTTTTAAGATTTACATAAAAACATTACTGTAACCGTGAGAGACATGAACATTTTTAGTGTTTAGAAACATGTACCGACGTGTTTGTTATGTGTTTTATAAAATATTTATAAAAAATAATTTAGCTAATTAACATAACGTGTTCGATAGGACTTCACGCTGATAGGGCGAAACATCTGACAGGGTGGAAGGGGTGGTAGGTGAAAATTAGTTATGTTTTACGTATTAGTTCTATCAAATGTCCAAGGAGGTAATACACAATAAGGTAAACCAGGATTTCCCCAGACCACATAAACAGAAACAAATTAATATTATAACAAATCTAGTATGTTTATTATAATACATTTCGATGACATAGTCATCATTTTCAAAGGTTCAGAGCCAACCTCTCTTTTTTAAATAGATAAAGTATACTCTCTTGTTTGGTTTAGTATATAGTTTATTGTACCAGATATATAAGATTCCCTAGAACATTGACCCTTCCAAATCCGGTCAGTTAGTTAAGGCAAGATGTGATTGGTCGGTTAAGAGCGACAGGGGGTCCTACTTGGCACTTTAGGTTTATGTTTAGTTTAGCTCTAAACTTCTCAGGACGATGACTAGTCACCGAAACGTACATAGGGGTGTAATAATAAACATACTAGATTCATTATAATCTTAGTTTGTTTCTTGTTTTTCTTATATTAGTTCTAGTTTAACCCACACGAGCTCCCTTTAGTAAGTATGGGATTGGCAATCCGGAAGGAACCAAGTTGGAATTTAAACCTTTTTTCATGTAGTTTTTATAGTTTGGGACCCTAAGGAGGACCTATAGTGAATACTGGCATGACAATTTCGTGCCTTGGCTAGATCTTACTAATTTTTTCATATAGTCTTGAGTAACTTCCCTCTCTTTCATCTCTCCTTGAAGGTCCTCTAGGCTAATTTTTTTTTTCTCTAACCCTGAATATTTTAGAGTATTCGCGAGGTCGGGATCTTTTATATATTCTTCTTTTTTTATAAGGCGATGATGACCAAAAGGTTTATCTTCATCATACCGAAAGATTTTTCAGCCTTTGAGCATCAAGGGTAAATAATTATTCCAAATTTATTTTCATTGTACAAAATATATGTACAGTAATTTCAATGAAGACAAATTAAACATGTTTATTCAATCAGTGTTTGTGAACTTTTGGAACACTCAGTACTTGCCGAATTTAACACTTGACCTTATCTGTAAGTGCTTGATAATATTAATGAGTGAATCCATGTTTTGTAGAGTAATATGATAAGACTAACTTTATTCGCATAGATTACAGATTACTCATTCCATTGATGAACTCTGTGTTAGACATGCCACATGATATCATAGAAAAGGAATTTGTACTTAATAAACATTTCTTCTTAGACCTTTCCTCGCGTGAAAACTGAAAAGGGGGAAATGAAGAAGTGACTAACTGAAGACATATGGTAAGGTACAGATGTGGTTCGCTGATAGGATAGAAATTTAATTTTGGAGTATACAATTCGTCTCCCAAGACAGCCATCAGTGTAAGTCTTGAAGGTTACTGAAAACGTTTTTTAGAGACCTTTAAATCAATATTGTTTTAAACTTTTTTCATTTTCTATAAATAGATAAAGTACACACCTTTAAAATAAAAAACCAATAATGTTCTAAACTTTTTCATACTCTGTAGATAGATAAACTGAAGATTATTAAAATGAAAAATCAATATTGTTTTAAACTTTTTCATACTCTGTAGATAGATAATGTGAAGATTATTAAAATGAAAAATCAATATTATTTTAAACTTTTTTCATACTCTGAAGATAAATAAAGTAGATACCTTTAAAATAAAAAACCAATATTGTTTTAAACTTTTTCATGCTCTGTAGATAGATAATGTGAAGATTAATAAAATGAAAAATCAACATTGTTTTAAACTTTTTCATACTCTGTAGATAGATAATGTGAAGATTATTAAAATGAAAAATCAACATTGTTTTAAACTTTTTCATACTCTATAGATAGATAATGTGAAGATTATTAAAATGAAAAATCAACATTGTTTTAAACTTTTTCATACTCTGTAGATAGATAATGTGAAGATTATTAAAATGAAAAATCAATATTGTTCTAAACTTTTTCATACTCTGTAGATATATAATGTGAAGATTATTAAAATGAAAAATCAATATTATTTTAAACTTTTTCATACTCTGTAGATATATAAAGTAGAGACCTTTAAAATGAAAAATCAATATTGGTTTAAACTTTTACATACTCTGTAGATATATAATGTAAAGATTATTAAAATGAAAAATCAATATTGTTTTAAACTTTTTCATACTCTGTAGATAGATAAAGTAGAGACCTTTAAAATGAAAAATCAATATTGGTTTAAACTTTTACATACTCTGTAGATATATAATGTAAAGATTATTAAAATGTAAATCAATATTGTTTTAAACTTTTTCATACTCTGTAGATAGATAAAGTAGAGACCTTTAAAATGAAAAATCAATATTGTTTTAAACTTTTTCATACTCTGTAGATAGATAATGTGAAGATTATTAAAATGAAAAATCAATATTATTTTAAACTTTTTTCATACTCTGAAGATAAATAAAGTAGATACCTTTAAAATAAAAAACCAATATTGTTTTAAACTTTTTCATGCTCTGTAGATAGATAATGTGAAGATTAATAAAATGAAAAATCAACATTGTTTTAAACTTTTTCATACTCTGTAGATAGATAATGTGAAGATTATTAAAATGAAAAATCAACATTGTTTTAAACTTTTTCATACTCTGTAGATATATAATGTGAAGATTATTAAAATGAAAAATCAATATTGTTTTAAACTTTTTCATACTCTGTAGATAGATAAAGTAGATACCTTTAAAATGAAAAATGAATATTGTTTTAAACTTTTTCATACTCTGTAGATATATAATGTGAAGATTATTAAAATGAAAAATCAATATTGTTTTAAACTTTTTCATATTCTTTAGATAGATAAAGTAGATACCTTTAAAATGAAAAATCCATATTGTTTTAAACTTTTTCATACTCTGTAGATATATAATGTGAAGATTATTAAAATGAAAAATCAATATTGTTTTAAACTTTTTCATACTCTGTAGATAGATAAAGTAGATACCTTTAAAATGAAAAATGAATATTGTTTTAAACTTTTTCATACTCTGTAGATATATAATGTGAAGATTATTAAAATGAAAAATCAATATTGTTTTAAACTTTTTCATATTCTGTAGATATATAATGTGAAGATTATTAAAATGAAAAATCAATATTGTTTTAAACTTTTTCATACTCTGTAGATATATAATGTGAAGATTATTAAAATGAAAAATCAATATTGTTTTAAACTTTTTCATACTCTGTAGATAGATAAAGTAGATACCTTTAAAATGAAAAATGAATATTGTTTTAAACTTTTTCATACTCTGTAGATATATAATGTGAAGATTATTAAACTGAAAAATCAATATTGTTTTAAACTTTTTCATATTCTTTAGATAGATAAAGTAGATACCTTTAAAATGAAAAATCAATATTGTTTTAAACTTTTTCATACTCTGTAGATATATAATGTGAAGATTATTAAAATGAAAAATCAATATTGTTTTAAACTTTTTCATACTCTTTAGATAGATAAAGTAGAGACCTTTAAAATGAAAAATGAATATTGTTTTAAACTTTTTCATACTCTGTAGATAAATAATGTGAAGATTATTAAAATAAAAAATCAATATTGTTTTAAACTTTTACATACTCTGTAGATATATAATGTGAAGATTATTAAAATGAAAAATCAATATTATTTTAAACAACATTATTAAAAGTTTTTTTTAACACCAAGAGGTTTTTTTTCTTTTTAATTAAAAAGAGAAAAGCTTGAGTAAAAATATTCAGACATTCTAAAAAAAAGTGAATTTTATTTAACATTGTAATAGGTAAACGTAATTAAATTGACGGAGCAGAACGTTTCCGCGTTTTAAAAATACATAGATTAATCTTACATAATCTCAATAAATTAATATCTCACAGTGCCTTACACAACAGTATTTCGATGAGTATGCACTAAAAATCTAGGGCCTAACCTAACAAATGCTGCGACGACGAAATCATTTTTAATGTATTTAGAGCAAACGGTCTGCAATCATAACCATACAATGACCACTAACACGTATTTAGCGAAATACATATTCAAATAACTGACACTATTATTAGCAAAAACAACAGGATATTCTCTATTGATGCCACTAAGTCAAGGATTTCGTGTGCTAATTGTTTTAATTACTAGCAAAGGATTTTATAAACCATATACGTACACTGTTTCACAAAAATCGTTTCAAAATTTCAGCAGCTTATTCCTTACATCAAAGCCAATGAAAAAGTTTATAACTAGCCGCCATTTTGTCTTATTAAAAACTAAATCTTATCTTTTTAACGGTAAATGATATGGAAATTTTGTATGCTACTTATAAACACCTAATTTGAGAAAAATAATGAATCGATTTCCTTTACTCATTTCAAAATGGCGGCTGTTTAAACCTTTTAACGTTGTATATCTCAAAAACCGTTATTTTACGAAGTATTTGCAAGAGACAAACACCTGGAATATTGGTAAAAGTCAGGCAGACAATGAGAGAACGCTTAGATTGGTGTATTTTGCCACTTTGTTTATTTCATACAGATTTTGTTTTCCATTAGTTATATTTATTAAATAAATTTTCATTGCAAAATTTGAGTGCTGTAGACAATTAGCAAACATTATTCAGTCTTTTCGATTATTTTTAAGCTAAAGAAAGAATAAAAAATCTATTTTGTTAATTTAAAAAGGAAAATATGTTGTAATATTTACGATTTTTGAGATATGCGACGATATAAAGTTTTAATAATCACCATTTTGAAATGAGTAAAGGAAATTGATTGATTATTTTTCTAAAATTATGTCTTTATAATACGAAGTAGCATACATAATTTCAAAACCGTTAATTGAAAGAAAAAAAATTCGTTTTAACAAACAAAGAAAATGTTTTTTATTATTTATTTTAGGTTAAAGTTAATCAAAAAAACTGAAAACATTAATTTTTGGTAATTGTTTACAATACCCAAGATTGACCTAAAACCAAAATTTAATCAGGAAAAAATAATGAATCTAATTGTTTTCAAAGTAAATTTATTTTACAAAAAAAAAACTAATGGAAGACAAAAATCTGTACGAAATAAACTAGAGAAGTTCTTAAAAGTAGCGGCCCTCATTCAAATTTCGTGCATCTAGGCGTGTTCTCATTGGCTGCCGGACTCTTTCCAATATTCCAGTTGTTTGACGTAAAAAATAAAATATTTTCTCTCTTGCATATATTTTATAAAGTTAACTGTTATAAATATTCGACGTTAAGTTTAAATAGCCTCTATTTTAAATGAGCAAAGGAAATCGGTTGATTATATTTCTAAAATTGGGTCTTACGCACTAACCTAACCTAATTTAATCTAAGTAGAATGCAAAATTTCAACTCTGTATCATGAGTTTCTTTGTTAAAACACAAAATGGCGGCTAGATAGAAAACAGCGTTTTTGGAAATATGTTTATACAAACTTTCATCTGATTTGATGTGAGGAATAAGCTGCTGAAGTTTTGGAAACACCCTGTATACATGATGTTCTGGAAATTCCATTTAATTTTGAACGACGGAATAAAAATAAACGGTTTTAAAACATTGCACAAACTTTCTTAGACACCCATTTAAATACCAAATTACGAAGCAAAATGAAAACCAACCTACACTAATCCTCAGCAAAAATGTCAGTTAAGCAGCTGTCAGCCAAAAATACACCAAATTTGAAAAAAAAAATTAATACAGTTAAAACTTGCTTTGCTTGTCCAAAAACCGCTTCCTCGGTGTAAATCGTATTTGATTAACATCGTGCATAGCGGTCAATGTTTTCCCAATTATTTCTGAACCGTAATATGTTTTTATTTCCTATTTTGAAAACGGATTTAAATCACAGATCTTCAAATTTCACTCAAATATAAATTACGTGTTTTATAACAGCTTCGTAGCTGATAACTTTTGATGGTTTTACAGATAATGTCTAGGAAATAATGGTCGAACAGACTCAGTTGCTGTAGGAAAGCAGAAAAGAACATAAAATAAAGACACCAACCCACGAATACTATAGTCAGGATCGAAAAAGAACATGTATTGGTCAAAAGAGACCTTATAAGAAAGATGGAAGAGAGGGATGTAACATAAGACTTCATGGAAAAAAGGTATATTCCGCTAGGAATTTCCAAATGATCGTACGGGTTCAGTTCCTGTAGAATAGGTTAGGTTATAGGCTTTTTCTTCTTCTTGTTTAAAGGCGAGAAATCTCTGTCATCATCGCCTTATAAAAAAAAAAAAAAAAGATAAAATGAAGACCCCTAGCCCTCGAATACTAACATCGATATCAGAAGAGAACAAGTATTGGTCAAAAGAGATGTTATAGGAAAGATGAAAGAAAGAGACTAACCAAGACTACACGAAAAATGTTTAAATTCAGCTAGGAATTTCCGAAGTGTTGAGGAGGTTCAGTTGCTATAGATTTGGTTAGGTTATAGAAGAACAAACATTAAAACACTTAGCCCTTGAATACCCCTCGGGATCGAAAGAGAACAATCATTGGTCAAGAAAACCCTAAGAGGAACCATGAAAGAGCAGGATCTAATCTAAGATTACATGAAAAAATGGTGTAGATTTACCTAGGAATTACCGAAAGTTCGAGCAGGTTCAGTTACTGTAGAATAGGTTAGGTTAAAGGCTTTTTCTTCTTCGTGTTTAAAGCCAAGATATCTCTCAGTCATCTTATAAAGACCCTTAGCATTAGAGAATAGTGTCAGGGTTGGAAGAGAACAAGAGTTGATCATGAGAGACCTGATAGGTAAATGAGTCGGATCTAACCCAAGACGACATGAAAAAAATGTGAAGATTGATTCACCTAGAGTCCCTCAAGATTCCCAATGGGCTAACTTTTGATGGTTTTACAGATAATGTCTAGGAAATAATGGTCGAACAGACTCAGTTGCTGTAGGAAAGAAGAAAAGAACATAAAATAAAGACACCAACCCTCGAATATTATAGTCAGGATCGAAAAAGAACATGTATTGGTCAAAAGAGACCTTATAGGATTTCATAAGAGACCTTATGTTAGAGACCTTATTCTACAGTGATTGTTTACTGATAATATTGGACTAATTATCCAATAATATCGTTATTCTTTCCTAATGAATGGGAAAACAGTAATGATGGATTAATTAAAATCTGTTTGTTTTATTAATGAATCGATGTTAGAAATACCTACGTAATCGATAAGAACCACTTTGTCTGAAGGCTTTTAAATTCACTTCGATCTTAATGTGGTAGAGTTTAGTGTCTACCCACATTTCATGCCTTCTTTAATAGATATAATAGGCAAATATCTCAGTGGGTTAGAATAGAGACACTGGTTTTATAACTGACTTGTTATTTAATAAAATCAATTCCACTATATTCGTAAAAGAATTCATTTTGACTAGAAAACTATAGAACTTAAATTTCTGGTGACAAATAGTTTTGGTTGGTTTTATAATATCTGACAAGAGTATATACAGTGTGAGTCAAAAGTATGGATACACCCTGTTAAATTTTAAATGGATAAAGATAGAAAAATGAAACTCAGAACACCTTTCTAGGAAATAAAAGTGAACTTTTTAGCCACTATTACAACTTTGCCCATTTCCCCAAAATGGGATTTTTGGGTGGCAGCTCAAAAATTTTAAATATAAAGACCCATTAAGTGACACCTCATTTTAATGTCCTTGATTAAAGAAGAAGAACAGTGGAAATTAGAGCTTTCTATCTCAACCCAGTACAAAATGGCAGCTCATTGGTTGTCTATTGGGGTTATTTACCACCTGAATGTGGATGTTCATATTTTGCCTCAATGAAGTTTTACTTAATTTCAATGAGCTGCCATTTTGTACTGGGTTGAGATAGAAAGCTCTAATTTCCACTGTTCTTCTTCTTTAATCAAGGACATTAAAATGAGGTGTCACTTAATGGGTCTTTATATTTAAAATTTTTGAGCTGCCACCCAAAAATCCCATTTTGGGGAAATGGGCAAAGTTGTAATAGTGGCTAAAAAGTTCACTTTTATTTCCTAGAAAGGTGTTCTGAGTTTCATTTTTCTATCTTTATCCATTTAAAATTTAACAGGGTGTATCCATACTTTTGACTCACACTGTATATTGCCAATAGTATATATATATATATTGAGTACGGGTTTGGAAAACAGAGGAGCCCAGTTGAATCTACACCTTTCTTTTCCTATCAGTTTTCTTTTAACCAACCCTTGTTCTCTTCCAACCCTGAGGCTAATGCAGTATTCGACTGCTAAGGGTTTTTATTGTATTATGCACTTCTATTCTTTTTTTATAAGGCGTTGATGACAGAAATTTCTCGCCTTTAAACAAGAAGAAGAAAAAGCCTATAACCTATCCTATTCTACAGGAACTGAACATGTTCGACCCTTTGGAAATTCCTAGCTGAATAAACCTTTTTTGGGTTAGATCCCTCTCTTTCATCTTTCCTAAAAGGTCTCTTTTGACTAATGAATGTTCTCTTTCGATCCCGACTATAGTATTCGAGGACTAGGAATCTTTATGTTATGTTTTTTTTTCTTCTTTCCTACAGCAACTGAGTCTGTTCGACCATTTGTAAATTCCAAGCTGAATCTATACCTTGTTTATGTAGTCTTAAGTTAGATCCTCACCTAACTACAGCAACTGAAGCTGCTCGACGTTTTGGAAATTCCTTAGGTACGCAATTGTTAAAGTACGCAATCGTCACTGTACGCAATTGTCAGGACACGGGTTTTTATTTTAGTTTTAGGGATGAGTGAGTGAGAAAGTTTGTGCCTATGTTTTTACATTGTTTATTTGATCTATAAATTGATTACTAAACAACCTAGAATTCGCAGCTCTCCTGTTAACCTTACACTATTTCTGGTAACCCATTTGCAGATATTTTTGCTTAATGTTCAGTTTGGGTATTCCATACAATTACCAGAAAACAGGGAATTTTCCCCTAAATAATAAGTAACTAATACCAATCTTTTAATTACAGATTTTTGAGCTTAGTACAGTTATATGAAGGTAAAATACAATACAAACATTTCACATCAAGTTTTTCCTGGTTGCATTTCTTACATTTAATTGACAAACACTTTATAAAATTGAGAAGTATTCCAGGAAATGTTTAAATCAGTAATCAGAATAACTTTTAAGAAGTCCCCTACACTCAAGAGTATCATATGAATCACTAGAGCACTTTGGTGAGTATACAATGAAAGAAAATTCCACAAAACCACAATAAAATATTAATAACACAAAGATTGTATAGTTGTGTTTATTTTACCTTGTGTACACTTCAGTAGCATTGCTATCATCTTCAGAGGTACATACTAACCTTAATAACTGCAATTACTACTACAGCGAGGCCTTCCCCCTGCCGTCACCTGACATGGTGTGACATGGCGTGTGACGAGGCCAACTGTGATTGGCCGAAAGGATCAGGTGCCTGGCAGGGGGGAACCCCTCACTGCAATAGTAATTGTAGTTATTAAGGTTAGTGGTATTGTACCTCTGAAGATGATAGCAGTGCTATTGAAATGTACATAAGGTTTCATGAGGTTATAAACATAACCATACAGTTTTTTGTGAATTTTCATTCCTTACCTCAAGAATTGTTTGGTTGTGTATACAGGGTGTGTAATAAATCTTACCCGATATTTCGTCAGCATGTTCAATACTAGGCTACATTAAAAAACTATTAAAAATAACTGGCACTTTAATATTTTAGGTGTTGTGGACAATTACCAAGAAATAGTATTTTTATTAGGTGTTGTAGACAATTACCAAGAAATAGTATTTTATTAGGTGTTGTAGACAATTACCAAGAAATAATATTTTTATTATTTATTGACAACTCTGTTATCGTTTGATGTACAGAAAAAAATTCACTATGTTCGTCGGAAAAATAGGAAATTTTTTATATTTTATTTTAAAGTCTATTATATTATTTTCTTCCTGTTTTTTATAAAACTGTGATGGTCGAGAGATTCCCTTTAAACAACAAGAAAAAATTATAAGACTTATTTCGATGCAAGAAACTTACTAACAAAACATTGGACACCATATATTGGAAATCGATACCTTATTATTTGGACTTTATCGTGTAGATTGTAGATCAATGAATTTATTTAGCAAATTCAGTGTAAACAACGTAGAAAACATGTTTAGGGTCAAATATCTTCAGTTTAAAGGCAAAAATAACTAGTCACCGTTTTGCCTATAGACATGGAGATATTTTAAAATCTATTCTTCCTCATAGACTTTCATATAGTGTTACACTAACATTCTTTTTAGTTAAAGCAATCGTTTCACTCAATTTATTTTACTCGGTGTTTTTATTTAAGGGGCGAAGTTAGGTGGATCAGCTCCTCTCTAGCATTTAACCACATACGCAAATACAATCAAGATATACATAAAAGGAAACTAATATTATAAAATAAAGTTAAAATAAAATTGTAATATTAAATACAAAATACTCCCTGCATGAAAATGTACGAAACAACTAAAAGACTAATAACAATAAAAGGAAAATAAAATATATATAATATACAATATACAATAAAGAAAATAAATGTGAAAAATAAAAATATGATATATATATATTATGCAATAAAGAAAATAAAAGTAAAAATAAAAATATAATATGGAATAAAGAAAAGAAAGGTGAAAAATATAATATACAATATGCAATAAAGAAAAAAAAAAGGTGAAAAATAAAATAAGTAAAATGAAAAGAATTAAATAAAAATGAAAAATAAAATAACTAATAGAAATGTAGAATAAAAGTGAAAATAAAAATAAAAATAAATATGCAATACACAAAAGAAAGGTGAAAAATAAAACTATAATATAGGCTATAATATGAGATAAAGAAAAATAAGGTGGAAATTAAATTATAATATATATTATGCAAAAATGAAAAGATGAATTAAAATAAAAATATAATATATAATGTGCACTAAGAAAAGAAAGTTGAAAATAAAAATATAATATTCAGAGTGATTTTTAAGTATGAAAACGGCTTTATATTGCATAACTAAGAAGTAGTTGGCGGTAGAAACAAATGTGGATCTACGTTGATTAAAAAATTAAACTTTTTTAAAATTTTTGTCAGCCATTTTTATATTCGCAATATTGAATCCAATTTTATTTTTTAAATAGGAAAGTGGACAAGTGATACATGATTTTCATGTAAAATTTGACAAAGAAAACAATGGTGAAAGCCGTTTTTCGATAAATGCTTTCGTTTTTAAGTTAATAAACATCAAATTTGCAATGACGAGAAAATCTCGTTAGTAGTAAAACGGGATAAAATGCGCGGTCGAAATTATTCTATTGTGTTTTTCCTGCAGAATACATCCAATTTTTTTTTAATTGTTTCTTTTATACACACTTTTTTTAATTTAAGTTTATTATAATTTATTTAAGTTTACTGTTTTTTTGACATCGATTTTTTTACCAACCCCGTAGCTTTGTACGACATATGTGAGATATTTAAATATACATCGGAGCGCCTAGGGTGCTATTCTTTTTTCAAGCACATTTTATCCTGAACTCAACCACTAATTAAGAAAATGCTCTGGAGTTTCCCATTATTGTAATAAAGAGGTGGGGTTTGTTTATTGATAAGAGAAGAGAGCCCTTGGCAGACTGCATTAGGTCTTGATAAGAGTTACGTAAATATACAAAACAATTAGGTAAATCTGAAGATCGCGGGGGAAATTCCTCCACTAAATTTGGAAAAAAATGAAAAAAAAACTATATATACTTTCTCACGCACAAAACCAATCAAACTGAAAATTTATAAAAGCTTAAATAAAATTAATCTAAAAATTTCAATATTCTGATAATTGTTAGTTAAGATGTATAGATTTTCAGGGCCCAAACGAAATAATCATCGTTTGCCGAAAATACCAATTTAGGAGTTAAAAACAAATTGATGGTATCATGGTACTTACTCAGCCTAAGCACATTTTTTAAATGAAATGATCAAAAATTGGTTTCCTGGGCCTTGTAGGAAAAGTGTAATTAATTGTGTTGATAGTTCAAGGAATCTTGTCAAGTAGCGTAAATTAGTTTGGAACAATTGTTACACAGAATTTCTGAATCTCGTAATTGTGTATATCACTACTCTCTTCAAGTGGGTTACCTTAGTGAGCCTCATATAATATAGGTAAAACTAAAAGCAAAAATGTGTGACTTTTTATAAAACACATTTTTCCAGGTTTATGTTAAATCCTTTATATATGTCTTAGGTATCATTCTTTTTCAGAATTCATCTAACATGTGATACTGTTGAGATTTCAAATTTCTATTTAGTTTTAAAATTATAAACTAAAAATATCATCAATGCCGTAGTTATTAATTTCCTTTCTATTTCTTTATTACATTATACCAGGTTTAATTTAATTTCTTTATGTTAGTATTATTATGTTTTAGTATTATTATTTTCAAAATTTTCCCAAATTTAATGAGATACTGTTGAGATTTCAATTTTTATTTAGTTTTAAAATTACAAACTAAAAATTTCATCAAAGTTATTAATTTATTATGTAATTTATAATTACATTATACCAAGCTTATTTTAATTCCTTTATATGTTTTTAGTATCATTATTGTCAGAATTTGTCTTGTCTTGTTTTTAATAGCGAAAAATCTCTTGGTAATCATCATAACAAGAAAGAAAAGAACATAAAATAAAGACACTTACCCTTCGAATACTTTAATAGCTTCAGGATCGGAAAATAACAAGAGTTGGTCAAGAGATTGATAGGAAACATATGAGAGCGGTCTAAATCACAGACTACAAACGCGTAGATTCAGCTAAGCGTCTTGGAATTGCCTGCCCGTTTCCTATTGTCACTCCCTATGGGTGAGTAGAATTATTGTGACAAACATTATTATAACATGAAAGTCACTCTTATCTCTCAAGTTGTCCAATGATGATTTTATAGAACATTCCTCATGGACTCACAATAGGGAGTACATGCGTGGCGATCCCTAGGGACCTAGCTAGATCTACACCTTGTTCATGTACTCTTGGGCTAGATCTCTCTCTTCAATTTTCCCCTAACCTAACCTAACGCTATTAGAGTATCCAAGCCAAGGTGACTTTATTTTGTGTTCTTTTTTTACCTATGACCGTTATTTCGTCTTTAAACATCAAAGAAAAAATAGCAAAACGTACACTAAACACAACAAAACTAATTCTTGGCGTGGAGACGCAAACAGCGAATGTACACTCCGAATGTGTTTACACAACTTACGTTTCTGCAACATTATCCAATGCTTCCTAACTTAACATCATATCTGTGTCACATTGAACCCTCTACTCTAATTTCAAAGAAACAATCCGAAGGAAGGTATTTATTTTCAGTATTTTCTAAATTACATAGGTTAACTATTTAAATTTCACCAAAATTTAATTAAAATCTCAACCTCCTGTTTTGAGATACATGAATTTTAACTATGGTGATTTTGAAGAGACGGTGTTTTACTTGAATTTATTTGTAATGACGGTTGTAGAGGTTCAATATTGTTTTTTTGCCAATTATATCTAAACTGTAATATTTTCCCTGGTGATTTTCCACAAAAGTTTGGCGTTAATCTTCAAATTACTAAAATTTGAACAAAATCAGTAGACTCGATTATGAGAAATCACGTTTTTTATCTATAACTAACGAACCGGTATTTTTGGAGAAATGACGTCAATATGTTTCGTTTAAGTCTTTAGAAGCTACATTTAAATAAAACTTTATCAAAATCAATAAAACCTATTTTACGACAATCGTAATTTTATGTTTTAAAAAAGTTAATATTTTAAAACAGTCCCGAGATATGTCAGAACGCGTTACAAGACAAGTAAACATATGAAGCGACATCATTCCAAACAACTATATTTTTAACTCATGACATATCCGTAAAAAACTCAACAGCGATGACGTACCGTCATTTTAAATAGAGATGGTAACTTACAAAAAAATCACTCTGTGTATTTCAACATTCTTTCTTTACTATTCTACTTTTTTTTTTACTCACATTATTCCTCCCTTATGTTTTAATAGAGTCGTTTTTAATAAATTTTTATAAACAATCACATTCAGTAGTTTTATTAATTTTTTTAACAGATAAGAAGCCTTAAGAAAATAACTTTGTATCAAAGAGTTTGCAGTGGGTCACTAATTAGGAAGATCTGTGAGTGTGCGTGTGCGTGAGTGAAAGAGGGTTTTCCCAGGTAGCCAATCGTCTTCGTTCGTTCACAAATTACAGTCTTGAACATTAAAACTTTATATTTCACTAAAATTTGAATTTGAAACTTGAAATTAGTAAAACCAATTTGAGAAATTAAGTCTTTTATAACAGATGATTTTTTTCTTGTTTTTTGTTTTTCTTTTCACAACGTATTAAACTGACTGGGGCAGCAGTGAGGACCAACATGCAGTTATGTCCAACGACAATAAACGTATTATATTATTACCGATGAAGTTTTATAAACCCACGGTTTCGTCTTTATTACAGCTCCTACGAGAATCTTCAATTGTTAATTTTTTTCACCTGGCTAATATGCATTTAACCCTAGAAAGCTAATCTGTTCAAAAGTTACATTAATGCTAAACTATCGTAAATTTCACGACAGGTTAAAAAAAATAAATAAAAAATACTTCTGGTTACAAAATTGAACTTTAATGAATACATATAGTCAAAACATATCACTAAAAACATGTTTGCGCCAAATTTACGCATTTACAAGTCTTCGACGCAGTCGACACAGCACTTTCCGCGATGCTCAGCGCAAATCGGTTTGTTGCAGCGGCTGTATACTGTTGTCATCCTTCTCTTGACTGACGGGCAAATCCAACAAATTGTTCATGGTAGGTTTTGAGGAAGGTCATGGGCCCTGCCTGGCACCGGAACTTTCAAGATATCAGCAATAGATTGGCGGAGTTTGCGAGTCAAAGTTGGGTACTGCAACCGCTGTTTAAGCCATGGCTCGATAAGGCTCTGGCGTATTTGCATGGCAAACTTCCTTCTTGACAGTGGTTTCTGGCCGCTTTTCACAACATTAGTGACGTAAATGACATATGAATTTACAAGAATAATATTAAGCATGCCATAAATTACGCACAAAGGCCACCTTTTAGTCTTACGGCTGAACGACATTTGGTGACACATTTGGTCCATCGTATCAACTGCCCTTTTTTGTGGCATTGTAGGTCTCGATTACTTGAGGTTACTTGGAGACTTTGCGATTACAGGCTTTTCGTGGCAAGTAGATAGTAGCAAAACAATTTTTGAACTTTTCACCTTGTAAGAAACCATGGTTTTAGGGCCGTCAAATCAAAACGGTTAACGGAAAAATCCAAACGTTAAAGCTAAACTATCGTAAAACTTACGACCGACTAACAGCGGAACTAAATTGACAAAGTGCACCGAAACGCGCCAAACACTGACTGACTGAGAGGCCCCAGTGCGACACGGAACTGGACGGGCGAATCCATTGACGCAGGTTAAGGGGAGGAAAATAGGCAAAAACAAAACACGCTCGTATTTTTTACGATAGTTTAGCTTTCTAGGGTTAATAAGTAAGAAAAAAAGGCATTAAAAAAGCAAACAATAGAAATTCACAGAATAATAATCTCAGTTTTCCTTATTTACTAATTAATTATTTGTATTGTTATTCAAACATATTTTAACCCACTTTGCATTTCTTCTGCAGAATCATTAGCATAATTATTACCTGCCATTCTTCCTTGGCTGTAAAATAATATTTAATCACTGAAAGATATTTAAAACATGTTATATTTTCTTTCTTAAAGGTTATGACGTATTAATATGGATCAAGTGAAACAAATAGTGTTTGCTAATTTAGCGATGTGAAGTCCTCTTTAAACGCGACTATTTGACATTTGGAAAGATGCAAGAGGTGAAGCAGCATGCTGTTCTCCAATGAAGTACTATTGTTTCTGAAACGGAACCAACGAGCGGAAATTACTGTACATTTAAAGTAAATGATATAAATTCCATATTGATAAATTTAAAGTAAATGATATACCCGACCTAACAACTCACTCATGAGATAAGAGTGACGTTTGTTTATTTAAGACTTAACACCTCAGACAAGTATATTATCTTGGGAGTAATTTAGAGTTACTAAATTACTCTTGTGTTGTTTTAGTAATTCGTTTGTAATTCTGTTAAGTAGGATTAAAGTAATTTTTATATAGAATTGTGTATTTTGTTACTTGTAACATTATGTTAAATTATATCTGTTGTGTTTTCCTTGTTGTTAACATTTTGTTTAATCACTACTTGGATGCTTCTCGCAATAACCAATAATAATACAAATTAGTTTTCCCCAAGCTTCTTGCCTTAAATGTAGCAAGTATTTTAGAAATCATTTAGGTTGTTCCAAAATGAACCATGGACACCATTTTTGAAAAAAAAAAATATTTAAAAAGGACCTAACTTGTGTCGTGTGTGGTATAAACACATCAGTGTAAGTCATTAATCTTCATTAGTCTTTCTGTCAATTTAGAGATATTGTGTATTTTATATCTGATACATAGCCTATTTTCTCGTTTAGTGTCTTAGAGGATACACTGAAACAAAATTTAATCAAAATCGTTAGAGACGATTTTGAGAAAATCGTAATTTTTTGTTATTTTCTTATGACAGCTACCCTCAAATTTTGAGCTATCAATAAAATTTTTAAAAAAGTTCCAAAATATGACCGAAATTTTTCATACACAAAGTATGACATATCACAGTTTCGTTCTTAAAGAAATCTAATAAAATAACCAATGCGAGTTGAAATAATATCCGAGCAAATGTTTTTACTGAAGTTAGTACTTCCTATACTTGTTTGCACGTTATGTTGAGACCAACGTCTTAGATATGGCAATGCATTACTTACCGGCGTTCCGCTGCTACTAGACGTGCCAAAAACATTTTCTCTTTCGCTCTGATTTAGAAAACATTTGAATAAAACATACACTTGTCACAACTATTTACTTGTTTCATTTATTTTCTAAGTTTGTCTAAATGTTAATATTGTTTAGATATTGCAAGTCTTTCCTCGGGAAACTGACCCGGATTTGGAAAGATCAAGCTCTTGGCAACTTTATCTCCATGTGTTTTTCTGGTTAACAGCGGAAGGGGGCGTTATTTGGTACTTGGCTTTAGGTTTATGTTTTAAACATCTGAGGATGATGATTATGTTATCGATATCTACATAAAGGTAATATAATAAACATACTGGGATTGTTATAGCCTTTGTTTTGTTTTCTTGTTTTTATGTTTCGAGGAATTATTGTTTTTTTTTATTGTAGAGTGCTTTGTGGACATTTTATCTTGAACATGTTTTGTTCAAATATTAGGGAAATGTGAAGATTAATGACCCAAATACGTGTGTAAAATCGAAAGTAAAACAAACATTTCACAAAAATTAGGTTTGACAGCCGTCAGTAAAGGCTCGATTTTAAACAAATATGATTTAGTCTAAAGACGCATCCATAGCTTTTGTGAAACGATTGTAAGTCCTATTTCAATATGTATTTCAAAGACAGCTTTCACGATTCATTTAAACTTTTTGACTGACAACTACCCAATTAACATTTTTAGTGATGTTTGGTTTTTATTAGATTTTGGTGATAGGTTAGTGTTAAAGTTTGTTCAACAATTTTGCACTGTTTATTAATGATTAAATTGTAATTTAGAAATTTACTAACCAATTCGCTAAGGAGAATGAGGTAAAATAATCGACAGCACTGCCGCGGAACTGTAACAGGATGGACGTGAAATTCCATCACGTTTGAACACAAAGAAACATCGAGAGTCCACAAAAAAAACCATTAAATTTCCACAAAAACATAGCATTAGGTGTCCAAGGTTGATAATCCCACTCTGAATAGTAGAAGGCTCGCAGGTTTAAACAAAACTAACCTTGTAGTAATCAAGGTTCTTTTGAAACTATTAGCAGTAGTTGTCAAATTACTACCTGAATTTAATAGCCGTGTTTAAAATGCATAATGTTTATTCTAATACAGAACTAGTTTAGTTTTGCTCTGTAGTTTTAAAGCAAACTTTGTTGTGCAGTAAATTTCTTTCAAAAAGGAAAGAATAAGGTGTAAATCAAATATATTGGAAAAATTATTCCTTTTTAAGAATCAATGAGTTTTGACTTCTCTGAAGAGACTCTTTTTAAGATGAGGGGATGAAAGAGTTGAAAAGCCTTTTTTTTTCAATATTATCTCTTAGTTTTTTTTTTTTAACAAATATCATAACATTCTCTACAGGATAGTATTTTACTTATTTAATTAAAATAAACCTAATATTTTCTGTGATCTATCCGAGGATGTGATTGTGTGGATCATTCTCTATTTTGTGAGAAGTTGGCATATTACGGCATAGATGGAAAGTGTTTATTATAGATAAAGTCATATTTTCAAAATCGAAGACAGATATCCATTATTTTTAGAGAAAACAAAAAATTTATATCCAAGTGGGATTGCGTATTATATGGTGTAGGCCCTACCACAGATTTCCATATTAGGCCCTTTTTTTAAATTTATATTAAACATATTTCACAGAAAACAAATTTAAATTTAATATTATTTGATATTAGATGATACAACTGGAGCAAATCAAAATTTCATTATTTTAACCTTCAAAATGGCGTCTGAAATAGTATTTTTGTCTTTTGTAAATATCTTTGCAACAAATAAAAATATCGGTACGCAACTGCGATATTCTAATAGTTGGCATTTTTTACACAGATTTAAAAAAATATTGTTCTAGCTAAATAGGAGCCGAGATAATTTTTCTTTTAATTTGTAATTAGTTTATTTATAAACATTGAGGTTTGAAATCCTCATCACTGCTAGTTCAATACTTGAGTTTGAACTACCATTGAGTTTGAGAGAAAAAAAATCAGTGATTTTTAAGTGTAAAAAATGATGTCAAATGACTGCAGCTGCTGAGCGACGAAGAGATGAGGTACGAGTCATCACTGCTACGCGTGCATAAAATTGAACTTGCCATGTTCAAATTCAATCTCGATGAAAAATTCCTTGTTTCTCCGTTATTTATGGACCGATTTCGATGTTTTTAATCTTGGATAGCCCGATGAAATATTAACAAAAAATGTCATTATTTTTGTCAAAATTATAAATTAATTTGTTACAAACAATTATTGCAAAAATAAAACTTATTTTTGCTCTAAACATATACATAGAAGTATTGTCGAAAAATGAACTTTTTATGACAACGGCAACTGGATCAAACTTTATTAAACATTTTACACCCTTTTTTAATAAATAAATTACATTTCTTGAAAACTAAGTAATATTTTCTTAATGAACTTTTAATGATAACTGAAGGGGGATAAAAGGCTTATTTTTTAAAGTTTCAATTGCCTAAGGCTTTTCTCAAGGAATGAAAAATATTTGACAAGTTTGAAAATTTGATCGTTTTTGGAATAATTTAAACAAATTATTAACCGATTTTAATTAACAAGGTTTCAAATTTTCCGTTTTTGAGTATTTTAATAGTGAACAAAATTTCAAATACCGATTGTAAATAGTTTTAAAACTATCTCAAAAAAAACAATTTTTGGACATAAAACCAGTTCTTTAAACAGGTGTTCAAAGTTGGATTCCCTGAAATGCCATATACTTTATCACTAAATATATAGATTTTTCTATGTGACGTTTTAAAACTAATTACAATATGGATTTTGACTGGCCTTTTGATTTCCGCTCAAAGAGAAGTACGAAATTAATATTTTAAATTATGGGTTTTGCCATAAATATTACACCGAGACAAGGTTACACTCTGTCCCAAAGATTACACTGGCCTTCAACAAATCCCCTCTAGTTTTTTCGAAATAATAACAATAGATTATCATTTAAATGTCAAGATGACCTTTATGGCTGTAGAACATAATGACAAATTAGATTATTATTTAAAAATAAAAACAAATTCTCTTTTAGGTATGTATTTAATAAATCTGTTGCGATTTAACATAACCTAAAATTTATATTTGTATTAGTGTTTCTAAATTATTGTCAATCTGCGTAATATAAATCATCTGTTTACATAACCTATATTGAAATGTCAAACTCAGTCAGCTGATAAGAATATATAACTTATCAAAAGATTTCACTTTTCTCTATTATTGTCATAAGGTCAATTATGTGATGGATCAAAATACCGATTTCGAGTTTTTGCGGATATATCCGTTTTGAGGCCCCTTGAGTAAAAAAAAAGAAAGAAAAGTTTTTGGGATGATATCCTTCTGTCCTATGTATGGTGGTTACATTTCCAACAGTGTGGACTGGATTGAATAAAATTTGAAATATGGACATATTTTAACTACATACTTGAGACTGTTTTTGTTTTTTGTAAAACTTTAAATTTGTGGGCAACTTCCATAAAATACAAAAATACGATTTTTTTTCAAAAAAAATCTGTTCGTGAGTTATGGGTAAAAACAAAAATCAGCACTGCACTGTTTTTTTTTTATCCTTTGGGTTTATAACTTAATAACAGCAGTTGATTTATAATATCGTAACGCCGAGTACTATTATATATATATATATATATATATATATATATATATATATATATATATATATATATATATACATTTTGTATACTCTCTGATTAAACCATGAAATAACACTATTTTAGTTTAGGGGTAATATTGACTCAATCCTACATTAAATTGTTACAAAATGTGCCAACATCCCCCGCCCTCTAAAGAACCCGTATTTCTACGTTCCCTTTATATTAATACCCTCTACATATAAACAAGAAAATCAAAATATTATACTTAGTTCTCCCTAACCCACTTGAAATTCGAATTTTCATTGCCCCTAAATTATGGTGTGTTGCAACATTCAAATGTTGAATTCTATGGTTTTTACTATAAAATTCAGTCAGTTCTATATTAGCGGAATTCCGTGCTCGTTCATTACTTTTCCTTGTATTAAACTGTTGGTTTATATTTGATAATGGTATTTCATTAGAAAAAGTAACACAAAATGACGGCAAATGTTTGTACACCGCAGGTAAAAAAGTTCTAAAACAAAACAAATTCAAATTTAAAAAGTTTAGGGTAGGTTAGGTTCAAATAGATACAACTACATTGAGAAACAAGTTGATTAACACCATCATGGTACCCCTACTTACCCCCACCATACAATTTATTACACCTACATCGTCTTAATGTACTGTCCTAAAGTGGATTTTCTTGGGTCTTGTGGGAAATGTTAAATTGTAGATCAAGTGGTCTTACACAGTAGGGAAAGTTCGTTTAAAACAGTTGTCACACCTGTTTTCTGAATCTCTTAATTATCTATATCACTACCTAGATGTGAATATTCAACGGTCTCCACTCACTCCACTCGTGTCGCTGGTGAGGCACTACCAAATCACGTAACAATTCGAATATCACATTTTCTTTAGACGTTTGGGTTCGAATCTACAATTTTGACAACTTCTTTGCTAATTGTCATCGTAGAGAGGTATTTAAATAATTTAATGTATTATAAGTAACTCGTAAGATATAAATAAAAGGATCACGTGCTTGTTAGACTTATAATTCGTAGGCCTATAGGAACAGTTATTCTCATAAAATCGAAGTTTTTTAAGCAAAATATTTCTTCATCAAATAAACATAAATATTCGTAATAAGAATAACTTCTAATTTTATTTAAACCCTTACATAATCCTTCAAAAAACTATTTTCAACTCTAAAGTTTTTGCACGTTAACCACCCCAAGGTCTTTTTCATACTGCTATATTTTTCCTATATGTGGGACAATACAAAGATTATATGTAAATGCAAAGTTTGAAATATATATGATTTATCGTCTTGTCTCTATAGACTGGTTGCGACTTGCAGACAGACACACAGACACAAGCGTGAAATTATAAGAGTCATTGGTTTTACCTACACACCCTAATAAAGAGAAATCAATGAAAATGCAATCAATCTTTTAATGACTACACATCTCACAAAAATTGATTTTAAAACTTACACGCTACGTTTTTTTAATTGTGTGGTTAAATTAGGTTGTATTCGTCATACAAAAACTATAATATGTGAATTCAAGCTGCAATTTAATTTCAAATACTTTTTTTTTTTCAGATTGTACGTCACGCCGTGTTCAAATTAGGAGGGGGACACTTTAAATCCAACATATTTTTTCGTCAAATAAACATACGTAAATCAGAATAACTTCTAGGTTTATTTTATATCACACATAATATTTCAAAAAAAAAGTCAAATAGTTTGTGTCCTTTAACTACCTCAAAGTTATTATATTTTTCATATATATAGGAACAAACAAAGACTATAAATGCAAAGTTTGAAATATATAGGAGTTATCGTCTTGTCTGTGTACTAACAGACGGTTCCTTGGTTTTAGCTACGTACCCTAACAAAAACTGTACAAAATAACAGCCATTTTCACACTTTTAATTTGATTTTATAGGGGTACTGTAGCAGAATATTACAGTCCTCAAATAACTTTTGTACTTCCTATCGTGTTTACATTCAGGCGACAACGATGACGGACGGACAACATGTCTAAAATCACTGAGGCTATGAAATTTGTCGATCAGTTAAAAAATGGATTTCGACTTTTTTTTAAATTAACAAATAATTACTTCGTAAAGTGTAAAAAAGTAAAGTCAGAAAAGAAAACCACTCAACTCTTCATTTTTTATTTAAACTTCTCGCGTTTCCATGATTAAAAATTACAATGATGAACAAAAATTAAGCTCCAACTTACTGGTTTTTCACTTGCTGCAAAAAAACGAATATATTTGAACTTGCTTAGCTTAGGGTTCCCAGAAAACTAGAAGCTGAAGAACTTATCAATTGAAGTTTTACAGTGTAATTAAAACCAAGATTGAAAGGTAACAATACTCAATTCCGACCCAGATTTCCAGGTGACCCTAATGAATATTCAGAAATGATCATCTCAGCTGCTTTATGACCTATTACATACGCTGTAGATTGTGTATGCGCACTAACTATCGTTGGAGGTATGGACATATCAACAACTCTGAGATTAGAAATGTTTTTAACTTTGAGAGTACTGTCAACAACAGCTGATTCGTCTCCATCCGGTCCCATTTTCATCGAACAACATTGATGATGCAAAGAGCCAACTAAATACTTCACAGCGCATGCCCAGTAGTCATCAGACCCTGGTTGTAATTGTCTACATCTTGGATAATCTACATGCTCTAACTTTGCTCCGATTTCTTGCATTGGTTTACTTTTAACAAGTTTTTCTATAACTCTAATTGCAGATATAATTGTATAAACATCTCTAGGGTCGCTGAAATAACCGGAGTATATGTTCGGATGATCTTCTGGATTTTTTGTTTTAAGAGACAATCTTCCTCTACTGAACGGACGTAAAACAATAGGTCTTAACAAAATCACTGTTTTCTTTTCGTTTATATCAGTAAACAATTTAATAATGTCAGGAGTATATACACCAAAGCTCTGTGCCATTACAGAAGGCTTGTTTTTGTCGACTTGTTGAAATAACAATTCCACGTCCGGGTATCCATTTGAAGAGTTTCCACTGTTAATAAAAATAAAATTACTTCCTATTTCTCCCAGATTACGCAACGCTCCAGAACCCTTGGTTAAATACTCGAATATCTGATCCTCTAAGCTCTTATCAGACGCAGGAAACTGTTTATCGATTGTTATAACGATGCCTGGATGTATTGGATGATCCTGTAAATTCTCTCCGATGAATGGTGAATCCTTGATACAATCTATCCCTTGAGCTTCTAGAAGTTTCTTAGATCCAACACCTGATAACATCATCAGCTGTGGAGTGTTTATAGCACCAGCTGATAATATCACTTCTTTATTTGAAAACACTTGTATTGTTTCATTCAAATGATTTTTGAATTGTACACCGTAAGCTTTCAATTTATTTTTATCAATAAGAACTTTCGTAACAAATGCATTTTTGGAAATTTTTAAGTTTCGCCTTTCTTGAACTGGGCTTAAAAATGCCTTTCCTGCATTACAACGTGTCCCATTTTTCACGGAGCTTTGAACAAAATAATACCCTCCTATCTTTATCATTTCTGGATTGTTAAAATCTTGAAATAAACCAAAACCCAAAGTTTTCAAACCTTCCACAATAATTTGTGAATATGGATCTAATATTTCATGCGTAAATGATTCAATGGTTATCTCTCCGTTTGTTCCATGGTACTTCATGCATGACTCGCATGACAGAACTTCATCCGCTCTCATACTTTCTAGTTGGATGAAATGTGGAAGAAGATCTTCGAAGCTCCAATTCGGATTTCCAGCAGAAGACCAGGAGTTATAGTCTTCAGGGTTTCCACGTGTATAAATCATAGCATTGAGTAAAGTAGTACCACCAATACCCTTTCCTCTTGGCCAATACACGCCTCCATTCGGGTACATCCCCCAATTAATGCCATCTTCATGCACTGTGTTGTACTGCCAATCTAATTCGGATCCCATACCAAAGTAGAAAAGTCCGGGAATTTCAGATGTCATAGTAGGATCTCCTCCAGCTTCCAACAGAAGGACTTTCCAGTTAGGATTGGCTGATAGTTTGTTAGCCAGAACAGACCCTGCAGCTCCTGCTCCGACGATGATAAAGTCAAAAAACTCGCCATCCGATGGATCGTATTGAACGAACTGAGTGTTCTGCGCAAGTTCACATTCTGAAGCTTTCAGTGATGAGTAGAAATCTTGAATAACGCCTGGTAGGAAATCTCTTCTGCCTTTAGAACACTGGCCATACCTGGACATAGAGATTTATCTTATTAAAACCTTATTTTAATTTGATCTTATACAATTAACGAATATTGGGTAGAGACGAAAATATTGGTTAGTTTTTGTTTTAAAAAAATCATTCCACAAAGTGAATAAAGGAAACAGCGTACTTTTGGGCACTCAACTGATATGTTAGTTCACCAAGACAATAATTGAAAATAATTTTGGTTAACAAATTACACATTAGAGTATATTTGATTTCCTAAATAATTGTGAAACAATTCTGAAAAAAAAACATTTGTACTAACGATATGTCTAAAATAACTTTAATCAATAGTATTTAAAATAAAGTTAGTAAGACTTGTAGAATAGATTTATACATCGTAAAATGTGTAGCATTTTAAATTATTTTCAAGTTGTTAAAAAAAAATAATAATAAATAAAAATTTAAAAAAACTCGGATATTACAAAAAGGATGAAAAGAGCATACAATAAAAACTCCTAGCCCTCGAATACTCTAAATAGTGTCAGGGTCGGAAAAGAACAAGAGTTGGTCAAGAAAGACCGGATATAAAAGATGAAAGGGAGGAATCAAAGACCATATTGTAGATTCAGCTACATTCCCTCGGTATTACCATGCCCGTACTCACTACTTAAGGGGCTTTACAATTAATTTTAAACGTGGTGTTTCATTAAAGTATTATACACACAGTAAGTCTGAATACAAACGTGACCGCCCGTTTAACTCTGTTATTAAGATGGCCAAACACAGTTCACGGTAATTTTCTTTGTAGTGAAGCGAAGGACCTGTTGAGAGTTTGTCATAAGAGACCTAAATACTGCAAAATATCTAGGTATAACTTTGGATGCTAAGCTCAAGTGGAAAGAGCATGTTAAAAAGAAAAAAGAGGAGTTGAACATAAAGTACAGAAAAATGTATTGGCTGCTTGGGAGAACATCTCAACTGTCAATTGAAAATAAGTTATTATTGTACAAACAGGTACTCAGACCTGTGTGGACGTATGGCATCCAGCTCTGGGGCTGTACGAAACAAACAAATGTAAAAACCATACAAACCTTTCAAAATAAAGTACTGAGGGGTATAGTTGATGCCCCTTGGTATATTAGAAATGATTTTCTCCACAGGGACTTGAAGGTGGAGTTTGTCAATGAGATGGTGACCAGGCTTGCTCACAGTCATGCAAAACGAATTCAAAGCCACGAAAATCCGGCAATTATTAGCATGTTGGCGGAAACACCAACCATGTTGAGGAGACTTAAGAGAACAAAGCCGCATGACCTGATATAGAAATGTGGCTGATGGCGAGGTCGATGTGAGAATTAATAGAGTATCACTCTGGGATTAGCCGCTGGGCTTTACCCCTACACACGTTGACGATTCAATGAGAGGGAAGTTGATAGATGGGCGATAGCAAGCTCAGTTTCAGCCTTTAGGGAGGTGTTTTTAGTGGGTCGACCCCCACACTACTAGTACTTACGGGAGTGCTAGTGCCTGTTGCAGGTTTTCACCTACCCTCGTAGAAAGAAAGAAAATAAGAGACCTGATAGGAAAGATAAAAGGGAGGGATTTAACCCAAGACTATATGAAAAAAGATGTTAGATCTACCCAATGGTCCCTTGGTATCCCCAAGCTCATACTCACTAAAATGGCAGCCGTTATTATTATTACACAACAATTTCTTATTTCAGTTACACTTTTTCATTCCTCTCAATTCGATTTCACTGCACCAAAAAAAATTGCCGTACCGGGCGTAAAGAAGAATTCACTTCAAAAACTTATAAAACGAAAACTATTTGAAGCCACGTAAGTAAAGCTATCGAACAATTCTGTCGCCCGTTAATAAAAGCTTAATTAAAAATAGGATATAAAAATCTTCTACTTTAAATAAAGCTGAAATATTGACATTTTTTCCGCAAATGGGAATCATGACGCGATCGAACGACTCTTGAAAGAAGGGACAAAATGTTGTTTACCCCAATAAACAATTAAAACAACTTTCTCTTGGTTCCATCCCTTACAATCATGTGCTTGCTGTCCTTTGTCTAGTGTAGATGTGTGTGTGTTGTGGTTTTATCTAATCATGTTACTTCTACTGCTCAGGCCTAGTCTTAGGCTTGGAGAGAGAGAGAGAGAGAGAGAGAGAGAGAGAGAGAGAGAGAGAGAGAGAGAGAGAGAGAGAGAGAGAGAGAGAGAGAGAGAGAGAGAGAGAGAGAGAGAGAGAGAGAGAGAGAGAGAGAGAGAGAGAGAGAGAGAGAGAGAGAGAGAGAGAGAGAGAGAGAGAGAGAGAGAGAGAGAGAGAGAGAGAGAGAGAGAGAGAGAGAGGTGCCAAAACCACGTTAAATAATATAAACAATTCATTATTATCAAACAACTTTAAAGCCATCATAGTGTATAATGAGAAAATCGTTTATTTTCAACCTATTATAAATTCTGTTTTCCAACAGGTAGGTAGAGGCTTTTCATTAATCGCTTTGTTTTTCGGTTTGTAAATGAGCTCCTTAGATTTATTTTATCATAATCATAAGGAGATTAATAGTTTGTAGAAACTAATGGCTATTTAACTTTGTAAATGAGTTTTCCCAAAGTCTAGAGACCCGGTTAAGTTACTTTCTCCATTATTTTGCCACTAGAAATCGCTCACTACCCATTTTAACAAAACATTTTGTTTGACTGATCTTCATGTTTCATGACCTCAGGAAATAGAAAAAAGTTATTTTCGACATGCCGTTCGTCCGTCGTCGTTGTCCTCTGTACGTAGGCTATGCACGATACTGGCCACGCAAATTAAGATAGGAATATGTAACTTGGTGTACTGTAGATTCTAAACAGATTTATCCTAATGATTACCTAATTTTAAATGTTAAAATAAAAAACAATTTTACATAAGTTAAAAATTGCTATGTTATGTAGAAGAATTATAATTTATTTGTTATTTTGTTTGACATGGAAAATAAACAATCTATATATAGAAATATTTGAAATTTAGAAAGATTTAATTGAAAATGTCAAAATGCCGGCCATTTTAAATAGTTCATATCTCGTAACACACACTGAATTAGATACAAATTTGCATATTACAATTCTCCGTGTAATGGTAACAAACCAACAACACTACGACGACAAATAGCGAAGTTATCAAAAATATAATTTCAAACTTTAACCACCCACAAAAACGTGACGTAGAGTTACGAGATCCGAGACTGCCGAGTCATGGACACGAGCGTAGTGAGTGGATACTCCCTCCACATACGGACAACTACGAGCCCTGCTACGGTTGCGACACGACGAAAAGGATGAAACCCCTTTCATATACACTTCTACGAGGCCAGCAATGCCCTAGCTGGCGATAGTAGTGATATAGACAATTACGAGGTTCAGAAAACCTGTGTATCAACTGTTTTAAACAAATTTAACCTACTGGATAAGACCTCTTAATCTATCAATACAGATTAATTTCCTTCAAAGCCCAAGAAATTTACTTTGCTGGACATTACATTTAGAGGATCCGCTTGTATTATCGGGCTGGGTAAGTACCATGATGGCGTCCACAACTTGTTGTCAAGGCGATGATGACGGAGAGAGTTTTCGTCTTTAAACGACAAGGAAATCAAAATTTATAACGTAGGTGCGTTTCGCTGTAAATAGCTCGAGAACACGTTGTGGTCGTTTTAACCCCCAACCACGACAGGACTTTCTTGTTTTGTTCAGAAGGCACTATTGTTGAGACAAATGTTAATAATAGTCGTAAATCAACCTAATCGATAAAATTTTAATGAAATGAGAATATATATGGGTACTTTTGTATTATACGGACAACTTTTTTGTACTTCCAGTAACTAATTAAAATAATATTGCAATTTTAGTACATACATAACCTAACTTATTTGTGCTGATCTGCATTTTTGTTTACAAAAACTCGAATAGGTTAAATTTACTCGAATATAAGAATCTTTTAAATAACGACCGTTTGACGTAAGCTAATTAGAAGTAAAACAACTCGCAAGTCATTATGAGACATATGTTTTAGTACCTACACTTGTATGAACACGTAGACATGCAGAAAGGTAGCGGCAATTTCTTTTTAGTAATAAAAAACAATAATATATTTTGGTTATTAATATACATTGCATAAAAACAAATAAAGAAAATTTGTAGTTAAAAAAAGTTTTAAGAGTTGACCACATGCATTAATGTAGGTAACTTAATTTTGTGTAACTATGTTCGTCATCTGATGATGGTATAAGATTTACCGAAACAGCTGTTTTGGCAAAATAAAACAACCTAACCAACCACTGCTTGGCGTAAGTTAAATAATATATATACTATGTTTAATAGGTTAGGTTTTGTTTATGAACCTAACTTAACTTTTATCGTAACGTACTCTATCCTAACCTAACCTAACATAACCTAACCTATCCTAACGTACTCTATCCTAACCTAACCTATCCTATCCTAACGTACTCTATCCTAACCTAACCTAACCTATCCTAACGTACTCTATCCTAACCTAACCTAACTGTTCGACGTAAATTAATATAAGTAAAGCAACTTGCAAGTCATTATGGGAAATATGTTTTTATACCTACAAACACGTAGATAGGCAGAAAAGAAACATCAATTTTTTTTAGCAATAAAAAACAACGTCCATAATACATAATCAAATCAACAATTAAATTTTTTTGTCACAATTAAATTTTAATTACAACATCCATGATTTTTAATTGCTTTAATCTACACTGACGTGTTTAATATATGTAAAATATATTCATGAATACAATAGAGTTAAACCAGAATTGGGTCAGTGTCGTTCAAATTATTAATTTATTTTTTAAACCTATTAAAACAAGTTAATAATGCCATCATGCTACTTACCTAGCTCCACCGTACAATGTAATACAAGACCTCTAAATGTAATGGACAAAAGTTGGTTTTTAGGCCTCGTAAGAAATATTAAATTGTATTTTTAGTTCAAAGAATCGTTCTCAGTAGGGTAAGTTTGTAAAACAGTTACACAGGTTTTCTGAACTTGGTAATTGTGTAAACACTACTTTCTTTACATTACGATGACTGTTGCAAACATAATTACACAAACTGTCTGGCTCACTCAACCCCCAAAAAGCTATTAAAACAAAAAAAAGGTCAGTTCGGTAGTTGTCAATAAAAAATTTTAATGAGCCATGGACGCCATCTTAAAAATAAATAGAAATAAATAAGGGCCTAAACTTGATTCACTTGTGCCGTACACACGTCCTCAAAGTAAATCACATTTGATAAAAATCAAACTTTAAACGACGACGATGAAGGTTCATTTTTTGATTTCACCACGTTTTTATTAGTTCGGTTTCCGTCATATCTGTCCGTCTGTCTATCCGGGTGGAATTTTGCAATCGAATTTAAAACTAACTTCCCGATAAACTAGAGACCTGAAATTTTGAACATAGGTCAGAATTGGATGACAATACAATATTCAGTTAGTTTCTTGTCTCTACATTTGTTTAAACAACAGGTAATAAAGAGGTAATATTTTGAATTTCAGACATGTTAATCTAAACAGGATGTGAAATGCATTGAGAATTTCCTATATAGGCCTATGTCCCTGTCAGAGTCGCATCAATATACCAAGTGTCCATAAAATCCCACCCCCTCTTATTTTTTTATTAATGGAAATAGACAGATTTGCTTTGGGGAAAGTTTAGATAACCAAAGGAGGAGTTTTCTGAAGTATCAAAATTTTCAACCCTACCACCAAAATGGGGTAATTAAGGGGTAAATCAAGAATTTTAAATAGCAACCCCTATTGAGTGATGCCTCATTTTAAAGGTCTTTTCAAAATAAGAATAATGGCGCAAACCAGAGGTCTCTAAGTTCATCCTAACCAACATAGCATCCAATCGAATTGTGAATTTTACGGTAATAATTAGACCGGAAATGTTACGAAATGTACAACAAGCTTTTGAGTCCAGAATCTATTTCTACCAAAAAGTAAATGGTAGCCATTTCAAGAACTTAATATGAGCTAAAAAAACAAGGTAGGCTCTTACCATCATTTTACCAACATAGAGCAGTTTGTAATGTAATAAAAACAACCGGAGTTTGTAGGTTAACATTCACAATTCGATTGGTTGCTATGTTGGATCGGATGAACTTAGAGACCTCTGGTTTGCGCCATTATTCTTCTTTTGAAAAGACCTTTAAAATGAGGTATCACTCAATAGGGGTTGCTGTTTAAAATTCTTGATTTACCCCTTAATTACCCCATTTTGGGGGTAAGGGTTGAAAATTTTGATACTTCAAAAAACTCCTCCTTTGGTTATCTAAACTTTCCCCAAAGCAAATCTGTCTAATTCCATTAATAAAAATAATAAGAGGGGGGTCGGACATTTTGCACACATGGTATACAAAACCGATTGAAATCTTTCACCCGCACATAAGACTAAAAAACAGAAAATAATAAATCAAATAAAAAAATAATTTTTAACATACCACGTTTTTAAAACGGACTAAAAAGTATAAAATTATTTTTCATGACCCTTCTACAATTTTGAGGGAGAATTGTTAGACTATGAATATATTTGGAATACTTGGTGAGAAAAACGTGGGGCACAGCCAGTAAATAATACAAGTAGACAATCCGGATGAATTCACAGCTAATTTCAGTAAATCGGAAATGAGATTCACTGTAATTTAATTTATTTACTCCTCCTTAACTATCATAGATTGCCTGCGCCCCACGTTTTTCTCTCCAAGTATTCCAAATATATGCATAGCCACTAACAATCCTCCCTCAAAATTGTAGAAGGGTCATGAAAAATTATTTTATACTTTTTAGTCCGTTTTAAAAACGTAGTATGTTATTTGCAAATTATTCCCGAAATGTAATGTTTACAAGCAGGTTGGCGTTATTAATCTTAATATTATACAGAAAGTTTATGAGTTTCCGAGTTTACGTTTTATATTTTGGAGAGATGGCGACCAATACGTTTTTAGACTACACCAGAGCTAAATTTAAGAATTGTTGTGTTTTCCCACAAACTTTAATCGTAAAACATTTTAAAAAATCATAAAACCAACTACGTGCTTAGGTGCTGCAAATACGACAGACATTCTAAAAACCAGTTTTTTAGACTCGAAGGATCTCCAAAAGAATTCATCCGCAAAAAACACGACATCGAGTTTTTTACCCACCCCATAACTGTGTAAAATCAATGAAGTTTATTACTAAAGTTATTTACAAAACTATTCCACAACACTTATACTCACTCTGAAGCAGTGACTACACTTTGTAACACCAGAACAATATAGAAACAGTCCATTAGCGGTCGGGAGTTCCTTCAAGAATAATAAACAGATCCCTTCACTCTTCAAATCAACTTCGATATGCTTCGTATCCCCTCCCCCATGGGGGGTTGTTTTCCATGATTAATGATGCCATAATATCTTATGGTGTAGATTTAACAAAGCGATTTAATGACAGATAAAATCAGCTGTTTTTCGTTTATAAAATTATTTTTAATAAGTCTACAAAACTGTAATAGAGATATTCGTTCATTATGATAAATTTTAATTTTTTTCATCCCAAAAAAACCTTTAGGAACTGAGATTCACAAATTTACCATGAAAATTTTGAAAAGTCTGTTCGAACTGGCAAAGTGGGCAATAATCAAAGTTTGAAGAATAAGGAAATTTGTACCAAAAATTTTATTTAGAAGATAAATTAAATTATAGGTCCTTAAGCTTCGGAGAGCGACCCTCTACGGGTAATTGTACCAATCCAATCAAAATCTATCTCGGAACGTAAAGTCATTGAGTAAGTGCAAGCAAAGGAACATCTTAAGCATTCATTTTTATGTCTCCAGTTGCAATAGTTTAACAACTAAATAATGTATATTTATAATATTAATATATATATATATATCTTGTTTCCGTCTTGCAATTTTTTTGTAGTGTAATACTACGCGCGTTTCAGGAACAAGTTCCCATCTTCAGGTTTTATAAAATTTATATAAAATTTTTACTCACATGTGAGCACGTCATAATTTAACACAAACACACACATACACACGAACCAAGCACGAATTATTGCACACATAATTAAAAAACAAAGTATTCAATTTTTTTTAATTTTTAGAACAGATGGCTTTATGCCATGTTGACGTTGCACTGGTCACTGGTCGAACATCTTAAGCATCTTGGCTTTAAAGAAACATTTAAAAACCATGAGTTTTAACTAATGTAGCTTGAAGTACAGACTGTGTGGTCAACACGCAGACTCAGAAGTACATACTTTTGAAGTGGAGAAGAAAATAATTTAGTGACAAGTTTTATGACTCAAGATCTGGACCGAATCAATTAGGATTAAGGAAGTTTCAACAAATCTGATTTTATTTACGACTGAATCAGTACAGGATTTAAACATTTTATTTATCACGTGATACTAATTTTAGTGTGACGTGATAAATTGGATTCAAGAGTCAGTGGTTCCGCGTTCAACTCCGTGGGAGCTCTAAACGTTACGGAGTTGACCCATCATCGTGAGGTTAATTGAGAAGCTACAATTAGTAGCGAGCTCTGGTTGAGACGGCTAGAATGATGTGCTACACACACATTATCCGAGTGAATCAATCTAGGCACTTCACAGGCTGTTGTACTATGGAATTTAGTTTATTTTTAAATATATTGAACACAAAATATACGGTACTTAAAACGACAAATATTGAACTTATATTACAGATATGTACTACAATTATATATTATGCAGATATTGTCAATTATGGAACTCTATAGACTACCCTCCAACAGACAATATTGGCGATAGTTACAATACAGCATCGCGTCTTCTATCCTTGTACAATTTCTTTTTGTGTTTATAATTTCCAATCACAGCATGTTCACCGGGCCGTAGACAATAATTAAATTGGCCACTGACCAAATAAAATAGTAGTCTATTTGATTTTACAAACCTAGTTTTACAATTTTAAGTCCTATTGCAATTCTCATAAAAAGGAAAAATTGAAAGTAAAATTAACTTTAGTTCTTTAACTGCAGAAATAATACATTTTATAATTCATGTAATGCAATCGGTAAAAATACAAATCTCTGGGCAAGTATGAATCACTAGAGCACTCTGGTGAATATACTATGAAAGACTAACACTAACAACACAAAGACTGTATAGTTATGTTTATTCTACCTTATGTATATTTCAATAGCACTGCTATCATCTTCACAGGTACAATACACACTAACCTAAATGATTACGATTACTAGTGTTTTTGAAATCCAATTTTGCTAGTTACTAAGCTTGGATGAAAATAAAATATTCTACTTTTACTTTTATAAAAATCACCACTAGTGTGGAATATAACCTATTCATGAAATTTTGCTAGTTACTAAGCTTGGATGAAAATAAAATATTCTACTTTTACTTTTATAAAAATCACCACTAGTGTGGAATATAACCTATTCATGAAATTTTGCTAGTTATTAAGCTTGGATGACAATAAAATATTCTACTTTTACTTTTATAAAAATCACCACTAGGGTGGAAATTAAGGGTGGAATATAACCTATTAATGAAATTTTGCTAGTTACTAAGCTTGGATGACAATAAAATATTCTACTTTTACTTTTATAAAAATCACCACTAGGGTGGAAATTAAGGGTGGAACATAACCTACTAATGATATTTTTCTAGTTACTAAGCTTGGATGACAATAAAATATTCCACTTTTACTTTTATAAAAATCACCACTAGGGTGAAAATTAAGGGTGGAATATAACCTATTAATGAAATTTTGCTAGTTACTAAGCTTGGATGACAATAAAATATTCCACTTTTACTTTTATAAAAATCACCACTAGGGTGAAAATTAAGGGTGGAACAAACCTACTAATGAAATTTTGCTAGTTACTAAGCTTGGATGACAATAAAATATTCCACTTTTACTTTTATAAAAATCACCACTAGGGTGAAAATTAAGGGTGGAACATAACCTATTAATGAAATTTTGCTAGTTACTAAGCTTGGATGACAATAAAATATTTCACTTTTACTTTTATAAAAATTCCCTCCTAGGGTGAAAATTAAGGGTGGAGCATAACCTATTAATGAAATTTTGCTTGTTACTAAGCTTGGATGACAATAAAATATTTCACTTTTACTTTTATAAAAATTCCCTCCTAGGGTGAAAATTAAGGGTGGAGCATAACCTATTAATGAAATTTTGCTAGTTACTAAGCTTGGATGACAATAAAATATTCCACTTTTACTTTTATAAAAATTCCCTCCTAGGGTGAAAATTAAGGGTGGAGCATAACCTATTAATGAAATTTTGCTAGATACTAAGCTTGGATGACAATAAAATATTCCACTTTTACTTTTATAAAAATCACCACTAGGGTGGAAATTAAGGGTGGAACATAACCTACTAATGAAATTTTGCTAGTTACTAAGCTTGGATGACAATAAAATATTCTACTTTTACTTTTATAAAAATCACCACTAGGGTGGAAATTAAGGGTGGAACATAACCTACTAATGAAATTTTGCTAGTTACTAAGCTTGGATGACAATAAAATATTCTACTTTTAATTTTATAAAAATCACCACTAGGGTGGAAATTAAGGGTGGAACATAACCTATTAATGAAATTTTGCTAGTTACTAAGCTTGGATGACAATAAAATATTCTACTTTTACTTTTATAAAAATCACCACTAGGGTGGAAATTAGGGGTGGAATATAATCTATTAATGAAATTTTGCTAGTTACTAAGCTTGGATGACAATAAAATATTCTACTTTTACTTTTATAAAAATCACCACTAGGGTGGAAATTAAGAGTGGAACATAACCTACTAATGAAATTTTGCTAGTTACTAAGCTTCGATGACAATAAAATATTCTACTTTTACTTTTATAAAAATCACCACTAGGGTGGAAATTAAGGATGGAACATAACCTATTAATGAAATTTTGCTAGTTACTAAGCTTGTATGACAATAAAATATTCTACTTTTAGTTTTATAAAAATTCCCTCCTAGGGTGAAAATTAAGGGTGGAATATAACCTATTAATGAAATTTTGCTAGTTACTAAGCTTGGATGACAATAAAATATTCCACTTTTACTTTTATAAAAATTCCCTCCTAGGGTGAAAATTAAGAGTGGAGCATAACCTATTAATGAAATTTTGCTAGTTACTAAGCTTGGATGACAATAAAATATTCCACTTTTACTTTTATAAAAATTCCCTCCTAGGGTGAAAATTAAGGGTGGAACATAACCTATTAATGAAATTTTGCTAGTTACTAAGCTTGGATGACAATAAAATATTCCACTTTTACTTTTATAAAAATTCCCTCCTAGGGTGAAAATTAAGGGTGGAACATAACCTATTAATGAAATTTTGCTAGTTACTAAGCTTGGATGACAATAAAATATTCTACTTTTACTTTTATAAAAATCACCACTAGGGTGGAAATTAGGGGTAGAACATAACCTACTAATGAAATTTTGCTAGTTACTAAGCTTGGATGACAATAAAATATTCCACTTTTACTTTTATAAAAATTCCCTCCTAGGGTGAAAATTAAGGGTGGAACATAACCTATTAATGAAATTTTGCTAGTTACTAAGCTTGGATGACCATAAAATATTCCACTTTTACGTTTGTAAAAATCCCCTCCCCCTAGGGTGACAATTAAGAGTGAGGAAATTTCTTCGTTTCATTCTCTTTTGTTTCGAAAGCAAATATTGTTATCTTTAAAAATTAAAATTGACCTAGTAATGAAACTTATGCTTTATAATATGATAATGATTTAATTAAAGTATGACTAAAAAGTAGAAATAAAAACAAATTAAAATTTAAAATTAAAACAAAGATAAAACAAAAAACTTTTAAAAGACGTACTAAAAAGTAAAAAAATAATTGCATTACCAATCCAAGTGATATATTATTAAATTGTGATGTAATATTATACACAAGTAAGTATATACGTTATACTTTACTATATTATCGGTAACAAATAAGGCAGTATTGTTAAAATTTAATCATTTATAACTATAAATATTATATTTAGTTTGAAAGCGTCTATTAGTTTATAAATGTTCAAATAAAATAAACAACCTACAGTACGTCGCTTTATGCAACATAAAAAACTAAAAACTTTTGCAACTCGGCGACCATCACTTGCGAAATGTTGAGCCTTATGTCATAAAACTAGATCAGTCAGAGCTCATAAATATGACTTGCAAAAAGACGCCTTTGGTCTTACTTGAGAGGGCCCCACTATCGTTAGACAAAATCTCACGATTTGAAACCTCTGAAGGTCTTTATGGATGGTGACGAAAAGGAGCTAAATATTTTTAAAGTATATAAAAAAAAAATTAATCGGTATTACAGAATAATATAATTCTGAATACATATTGAATTATTACAATGAATACAATTAAAAGCCCAATATGTTACTTAAGAATTTACCAAGTGATCTATGTGCGCACACCTTGCTTTTCTGCAATCGTACATAGATACAAAATTTGTCAAACTAATTATTTCTTTGTCAAACTATCATTTTTGTTTTGCCTTATTATGGAATTTCACCGAGTACCGACTGTAGTCACTCTTAATATAATTATTTCCAATTATAAATAGAGAATATGTAGAAATGATAACCAAACAGACTGTATATGATTTTATTTTTTCTAATAAAACTTGCTATGATCATGATTATTGCAATTATAATTCTGAATAAAACTTAAAGATCCAACATTCAGGGTTTCCACTTGCTGGAAAATACAACCATTATTACTTCGAATAGTTTTGATTAGGATGGTCAGAAATCTGGGAACTGCATAATTTATCAATTGAAAACTTTTTGATTGATGTTTTACATAATTAAAGCCAAGGTCGAAGAGATAAATTCTTTAGTGCTGACTATGACTTGCTCCTTCTGAATATTTAGAAATGATAATCTCAGCTGCTTTATGACCTATTACATACGCTGTAGATTGTGTATGCGCGCTAACTAACTTTGAAGGTATGGACATATCAACAACTCTGAGATTAGAAATGTTTTTAACTTTGAGAGTACTGTCAACAACAGCTGATTCGTCTCCATCCGGTCCCATTTTCATCGAACAACATTGATGATATACACTGTTGACTAAGTGCATTTAAGATTACGCAGTCGATACAAAGTACAGGACGTTTGCTAATCAAAAAACATTTCGATGTCTGGCTACAAAAGTTAAAATAGAAATTTTTAATTTCTTACAGGGAACTATAGTGCGCTCATATAGAAGCCTATTGAAACTTATAAAAATCGAATTTAAAATGTTAAAATGGCGGCCATTTAACAGTTTTTTGTTCATATCTCGTGTGTTATTCATAGTATAATACACTGTATTAGATAGAAATTTGCAGATTTCAATTCTACATGTAGAGGAAAATCGCCTCTCTATGATGACAAATAGCGAAGTTATTATCAAAAATAAAATAACCTAACCTAACCTAACCTACCTCTCTACGATGACAAATAGCGAAGTTATTATCAAAAATAAAATAACCTAACCTAACCTACCTCTCTACGATGACAAATAGCGAAGTTATTATCAAAAATAAAATAACCTAACCTAACCTACCTCTCTACGATGACAGATGACGAAGTTATTATCAAAAATAAAATAACCTAACCTAACCTAACCTACCTCTCTACGATGACAAATAGCGAAGTTATTATCAAAAATAAAATAACCTAACCTAACCTACCTCTCTACGATGACAAATAGCGAAGTTATTATCAAAAATAAAATAATCTAACCTAACCTACCTCTCTACGATGACAAATAGCGAAGTTATTATCAAAAATAAAATAACCTAACCTAACCTACCTCTCTATGATGACAAATAGCGAAGTTATTATCAAAAATAAAAATAACCTAACCTAACCTACCTCTCTACGATGACAAATAGCGAAGTTACTATCAAAAATAAAATAACCTAACCTAACCTACCTCTCTACGATGACAGATGACGAAGTTATTATCAAAAATAAAATAACCTAACCTAACCTACCCCTCTATGATGACAAATAGCGAAGTTATTATCAAAAATCAAATAACCTAACCTAACCTACCCTACCTCTCTACGATGACAAATAGCGAAGTTATTATCAAAAATAAAATAACCTAACCTAACCTAACCTACCTCTCTACGATGACAAATAGCGAAGTTACTATCAAAAATAAAATAACCTAACCTAACCTACCTCTCTACGATGACAGATGACGAAGTTATTATCAAAAATAAAATAACCTAACCTAACCTACCCCTCTATGATGACAAATAGCGAAGTTATTATCAAAAATAAAATAACCTAACCTAACCTACCCTACCTCTCTACGATGACAAATAGCGAAGTTATTATCAAAAATAAAATAACCTAACCTAACCTAACCTACCTCTCTACGATGACAAATAGCGAAGTTACTATCAAAAATAAAATAACCTAACCTAACCTACCTCTCTACGATGACAGATGACGAAGTTATTATCAAAAATAAAATAACCTAACCTAACCTACCCCTCTATGATGACAAATAGCGAAGTTATTATCAAAAATAAAATAACCTAACCTAACCTACCCTACCTCTCTACGATGACAAATAGCGAAGTTATTATCAAAAATAAAATAACCTAACCTAACCTACCTCTCTATGATGACAAATAGCGAAGTTACTATCAAAAATAAAATAACCTAACCTAACCTACCTCTCTACGATGACAAATAGCAAAGTTACTATCAAAAATAAAAATAACCTAACCTATCCTACCTCTTTACGATGACAAATAGCGAAGTTACTATCAAAAATAAAATAACCTAACCTAACCTACCTCTCTACGATGACAAATAGCGAAGTTATTATCAAAAATAAAATAACCTAACCTAACCTACCTCTCTACGATGACAAATAGGGAAGTTACTATCAAAAATAAAATAACCTAACCTAACCTACCTCTCTTCGATGACAGATGGCGAAGTTATTATCAAAAATAAAATAACCTAACCTAACCTACCTCTCTACGATGACAAATAGCTTAGTTATTATCAAAAATAAAATAACCTAACCTAACCTACCTCTCTACAATGACAAATAGCTTAGTTATTATCAAAAATAAAATAACCTAACCTAACCTACCTCTCTACGATGACAAATAGCGAAGTTATTATCAAAAATAAAATAACCTAACCTAACCTACCTCTCTTCGATGACAAATAGCGAAGTTATTATCAAAAATAAAATAACATAACTCTCTACAATGACAAATAGCGATGTTATTATCAAAAATAAAATAACCTAATCTAACCTACCTCTCTACGATGACAAATAGCGAAGTTATTATCAAAAATAAAATAACCTAACCTCACCTACCTCTCTTCGATGACAGATGGCGAAGTTATTATCAAAAATAAAATAACATAACTCTCTACAATGACAAATAGCGATGTTATTATCAAAAATAAAATAACCTAATCTAACCTACCTCTCTACGATGACAAATAGCGAAGTTATTATCAAAAATAAAATAACCTAACCTCACCTACCTCTCTTCGATGGCAGATGGCGAAGTTATTATCAAAAATAAAATAACATAACTGTCTACAATGACAAATAGCGATGTTATTATCAAAAATAAAATAACCTAACCTAACCTACCTCTCTACGATGACAAATAGCTTAGTTATTATCAAAAATAAAATAACCTAACCTAACCTACCTCTCTACGATGACAAATAGCGAAGTTATTATCAAAAATAAAATAACCTAACCTAACCTACCTCTCTACAATGACAAATAGCTTAGTTATTATCAAAAATAAAATAACCTAACCTAACCTACCTCTCTACGATGACAAATAGCTTAGTTATTATCAAAAATAAAATAACCTAACCTAACCTACCTCTCTACGATGACAAATAGCGAAGCTACTATCAAAAATAAAATAACCTAACCTAACCTACCTCTCTTCGATGACAGATGGCGAAGTTATTATCAAAAATAAAATAACATAACTCTCTACAATGACAAATAGCGATGTTATTATCAAAAATAAAATAACCTAACCTAACCTACCTCTCTACGATGACAAAATAGCGAAGTTATTATCAAAAATAAAATAACCTAACCTAACCTACCTCTCTACGATGACAAATAGCTTAGTTATTATCAAAAATAAAATAACCTAACCTAACCTACCTCTCTACGATGACAAATAGCGAAGTTATTATCAAAAATAAAATAACCTAACCTAACCTACCTCTCTACAATGACAAATAGCTTAGTTATTATCAAAAATAAAATAACCTAACCTAACCTACCTCTCTACGATGACAAATAGCTTAGTTATTATCAAAAATAAAATAACCTAACCTAACCTACCTCTCTTCGATGGCAGATGGCGAAGTTATTATCAAAAATAAAATAACATAACTGTCTACAATGACAAATAGCGATGTTATTATCAAAAATAAAATAACCTAACCTAACCTACCTCTCTTCGATGGCAGATGGCGAAGTTATTATCAAAAATAAAATAACATAACTGTCTACAATGACAAATAGCGATGTTATTATCAAAAATAAAATAACCTAACCTCACCTACCTCTCTTCGATGGCAGATGGCGAAGTTATTATCAAAAATAAAATAACATAACTGTCTACAATGACAAATAGCGATGTTATTATCAAAAATAAAATAACCTAACCTAACCTACCTCTCTTCGATGGCAGATGGCGAAGTTATTATCAAAAATAAAATAACATAACTGTCTACAATGACAAATAGCGATGTTATTATCAAAAATAAAATAACCTAACCTCACCTACCTCTCTTCGATGGCAGATGGCGAAGTTATTATCAAAAATAAAATAACATAACTGTCTACAATGACAAATAGCGATGTTATTATCAAAAATAAAATAACCTAACCTAACCTACCTCTCTACGATGACAAATAGCTTAGTTATTATCAAAAATAAAATAACCTAACCTAACCTACCTCTCTATGATGACAAATAGCGAAGTTATTATCAAAAATAAATTACCTAACCTAACCTACCTCTTTACAATGACAAATAGCTTAGTTATTATCAAAAATAAAATAACCTAACCTAACCTACCTCTCTACGATGACAAATAGCTTAGTTATTATCAAAAATAAAATAACCTAACCTAACCTACCTCTCTACGATGACAAATAGCGAAGCTACTATCAAAAATAAAATAACCTAACCTCACCTACCTCTCTTCGATGACAGATGGCGAAGTTATTATCAAAAATAAAATAACATAACTCTCTACAATGACAAATAGCGATGTTATTATCAAAAATAAAATAACCTAACCTAACCTACCTCTCTACGATGACAAAATAGCGAAGTTATTATCAAAAATAAAATAACCTAACCTAACCTACCTCTCTACGATGACAAATAGCTTAGTTATTATCAAAAATAAAATAACCTAACCTAACCTACCTCTCTACGATGGCAGATGGCGAAGTTATTATCAAAAATAAAATAACATAACTGTCTACAATGACAAATAGCGATGTTATTATCAAAAATAAAATAACCTAACCTAACCTACCTCTCTACGATGACAAATAGCTTAGTTATTATCAAAAATAAAATAACATAACTGTCTACAATGACAAATAGCGATGTTATTATCAAAAATAAAATAACCTAACCTCACCTACCTCTCTTCGATGGCAGATGGCGAAGTTATTATCAAAAATAAAATAACATAACTGTCTACAATGACAAATAGCGATGTTATTATCAAAAATAAAATAACCTAACCTCACCTACCTCTCTTCGATGGCAGATGGCGAAGTTATTATCAAAAATAAAATAACATAACTGTCTACAATGACAAATAGCGATGTTATTATCAAAAATAAAATAACCTAACCTCACCTACCTCTCTTCGATGGCAGATGGCGAAGTTATTATCAAAAATAAAATAACATAACTGTCTACGATGACAAATAGCTTAGTTATTATCAAAAATAAAATAACCTAACCTAACCTACCTCTCTACGATGACAAATAGCGAAGTTATTATCAAAAATAAAATAACATAACTGTCTACAATGACAAATAGCGATGTTATTATCAAAAATAAAATAACCTAACCTCACCTACCTCTCTTCGATGGCAGATGGCGAAGTTATTATCAAAAATAAAATAACATAACTGTCTACAATGACAAATAGCGATGTTATTATCAAAAATAAAATAACCTAACCTAACCTACCTCTCTACGATGACAAATAGCTTAGTTATTATCAAAAATAAAATAACCTAACCTAACCTACCTCTCTACGATGACAAATAGCGAAGTTATTATCAAAAATAAAATAACCTAACCTAACCTACCTCTCTACAATGACAAATAGCTTAGTTATTATCAAAAATAAAATAACCTAACCTAACCTACCTCTCTACGATGACAAATAGCTTAGTTATTATCAAAAATAAAATAACCTAACCTAACCTACCTCTCTACGATGACAAATAGCGAAGCTACTATCAAAAATAAAATAACCTAACCTCACCTACCTCTCTTCGATGACAGATGGCGAAGTTATTATCAAAAATAAAATAACATAACTCTCTACAATGACAAATAGCGATGTTATTATCAAAAATAAAATAACCTAACCTAACCTACCTCTCTACGATGACAAAATAGCGAAGTTATTATCAAAAATAAAATAACCTAACCTAACCTACCTCTCTACGATGACAAATAGCTTAGTTATTATCAAAAATAAAATAACCTAACCTAACCTACCTCTCTACGATGGCAGATGGCGAAGTTATTATCAAAAATAAAATAACATAACTGTCTACAATGACAAATAGCGATGTTATTATCAAAAATAAAATAACCTAACCTAACCTACCTCTCTACGATGACAAATAGCTTAGTTATTATCAAAAATAAAATAACATAACTGTCTACAATGACAAATAGCGATGTTATTATCAAAAATAAAATAACCTAACCTCACCTACCTCTCTTCGATGGCAGATGGCGAAGTTATTATCAAAAATAAAATAACATAACTGTCTACAATGACAAATAGCGATGTTATTATCAAAAATAAAATAACCTAACCTCACCTACCTCTCTTCGATGGCAGATGGCGAAGTTATTATCAAAAATAAAATAACATAACTGTCTACAATGACAAATAGCGATGTTATTATCAAAAATAAAATAACCTAACCTCACCTACCTCTCTTCGATGGCAGATGGCGAAGTTATTATCAAAAATAAAATAACATAACTGTCTACAATGACAAATAGCGATGTTATTATCAAAAATAAAATAACCTAACCTAACCTACCTCTCTACGATGACAAATAGCTTAGTTATTATCAAAAATAAAATAACCTAACCTAACCTACCTCTCTACGATGACAAATAGCGAAGTTATTATCAAAAATAAAATAACCTAACCTAACCTACCTCTCTACAATGACAAATAGCTTAGTTATTATCAAAAATAAAATAACCTAACCTAACCTACCTCTCTACGATGACAAATAGCTTAGTTATTATCAAAAATAAAATAACCTAACCTAACCTACCTCTCTACGATGACAAATAGCGAAGCTACTATCAAAAATAAAATAACCTAACCTCACCTACCTCTCTTCGATGACAGATGGCGAAGTTATTATCAAAAATAAAATAACATAACTCTCTACAATGACAAATAGCGATGTTATTATCAAAAATAAAATAACCTAACCTAACCTACCTCTCTACGATGACAAATAGCGAAGCTACTATCAAAAATAAAATAACCTAACCTCACCTACCTCTCTTCGATGACAGATGGCGAAGTTATTATCAAAAATAAAATAACATAACTCTCTACAATGACAAATAGCGAAGTTATTATCAAAAATAAAATAACCTAACCTCACCTACCTCTCTTCGATGACAGATGGCGAAGTTATTATCAAAAATAAAATAACATAACTCTCTACAATGACAAATAGCGATGTTATTATCAAAAATAAAATAACCTAACCTAACCTACCTCTCTACGATGACAAAATGGCGAAGTTATTATCAAAAATAAAATAACCTAACCTAACCTACCTCTCTACGATGACAAATAGCTTAGTTATTATCAAAAATAAAATAACCTAACCTAACCTACCTCTCTACGATGACAAATAGCGAAGTTATTATCAAAAATAAAATAACCTAACCTAACCTACCTCTCTACAATGACAAATAGCTTAGTTATTATCAAAAATAAAATAACCTAACCTAACCTACCTCTCTACGATGACAAATAGCTTAGTTATTATCAAAAATAAAATAACCTAACCTAACCTACCTCTCTACGATGACAAATAGCGAAGTTATTATCAAAAATAAAATAACCTAACCTAACCTACCTCTCTACAATGACAAATAGCTTAGTTATTATCAAAAATAAAATAACCTAACCTAACCTACCTCTCTACGATGACAAATAGCGAAGTTATTATCAAAAATAAAATAACCTAACCTAACCTACCTCTCTACAATGACAAATAGCGATGTTATTATCAAAAATAAAATAACCTAACCTCACCTACCTCTCTTCGATGACAGATGGCGAAGTTATTATCAAAAATAAAATAACATAACTCTCTACAATGACAAATAGCGATGTTATTATCAAAAATAAAATAACCTAACCTAACCTACCTCTCTACGATGACAAAATAGCGAAGTTATTATCAAAAATAAAATAACCTAACCTAACCTACCTCTCTACGATGACAAATAGCTTAGTTATTATCAAAAATAAAATAACCTAACCTAACCTACCTCTCTACAATGACAAATAGCTTAGTTATTATCAAAAATAAAATAACCTAACCTAACCTACCTCTCTACGATGACAAATAGCGAAGTTATTATCAAAAATAAAATAACCTAACCTAACCTACCTCTCTACGATGACAAATAGCGAAGTTATTATCAAAAATAAAATAACATAACTCTCTACAATGACAAATAGCGATGTTATTATCAAAAATAAAATAACCTAATCTAACCTACCTCTCTACGATGACAAATAGCGAAGTTATTATCAAAAATAAAATAACCTAACCTAACCTACCTCTCTTCGATGACAAATAGCTTAGTTATTATCAAAAATAAAATAACCTAACCTCACCTACCTCTCTATGATGACAAATAGCGAAGTTATTATCAAAAATAAAATAACCTAACCTCACCTACCTCTCTACGATGACAAATAGCGAAGTTATTATCAAAAATAAAATAACCTAACCTAACCTACCTCTCTTCGATGACAAATAGCGAAGTTATTATCAAAAATAAAATAACCTAATCTAACCTACCTCTCTACGATGACAAATAGCGAAGTTATTATCAAAAATAAAATAACCTAACCTAACCTACCTCTCTTCGATGACAAATAGCGAAGTTATTATCAAAAATAAAATAACCTAATCTAACCTACCTCTCTACGATGACAAATAGCGAAGTTATTATCAAAAATAAAATAACCTAACCTCACCTACCTCTCTTCGATGGCAGATGGCGAAGTTATTATCAAAAATAAAATAACATAACTGTCTACAATGACAAATAGCGATGTTATTATCAAAAATAAAATAACCTAACCTAACCTACCTCTCTACGATGACAAATAGCGAAGTTATTATCAAAAATAAAATAACCTAACCTAACCTACCTCTCTACGATGACAAATAGCTTAGTTATTATCAAAAATAAAATAACCTAACCTAACCTACCTCTCTATGATGACAAAGAGCGAAGTTATTATCAAAAATAAAATAACTTAACCTAACCTACCTCTCTACGATGACAAATAGCGAAGTTATTATCAAAAATAAAATAACCTAACCTAACCTAACTTACCTCTCTACGATGACAAATAGCGAAGTTATTATCAAAAATAAAATAACCTAACCTAACCTACCTCTCTACGATGACAAATAGCGAAGTTATTATCAAAAATAAAATAACCTAACCTAACCTACCTCTCTACGATGACAGATGGCGAAGTTATTATCAAAAATAAAATAACCTAACCTAACCTACCTCTCTACGATGACAAAATAGCGAAGTTATTATCAAAAACAAAATAACCTAACCTAACCTACCTCTCTTCGATGACAGATGGCGAAGTTATTATCAAAAATAAAATAACCTAACTCTGATCACCCAAACGAAAAAAGTTAACAGTTAATTGTTCATATCCCGGTGTTATTCAACTTAACACCCTAATTTAGATAGAAAATTGGAGATTTCAATTCTGCATCCAATGGTACCAACAATGTCTCTACGATGAGAAATAGCGAAATTATTGTCAAAAATGTAATTTCGAACATTGAACCCCCAACAAAATTATATCCGTATAGTTGTGAAGGCAGCGTTCCGACACGACTGTAGAGAGTGGAGACTCTCACAGAAATGTACAGCTTTGAAGTCCGGCAGGACGAAACACTGACACGAGCGAAGCGAATAGAAACCTCTTAATAAATACACATCTACGAGGCCCGTTAGGGTCTAGACGACGTTAAAAAAGTAGTAATATATACAATTACGAGGTTCAGAAAACTATTTGAAACTAACTTACCCTATTGGATAACACCTCTTCATCGTCCAATACTACACATTTTGGACATTAGGCTACAATGATCTGCTTCGGGTACATTGTATGCTGATGCTGGGTAGGTACCATGATGGTAACCAAGAGGAGTTTCATTAGTGGAAAACTTCCTAACTTGGTGTGTTGTAATTTCTGTTTTTTTCGTATCACTTTGAAACTTTAAAAGATTTTCGATTTTATAAAATAGTAATGCAGATTTTTTTTTTTTTTGAGGGGAAGTTTTAAAAAAAATTCATTTTCGTTTTTAAAGGATTGCGCGATATGTTTCGTTCAAGCGTATTTAACACGGAACAGTTACACTTGAAGTCCTGCTACAATGCCCTTGAAACTTTATAGTACTGTTTGGGATGTGGTCACAATTTTAAAACCCATAAACCTTGTACATACATTGTTCGGTATAGTAACAAAGAAACTGATTCCGAATATCAATCAAAAATATAGGTTAGGTTAAGTTGGGTTAGGTTATGTAACAGCGAAAATTAACGAAACGAACAATCAATGGCATATGGTGGACTCAAATATGTTGTCGTTCTTATTACAAAAATTATACGTTTTAAAAATAATAATCTATACAAACTAAATTTGTTAATTAATGATAAATCTATTCTAAAACACTTAAACTTACTCTGCAGTGTTGGCCAAACTTTTTGTAATAAGTAGGAACACTAGAACAACGTGAAAATACTCCATTAGCACTCGACAATAACACGTGATCTAATGAAACCTGTTCCTATTGATATGCATCTGCTTTCCTTTTTGCATCAATCTCGTTTGTTTTTCATGCTTTATGACTGCCTATTTTTCTCTTGTTGTTGAAAGGCGAAAACCATCACATCGTCTTACAAAAACAACTTGGGTTCATTATAGTACTAATCCAGCCCAATCATACAAGTAGATGTATTGCACAAATAAGCCTTGTAGGGAATGTTATTGTATTGGCAGTTCGAGGCGGTCTTAAGAAGTAGTGTAAGTTTCTTTATAAAATAACCATAATTACTTTCCTGGTGGGTTGAATCGTTTATAATTCTGTCTGAGACAACAGGTAAGTTTGGTTTTCATAAGTATATTTGTTGTTCCAATTGTAAATGAGCTCCTGAGATTTATTTTATCATAAGCACATTATTAGTTTGTAGAAACTAATGGCTATTTAACTGAATATTTAAATGAGTTTTCTCAAAGTCTAGACACCCAGTTAAGTCACTTTCTCCCTAATTTTGGCATTAGAAAACTCTATTTCGTCTTTTCTTTTAGGTCTTTCTTAACCAACTGTTATTATCTTCCTGCCCTAGCGTTATTAGATTATTCGAGGGCTGGGGGTATTTATTGTATGTTATTTTCGACTGGCGATGATGACCAGAGGATAACGACAAAACTATAATCAGATAAGCCTTTTTGATAGGCTAATGTTACATTTGTGCCTAGCCTAGACTCTACATACCTATACCCATGCCATTAACCTCAGATCTGCCCATGCACCTGAGAGTAGTCAGCTTTGATAGATTAAGCTAATTTAATAAGATATTATCGAATTGTAGCTAATTACTAAATATTCATTCACATAGCACAATAACCAATTAAGAACAGAGCTGAAGTTGTTGGACATTGCCAATTTTCATCTCGTCTCCTTTATATTAATAAAATTACGCGTCCAATTTGGGAATTGGGGATCCGAATTTAGAATATAGTTTTAAACCCAAAATTAATACGAGACAGGCACTCACACCACATCTGACTGCGTATACGGACCGCTCACTTCTCCCCTTGTAGCGTTGTCTGCTCAACATAGCTACGAACCAAGTTACGATCAGCTGTTTTCTAAGATAAGGCCACGCTCAAGTAGGTCCCGCTTTTGGTGTTTAAATCCGAAAACATCTCTGTCATCATCGGCTTATAAAAAATAAAAAATAAATAAATAAAAATAAAAGGGTACATAAAAGAGTAACCATAACCTAACCTAGCTCTCGAATGGTCTAATAACTTCAGGGTTGGCAGATAATAAGAGATAGTCAAGAGTCAAGAGAGACCTGATAGGAAAGATTAAAACAATGAATTAACTCAAGATTACATGAAAAGGTGTAGATTCAGCTAGGCCTCTCGCAATTATCACACCCTAACAGTATAACTAAGACCCTGATGATATCTTCTCAAAAATAGGTTGGAAAGATATCGATTAAAAACTATGAGTACCGTTCGAATAAATCAAATTTTGCCGCAAGGAAACCACGGGGAGCAGAATACAGGAAGAAGGCCAAGGAGAGAAATAAAGCAATACAAAGGTCGTCGACTTTGATGTCATCATACATAGTTGTGCGACAAAAGGTCCAAGGTTGGAGTTTCACTCATTTGATGTTGACAATCAAATTAAATCTGCCCTTGCAACGACTTCATCAAACCTGTTTTAAAAAACACGATTTTATTTCAAAATTCACTAAAAAGTAGATAGTAAATTTCTCTTTAATCTGTAAGAAATTGGCAAGCACACTTGCCTGTAAATACAGGCCTGGGTTTCACTCGTTATCTTAATTGTAATCTTAGAAGTTCTATTGTTTTCCTTGTTGTTTAATGGCAAAAACATTATCACCTTATTCAAAAGGAAGAAATAACATGTAAAGATCCCTCCCTAACCCTCTAATATGTGTCAGAAGAGAACAAGAATTCGTCAAAAGAGACCTGATAGGAAAGATGAGAGAGAGATCTAACTTAAGACTACATGATTAAAGTGTAAAACCAGCTATGTACCTCGGGATTGCCAAACTCGTTCTCACTGTGAGTGAGCCTCTGGGGGGGGGGGCTTAGAATAGAAGTTATGGTTCCGTTTGAAAGCAACAATTTTTTTAGTGAATTATACGAATTTTTGCTGTTGAAGAGTTGTCTACAATATGAAAATCCGGGGGGGAGTTTTGGGGAAAGAGGAAAACTCAAATTTGAACTATACTCACTTTAACCTTTTCGTAAATATGTATATTTACCGTACACTAACAATCCCGCAAGTCACAAAACAATCGATTTTCTATACTAATAAATCTGTAGGGAAGTTTATGTTTGTCCTCTCAGACCTTAAAAACTATAAGAAAGTTTTAACGTTGAATTTTTTTCGATGCCTAAATTAGAAGTTGAGTTGTGACTATGAAAAGGTTTTCCTATGTATTAGGAGTACGGACATTTGACGTTTGAAACATTTTTCAGGAGGCGACTTTCCACACTTCCCATTGTAAGTAGGCATAGTCTAGGATGTGTAATACTAATGTAGAACTACAAATAATTTGTGCAACAAATACAAAATTGCTAGAATCTAGGGTAAGCTAAGTAAGGTAGTAGTGTAGAATAAACTAAATAAAGAATTAAATAGCCTATATAATTATTTGTAGTCCTTACATTAGTGTTTAGGCTACACATCCTAAACAATACCCACTTACATTTTTATCTTAATTCAACAATGCCAAGTTTGGAATATCTCCTCCTGAAAAATACTTCAAACGTCAATTGTTGAAAACTTTTAGCACCTATTTACTCCTAAACAAGTATGTTTATCAAAACATAACCAAGAATAAAAAAATCCTGTACAGAATCCGAAAACATCATAAAAAGTTTAATTCTCATAAGAATTTTAAAAAGTTGGCGGCCATTTTTCAGAGTTTGCTAACCAGATTTTAAAGTTATATGACAAAATAACAACGGTCGGTCCCTCATTTGAAAATTTTCAATCAAATTAAGGTAATTATATAGCAGAGTAGTCTCACTTCAAAATCAATTTTTATGGGTTTTATTCGTCAAATAAATGTTGGAAAAATATTTTATTATCGAAAAAAAGTGTCGGAAAGATGATTACATAATATAATTACACAACTTGTTTTTTCGTGAAAAAATTAACTCTGTGTTATCTTTCATACTCATGACATTCACTTCAATAAACGTACGGAAGGTTTGGCCAGGTGGTTTTATATATATAGCAACCTGGCCAAACCTTTCGTGGCATATAATAATACAGCCCTACATATTTACAGCAAAGAAAACATTATTTATTCTTATGAAGTAAGGTATGTAGTAGAGGATAAAAAAATAAAACAAGGAAAATACGGCGCCACCTTAACCTCCTTAGACCCAGAGGTGAACTAGTTTATAGGCCTAATAGCCTGATGTACTTTTAAAAGTACAAATCGACACTTTTTTTCGATAGTAAAATATTTTTCCAACATTTATTTGACGAATAAAACCCATAAAAATTGATTTTGATGTGAGGCTACTCTGCTATATAATTACCCAAATTAATTACGACATAGCCACGATAAAAGAATCACACTGTACATTATAATGATAACTTTCTTGTTGGTTAACCTAACCTTAAATTGATTTTATGTTTATTGTAATAGGTCAGCTGTTATTAAATTTGTAAAACTGGTTGTTTTAGTAACGAATGTTCAAATGGTTTTAACTTTTAAAAAGGAGACAGTTAATTTGTAATTTCGTTTAGTTTCTCATATTATATACGGTGTCAATCTCAAGGTACCTAGCTGGATCTACACCTTTTTTTTTCATATAGTCTTGGGTTAGATCCCTCTCTTTAAATTGTCTTATGATATCTTTCTTGACCAACTCTTGTTCCCCTCCGTCCCGGATGCTATTAGAATATAATAATAATAATAATAATATTTATTCCTTCACAATCAAATTACAATAAATAATAATTTTGAATGCCATAAGAATAAAAATAAAAGTACAATATAAGTAAAAATAACACATTCTTGATATTAAACTTAACTTGATATTTTAACCGTCTTTATTTTATGTTCATTTGGTCGCAATCTCTTCAAAAATGTCGAATTGCGTGTTATCAGTAAAAACAAAAATATCAGCCATAGAGCTGTGATAAAATACATAGTTTCATTCAAATTTTGGTTTAAACCAATGAAAAATTGTAAGAAAGACCTGATTATGAAAGTGAAAGAAAGGGATCTAACCCAAGACTCCCTCGGGATCCCCCGTGCTTACTATAGAAAGCCCCTGAAACTTTATGCAATATTTGTACACGGTTTAATTTACTTTGTCCATAACGAAATGTTTTACAGCATATTAGGTAATTAACAATGCTGCAAGTAACAAAACAAAGTGCACAAACTCTATACAAACATAACTAAATAAAACAAAACATAATTTTTAATGGAACAATAAATAAATCCCAAGGTAATTTAAATGTTTAGAATATTAAGTCTTACACAAACATTCTTATCTGGGAGAGGAATGCAGACCTGTTTCCATAATCACTTAATTTAAATAAATATACAATAAAAACTAAATATTTACTTTAGGCTTAAGGCTTGTATATTTATTTAAACTTTAACTGAAAACTAACTACAATACTGTGAATAAGCACAATACTGTGACAAGATGCACTTAAAATAAAATAAATTGTACAAACATTGCCCATTGTTTCTCATTCCAAAACCCCAAAACCAATAAAAACTAAGTCATAAAAATAAGCTGTAATTGTCAATTACAAAGTGAAAATAAACCATGTGTGCCATCTTTAAAAAGAAATGTTTTTTATTGTATCATTTAACCGGTAAATCATATTCGATTAATCCTCAAGGACTCGATATGGTACGGGTCTGATAATCCTGAGGAATCCTAACTGAATATAAACTGTTTATCATGAGTTAGATCTTTCTTATAAGGACTCTCTTGATCTCGCCAACCCTAAAGAGTAAACAATAGTGTATATATTTAAATTAAAATCTCTAAAGTTTTATTTGCTTTAAATTTTGTATTAAAGAGACTCGGGCCCAAACTAATACCAAACTGGTAATCCTGTGTGGTCATGCCCGCATATACAATACAATAATAAATGCCATTTATTAATCCAATAACAGTTTCATACCTACACTTTAAATTGAAGTGTTTCGATAATGGCTGGTGAATCGTGAATGAATAGGTTTATCGAAAAACTGACTTCACCATCTATTCCCAATTGAAATTCCACATTAAAATAATGTGTTATAGTACCACATTCCCATTTAATTTTTAAAAGTTAAATTCAAGATGGTGGAAAATTAGGAGTGTTTAAAAAGTAGAATTTTTGCATCTGTACTGATTCCCATCAGTTAATTTTTAATACCTGCAACCATTCGTCTTTATAATCAACCGGTTCCAGACTTTTTACACACACTCTATGTATGTACTATAGACCTCTGGTGAGAGGAAAATCAAATACCAAATACCTAATTCCCTAAATCCATTTTTAAACTTTAAATCATTGATAAGGATTCTACTTTGTGTAAATAACAAAACTTACAGTTTAATGAACAAATAGAACATAAAACAGTGATCAGTTAAAAGTGTTTGAACAAAAAACCAAGACATTGAATTTGTATAAGGGCTACATGGATACACCAAGCCAGCCTATAATATAGGGATAAAAAACAACAAAAAATAAATAAATAAAAATAGTACAAATAATCGGCATATGTAAAGCCTAACTCAACATTTTAAAAACTAATTTTCAATATTAATTAATTTTGTTAGAATATCTTGAAGTTGTGCACAACTTCATATAATATTAAAGATGTTTTAATATAAAAACAGACCGTTGTCTTTGCTTTCTTTCTGAAATGGAACTCACAACTCAGTGATAATAATATAGCTTAAACAACATTATGATGTTTATCAGCTGTGATATAAAAAAAATAATAATTGACAATTTAAAGAAGGGGGGAAATTTAACTTCCTTTCGTGAGTATCTAAGAAAATAACGAAGAAATTCGACCTTTTTATAGACACTTAGATCCTTATAGACATAAAAATTGATCCAGTAGTTTCTATGAACTTAGCGTATGAAACTTTTGCTTGAGTATTAAATATAGCCTACGGGGTGAGTCAGACCACCCGTGCAGTACTTATAGCTGTCTTACAAACTTACTTTAACACTTTTTCATTCTCATTTCCCCCTAATTTGGTTCCACTGAATCCAATGAAATTAATTTCAATTTTGAAAAATGCCCCAAAAGGGCCCTTTTTGGGGGGTAGGGGTGCTTTTTGAGGAATTTTCAAATGTAAACATGGGTTGTGTGATACATCATTTTAAAGGTCTAATTACCTTGAACATTTTGGCGTAATCAAAAGTTAATTATCTTTAACCGTATGTACAGGGTGTACCAAAACGTATTGAATTTGGACTTTAAAATAAAATACTGTGTTATCCTAACTACAATACGGAACAGCACCAGATTTTTGTCCAAGCTTATTATTGAGCTATTCTTTAAGAAAACGTGTGGTACGGGCATTTTTCACTGGATTTTGAATATTTTAAAAATGCTCAAAATTAAAGAATTTAAAAAAGCCTAAAACTCAAAATTCTTAAATAGCAACTTATAGCAAATGTTATATCAAGTAAAAGGTCTTTTAAAACAAACTTTTTTTGTATTTTATTTTTTTATCTATCTCTTACTGTTAAAAAATGGTAGCCAAAAAACTTAATTATGCCAGTTTACAAAATTTAACAAATTACTTTTATTTGAACAAAAAGGTGTTTATGATTAAATAAACAGTCTCTGTTATGTAATAAGAACAAAATTCAACTTGTTTTTATTTTTCAATGTGGCTCAATACTTTGATAGTAGTTGTCCATGTTTATCTTTATTACCTACTCATTAAGTTTGTAAGACAGCTATAAGTACTGCACGGGTGATCTGACTCACCCTGTATAGGTTGAGTAAAAAGTATGCTTAAAGGGAAACTTTGAAAGTAGACGTGATTGTGAAACCTACTTCATTTAAAAATACTATTGTACTATTTTTTCAAAAATTTGGTCCGCCATTTTTAATTTAACTTTTTTTAAATTTGAAACTGGTCATGTGATATATCATTTTAATGTAGAATTTTAAGACAAAATCAATGGTGAAAACCGTACATCCATATCTCAAACCATTTATTTACATTTAAACATTTCATTTAATGAAATAAAATAGTACATTAAACTTCTTACCTATCAAATTTTAGTGTTCAATCAAATTAATAATTATCAAACAATCATTACAAAGTATTGAATCAACAAATCATTAATGAATAATAACGTTTAGAAATTTCTGTTGGGAAATGTTTCGTTAAACACTTCTTGATAAGACCATACTCTATCACCATATCATTAGCAAAGTTATTTCCGTTTCATATAAAGAAGCCATTAATTACGATTTAAAAAACATTTACTACTTTTAGTTAATCTTTACAAATAAAAGTTGTGACCTGATGCAAAATTGCACTAATAATTTCATCAACACATACCTCACAGTTTATTAAAAATTATGACAGACTGAGAATTTCTTAACATTTAATTCAGATTCAAACATTGCGGTAACAATATCAGCTGATTTCATTGTTGAAATTATCAGCTGAAAATTAAAGATTGCTCTTCTTATTTATCTGAACATTGATTTGTTTCTACTTATTGTGTTGATACTTATATTTTGATTATTGATTTTTTGACTTATTATTATTAATTTCATAGATTTATTATTATTCATTTATTGATATAGGTATTCCTTATTTTTTAATTGTTTGATAATTATGAATTAAATTGAACATTAAAATTTCATAGATAAGAAGTTTAATATACTTAATTTTATTATTACATTATTGTTGAGACCGAAGGTTCTTGGTGGAATTTAAAGAAAAAAATATAACACAATTTTCTATTTTTTAACTTCTACTTTTTATTAGTCTAGCCGACTTTTTAAAATGTATTTAAAATGTAATAATGGTCTACACTAATAAAAAGTAGAAGTTACAAAATAAAATATTGTGTTTTATTATTTTTTTTTATTTTATTTTTACAATAAATGAAATGTTTAAATGTAAATAAATGGTTTGAGATATGGATGTGCAGTTTTCACCATTGATTTTGTCTTAAAATTCTACATTAAAATGATGTATCACATGACCACCTTTAAATTTAAAAAAATAATTAAATTCAAAATGTCGGATCCAAGATGGCGGACCAAATTTTTGAAATCTTAATAAAATAGTATTTTTAAATGAAATAGGTTTCTTAACCACATCTACCTTCAAATATCCCTTATATACGAGATATTAAGCCGTTATCATACTTTTCACACACCCTGTATAGATGAATACATTTTAAACATCTTTATAGATTTATTGAATATAAATAAAATTGAATATAAAAAGTAAAAAACACTGTATAAGTAGTAAAACAAAATTTTGTGATTTTTGTTGAAAACTCAAACTTGATCTAAAAACAAATAATTACTCTCAAATTTGAATTTCGATTTTCATCAAATTTTACCCAAGTTAGTCTAATGACTGAAACAAAACGTATTGGTCGTCATCTCTCTAAAAAATACCGGTTTGTGAGTCATCGGTTAAAAAACCCCAAATCAGTCATACCTATTCTCAAAATCAACTCTACCGATTGCGAGTAAATAAGTTGTTTTTAGATATTCCGTCATTTAAGGACTTTAGTAAGATAGTGACTTCTAATTTGCACATTTATTTTCTATTAAACAAAGACTTTACAATGATGAAGCATTACGTTTGAAAATGTTGAGTCGCCTCTCAAAACCCCCATTTTGGATTGTTGGTAAATTTACCTTATAATGCCCCCCCCCAAAAAAAATAGGATTTTTACACCATAAAAATTCTAAATTTTCAACTTTCTATCTTTGTAAGTTTAAAAATTATATAATCGTCTTTCTTAAGGTTATTTAACAATAAGTTTTGTTTACACTCTGTATAAAAACAAAATGTAGCCGTATCGTATATTACCACTTGCTTACGTAGAACAGTGGACACCCCCCAGGCATTGTTACGTACGTCATACATTAATGACCCATATATTTTTTTTTTACGAGTAATAAACAATGCTACGTATTAATTTATTTTACAAATACTGTGATAAACTGGTTATTTGACGTCATCAATCAACCTTGACCGTCCAATTGCAACTATCGAGGTGCCTATAATCGACAGCTGTGGAAAAAAACATTTAAAAGGATTTATGTGACAAGTTCATTAAATAAAAAGCTGGTTTCTTACATCAACAACTTCTTTCCTCTACTCTTGGTTTTCATCTTTCCATTCAAGTCTCTTCCGACTATTAGGCTATTAGGGTTACGGGTTTTTATTTTATCTTCTATTCTTTTTTTTTAAAAAAATAATTACTCTGTTTTTCGCCTTTAAACGTGCAACCCGTTATGGTTGCTTGGGAGGGGGTGGGATAAATAATTAATACAGGGATAGCCTATGCTAATCTATGATATGTATTGTGTAGGAAAACGTGCTTCCGCATTCCATAAAGGTCTTAATTTACTTATTCCCTTTAGACCAATAACCACTCCATGTAGCCAACTTTTAATGAGTGAATTATAATAAACTAAAATGGAGGACTTACATTTATTAAAACGAATTGAACACAAACTCAAATTGAAATATGGGTGAACTAGGCTATACAGACACTTATTGCTAACTCACACATTTAAATATTTATATTTCCGCAGTGTGACATATGTAGGACTGCCATATTTCCTAATATTTAGCGTGACATATTTAGTAAAAACCGGTGGATTAAACATACTCAAGAAATTTGTGGGAACACAAGTCCAGTGGGACTGTTGGCACACCACAGGCTGATCAGGAAGCCTATTTCCCCTTCCCCCCCCCCAGTTTGCCAAATAAAACCAAACAAAAAACAAAATGCAGACACTGATTTATATCATGAGGCCTCTTCCTGTTTCACTGATTTGGATTATGTTGCCAAAATCCATTTGTAATTTACCACATTAAAAGTACAATACTAAACTCACTAGTAACACAAAACACTCAATTATTGATCAGCGATCGATATGGCTATATTCAAATTATTATTAATCAAAGTATTATAACAACTATGTAGCTAACTTCAATAAATAGTAATCTGTGTTCACAATGTAGAAGGTAATTGGTCACACAAAGAAGGACATATATGAGGAAGTAAAAAATAAAGTATAGGCAAAGATGGAAGTTATTGGATGGGTAGACAGGGCTTATCTTCCGGCCTGATGACCATTAGGCATCTGTCATAATCCGAAAGGTTTGGGCCATGGTTGAAGAAACCCATAATATGTATACATAAGTGTAGATTTTATATTTTCATGGGATTAGACAATGATTCAGTCTTATATTCCTAGCATTGTTAAATTGTTCTTTTGATTTCAAGAAGATATAAATTAACTCGTGGAAAATAATTAGAATTTAAAATATTGGTGAAGCTGTGAGGAGGGAGAAAGTTTTAATTTGTTACACAAATTAGCTCTGAAAAGTTCATATGCTGGACAGGTTAGAGTAAAATGATTCAAAGTTTCAATTTCACCTGTGATGCACTATTAGGGGTAATATATGTTTATTTTGTGCAATGTATAAATTACATTTGCATGCCCAATAATATTTATAATTTCATATCTGTTTAAACAAGATTTAAAAAACCAAGGTTTATGAGAAACTTCAGGTCAATAGACTTGTACCAATTGGCATGATTAGAATTTTGCAGTAAAATTTAAAACGTCAAACTATTAAACATCAAAATCGATTAAAAACTGTAGAAGGAGTTTTACTCACAAAAACTACCTACCCTATTAAATAACCTAATTTTAAAACAATCTAGTCAAAACTGAAAAATACCATATTTTGTTTTCTAAAACAAATCATCACAAATTTCGTATATTATTTTTATCTCAGCTAGGCATGTATAATTAAAATGAGTACATTGTTCCGGCTTCTCAATTTAGTAATTTCACGTTTGTTGACGCGTTTCGGATATACTCCATTCTCAAAACACTTAATAGTATTCCTCTTGTTCCTCCGCTTTGAAAAACCTCTTCAAATATTTAAAAATAACGTCTTTTTATGAATTTATTTGCTCGTTAATAATTTTGTGTCCTTTTAACTTATATATTTCCATATTTTGTAATATTATATTTAATCTCTTTCCCTTTTCTTCTTAATGTAAAATGTTCATGGATTTTTTTTTCTTTTCTCTAGTTGTAATGTGTGGCATATTTAGAATCACTTTATTCATATTTAAGAGACTTTATATGTTCGTTGAATTTAGTTTTAACATTTTAACACAACAGTTTTATACAACAGTTGTTTGTTGTCCGAACAAACAAAAAAGTTTGTTTTTAGACCACAATTTTCGTCCTGACTGTCCGATATTTTATTTCGTGTGCCCCGTTTTTATTATGTTTATCTCTCTTCTAAGTGTTAGTTTTAAATTTGCTTCTAATAGTGTTGTTAGTTGCCATACTAACATAAGTTTATGTTGTATTTCCTTAAGAAATCTCTAAATTTATATATTTCTTTTTCCTTAAATGTAAACTTAGTTCACACCTTTTTTAGTGTTTTCCTTTTTATTCTTTTCGTTAATTTATCTTTCTCTTTTCTAGTTTTTATTTTCTAAACAATTTTCTAATCATTCCTTTATCATAATAATTATTTTGCGCTATTTGAAAAATAGTATCTAATTCTGTCTTCATTAATGGGATACTCGATTAAATAAGTGTTGTACTATTAAGTGTTTTGGGAATGTAGTTTATCAAACTTGAGATTAACGAAATGTCCTCAACAACACTTCTTTAACGGAAAAACAAACTTTTCTTTAGTTCCCATTACATTATTTTTATCTATATCAATAACTGGTAATATTATTTGATTGGTGTTTAGTTTTCTTCTTTTATATACGATCAAATCTAATATATTATACAACACCTTCCGCGACTCAATCACTCATCTACACAAATTCTAGCCTACTTCTAGATGAGCTAGAAACTTGAAATTTGGTAAACTTATAGCTTTTAACCGACGGAAATATTTCCAAAAAGGTAAAACTTTTAGTTTTCAACCCCGAAAAAAAATCAAAATGGCAGACGCTACTTTATAGTCGAGGTAGACCTTTTTTATGAGATATATTATCGGTAAACGGTAAGACCTATCCAAAACAGATTGCACCAGCAGTTACGTGTTTCGGGTTTTCATGATTGTTTCTTATCATCATCGGTTATACCTTAGATAAAGCTAGATTTTTGATTTTCGGGAAATTTCGTACATTTTGAAATGGGCAATGTATGTTTATGGCAGTTGGATGTGCCAATGTGTCTGCCAAATTTGATGATTCTAATTGTCCTATAAGTGTGTCAAAATATTAAATATTGTGTGGAAATAATTAAGTTTTGTTCTACAACTTTGATACAATGACTGTCAAAACTTCCCGGTTTGTCAAACACTGGGGGGGGGGGGTTTAGGGAGAAGCCCCAACGAGCGAAACGAGTTGTGTAACAGCCTCTACGAATTGTAAAATATGTATGAGTGTTGTGTGTGTGTATATTCGGAGAAGATGTACCACCCCGCGATAGCTCGGGTTCCGCGGGGGATGCTAAACCCCTCTCAATAAGTGTCTGCACCCCCTGTGATAAAACCCTAAGTAAAGGTGAAGGTAAGAAAATGTATATAGGTGAAATGGGTGTAGGTTTATATAGATGAAAGTCTATGTGTTGTGAGTGTTTGACTGGGGACCGCGAGGGACGCCAACCCCCTCTTATTAGGTGCAGCTAGTCTCCACCTCCCCTGCGGAATGTTAAAACTTTAACTTTAGTGCTTTATTGAATCCTATATCATGAAGAAATTTATGCTGTTACATTAAATATATTAAATAAGTATAAATTATGAATTACACCTTTACAAATCCTGAATTATAAACTAACATAAAATGTAACTTTCTGACGGATTTCGACTCCAAAATTAAATTCTTTAAAGGATATTTGAATTGACGTCATAAAATAAATTAGTCCCCGGTGTTTTAGTTTCGCAATCAGTAGATTATTTTTTTAATTAATAACTACACATTTGTGGTGTTATCAAATTTACCTTAATAAATAATTTGTCATTCATGTTCAACTAAACTAGAACACGCTCTGATTTCTGTCTACCATCTTGAAACGCTACCTGCTTTAGGACATAGATTAACTCTGGTAAATGTTAAAATAAGCTTGACATTTCCTTCTTTCAATTTTTTTTCTAAATTTTAACTTCAACATTTTCCTTTTTAAAGATATTTTAAATCGAGCCAGATTATATTGAACCACCGAACGAACTTTGTCAATAGTTTTCTTTTTTCCTGATACATAATTTTAATGGATTCCACTAGATTACATTGAATCACCGTTAAAGTAACAAATTATAAAACATAGCATTGCTCTGTAAAAGGTGAGGGTATTGAATACAACAATTTTACTAAGTAATTTTCAAAGATTTTAAGTCAAAATCATCAACATTAGATGAACCAGAAACAAATTAATTAAGAATCAACGTCAAAACGAAGATAATTAATCAGATTTTCTTTTTTCATTTCATTATTATAACTTCTCTATCGCTAAGACAGTTCGGCGAATCGTAGCGTACCACGCCATCTACAGTGTGTAATGGAAAATAATTTATTTTCAACCTTTAAATTCTGTCTGAGATTTACATAAGCGTTTCTTACATTGCGCCGTGAGTGGTTTAGACAATTCAAAATCGCTGTCAAATTGTAACATCGATTCGTTCATGTATTACTGCTTCATAAATAGTTTTTTGTTCAAGTTTAAAATGTGCTTCTTAGATTTATTTTATTAGAAGTAGATTACTATTGTACGGACTAATGTGAATATTTACCTCTATTTTTCTTCTTGTTTTTCAAATACCTCTAGGTCATAAAAAAGAAGCATAAATAAAGACTTCAGAAGTCAAGAGAGGTATCCCAAGACTACAGAAAGAAAGGTAGATCTATAGTAGATCCAGCTAGGATTTCTCAAGTGATGACAGCGTAAAGGTCAATTTTCGATTTGCTAATTACCGTATTTGTAACTTGTATTTTTTTTTATTTGTAAGTTGGCACACAGATTTAGGACGTTAATCTTCATATTTCACTGAATTTTAAACGAAATCAGTGGAGCCAATTTCGAAAAAAAAATTTTCTATAACTGCTCCGCGCCCAATTTATTTTGTTTTTTACTATGGATCAACTAGGATTATGAAAGTGCACTTGTTTTTTTTTTCTACCACTGAGGATTTATTATTTTTATTCTTGTTGTTTAAAAACGAAAAACCTCTGTCATCATTGCCTTATACAAAAAATAAATAAAATAAAAACTCTTAGCCCTTGAATACTTTAAATATCATCTAATAAATGTGTAGATCCAGCTAGAACCCCTCGGAATTGTCATGTCTCTACTGACTAAAGCGAACTACTCATGGTATTTACCAAAGTCAAGAACTAGCTAATTCATTACATTTCATTGAAATCTTTAGGGTCGATTTCAAGATAAAATTTTTAAATATACAATTACTCGTTTAAAAGTATTTAGAGCTGATTATATACCTTACACGTGGAAAAATTATTGCCTAATTGACAGTTGGTGAAATCAATTAATATTTTTTCTTGTTTAAAAGCAAAAACTTCTGTGTAATCACCCCTTTTTAAAAACAAGGAAGAAAAGACTTAAATAAAGACATATTCCTAGAATACTTTAATAACCTCAGGGTCAGATGTAAACAAGAGTTGGTCAAAATGATCTTATAAAAAATGTAGATCCAGCTGACACTTTCGGGGTTGCCAAGTCCGTACTCTTTAATTATAAACTTTTGTTACTTCAAAATAATTTCATACTACATTTTTTTAGAGTTTTGAATAAATTCAAATATTGTATAGCCTAAGTAAACTGTCAAACTTTAGGAAATGTTTCGTGGAGCAGGATAAAGACAAAATTAAGAATAAAATTTTTCAGATATCCGCCATTTTGTTTTTTACAGACAAACATTATATCTTTGTAAATAAATATTGGTTTCATAGCATAGGTATTTTATATGTTACGTTTACCGAAAATAAAGACTTTATTTTGTATATTTTCAAAATGGTGACAGTTTAAACTAAATATTTTCCTTTTTTAATGCAAAACAATTTTTGTAATTTTTCTATAGCTCAAAGGATAACGGAGTTATTGACTAAAAACAAGAAACTAATAATTTCTTGGTAGTTGTTTACGACACCCAAGATTGACCTAGATCCAAAATAGTTTTGAATTCCAATAAAAATTTTAAGATCTATTGCTCTTAATTGCATAAAATATTGAAATATGACCGTTAACTATTTCAAAATGGTGCCTATTTAATTTTTTTCGTGCTAAATATCTCATTACATGTACACAAATAAAACAAATGTAAATTTGTAGGCTATTTATTAAACGAACTGCAAAGTTTGAAGTGTCGTTAATTTGTTTAAAAATAAAATGTATGTTTTATTTTTGTACATGTATTGAGATATTCAACACGAAATAAATTTAATAGGCGCCATTTTAAAATATTTAAGGTTTTCATACAATTCAGAGCAATGGATTTTAAAATTTGTATTTTTAGTATTAACATGTTCAAATATTTTGGTTCTAAGTCAATCTTGTGTGTTGTAGACAACTACCAAGAAATTTTATTAATTTCCCGTTTTTTGTCAATAATTCCATTATGCTTTGACCTACAAAATTAAAAAAAAAAATTACAAACACTGTTTTGTTTGTCATTCAAATAGAAAGAAATTTTTATCTTTTGTGAATTTTTCGTAAAGCAATGGTTTTCGAGACATTCAATATTAAATGATTTTAAACGACATCCATTTTGAAAATACACAAAATAAAGTTTTTATTTTTAATGCACTTCTGAAACAATACAAAATGCGTATACTAAATCTGAACTCAATATCTTTTTTTTATTTCCAGGTATAATTTTTTTGTAAACAACTAAACACTAAGCGGTTTTGGGAAAAAAAATTGTATTATTAATTTTTTCTTATAATCCTGGCACACAGGATCATTTCCTAAAGTTTGCCAGCTTACGTGACACCATGGGCGTCAGCACCAGTTCATTATTGGGGGGGGGGGGGACATATGCCGGGGGTATGGAAATTTTTTTTTAATTAAACTTCTGAAAACATCGTTTTTATGCATTTGTAACAGAAATGTAATGTTATAAACCCTAGTAAAGACAAAGCCCGATGTTTACCTTTTAAGGTTTTAAGTAAATCATTCGTTTTTAGCAAAAATATTTTTACATCTCAAATATTGGGGGGGGGCGTCCCCCCCGGCGATGACGCCCATGCGTGACACTCTTGTATATTCATATTTATGGTGCGTGATAAAATAAATAATGATATTGGAAAGTAAAAATTGTATCAACAATATTAAATTAAATTAACAACATAATGTTGTTTATTCTAAAAAATATATATAACGTTTAAATTATTTACCATCGGCAAAAGAGGTTTCACTTGAATATCATTATTTCATGGAACTATTTCAACACAACACAAATTATTGTTTTCATTTGACGCCTTAAATTATTTCCTTGACCTTGTACTTATTTGCTCTTCATCGCTGCAGGCTGTGAAGATCCTTGGCCTCTACTACAAGTTTTGTAAATTTATCTTCCTCTTCCGTCAATATTTCTACCTCACAATGTTCATTATCTTCTTCGACATAAAATGTGGAAGATATACGACATATATTTGTGGTATATGAAAATCCGGTTTTTTAGAAATTTTTTAATTGATATATTATTTGAGACAGTTTCAATAATAACAATTTAAAACAAACAAGTTAATTTGGTTTCTAAAAACAGTCATGTACAGTTTTGAATTTTAAACTTAAATTCCAAGAAATACAGCGTTCTCTACCAAAGCTATTCTAACCACTCTAATTCCATCATGGTTCATTCTTAACTGGGCAGTGCTAAGTATTTGTTGTAATAAAGCTGTTCTAGCACCTACTCTTTTGTAAACTTTAAAATCCCGTCATTTTCGATAGGATATACCTTTTGAGATTGGTTTGCGGTGCTGTGCTCTACTAATAAAGACCTTTAATTTGATGTACATATCGACCTATGCTCTCATTTAAGAATTTCTTCCGACTTCCTGTGGGCCGTCCCCATTGGAGTTGGACAGTAGGTGAGCGCATCAAAACCAAGGTATTTAGGTCCAATGTGGATATGCGGGAGTTTCAATTTTCAAACTTAAAACCATACAAAAAAATGGGAGGGGAAAGTGACTTAAAACGCTAATATTGACATGTAAACAATTTATTTTTTGTAAATTTAATATTACAGAGAATAATGTTGAAAACAGCAAAAATTCCCTACTAATATTGAAAATGTAACAATTTTTTTTAATGCAAAAACATGTAGTTCTATTCACACTAATGAGTTATCACACAGTCACTCATTTTGCAGCAAACATTGTTGATTTTGGGCCATAATTCAATACATTATACAATGTATGGTCTCATTTTTCTTGTAATTATATGTAGAATAAAAATATATTATATATTTCATTTTCAAATATCAAATAAAATAAATTAAAGTTTTATAAAGTGGAGCCCAGTAGGTGACTCCTAAGGGTAGCTTGGGAGCAGATCACGGGTTCACCCCAAAACAGATGGAAACCTATCAGTTATCATCGCTGTATACAAATATGGAAGAAAAGAACATAAAATAAATACCTCTAGGTCTCGATTACTCTAAAAGAACCAGGATCGAAAGAGAAGAAGGGTTGGTCAAGAAAGGCTTGATGGTGAAGGATTGTACAATAACAATTTAGAGTGGCTCCCATTAAAAAAAAATTTTTTTAATCCTTGTAATTACATCATTAGACCTAACTGGAAAAAAAACTATTCACAAGTTTCTTAACAGTTGGTACACACTTTTTGGCATAATTGCATAACAAATACACAAATGAAATACCAAATGGTCAACCTAAAATAAGACCTCAATTCGCTCGATTAAATACAGATGTGAACATATCGCTACAATAATTATTTAAAGAACAGGATTTAAGTGAAATTCATTCAATAATAACTCAAAGAGCCAAATTTATTTGTTCAACAATTGAAAATCACAATATAACAAGTAAAAACATATAAAAAGAATGTACAAATGTATGTATATATTTGGATCCACTGGTATAATATGTTACACCATAACAACACAGTGATTACAAAAAATTTTGTACACAAAAAGGCATTAACTTCCGATTTACATCAAGCCTAATAAAAAAGAAAACCAATTATATCCTAAAGAAATTAAACATAGAGAAAAACATTATTTAGAATAAATTATAACAGTACCTAATATGATTACATAATTTGTATATCTATACAAAATATTGTAAAGTACACATAAACACAAGTTTAAATCTAAATATATATATATATATATAATATTACACAATGAATAGTTCAACAATGTAACATATTGAGCAAAACGCTTATTTCTAAAAAAATACAATAAATTTATGAGATGATTAAAATCCAAATTGGGATTAAAAACTCTATATTGTTTCACCTAAACAACGAACAATAAAACATATTTATTACTCATTTGTAAACAATGAAATAAAAGTACTGGAAAAACTCAATAGCTCTGGTTTATTAAGTGGCATAAATCTATATATATATGATATGTCATTTTAAAAGTCTCTATTAAAGTTAGTTACAAATGGTTCTAATTTGCTAACATGTACAAAACGTTCTGAAAAACTTGTAAATTTTTCTTAAAAGTACGATCTTATAAGTTTTCAATACATTGATAGCAATGAAGATGTGTTAACATAATTTAAATTTTGCCTATAATCATTTTAGTTCACCATGATTTCTCCACCAAGACGAGGTACAAATTAAGAAAGACTCATTAGCTAATTTTGATTTTTAAATTATTAGACAACAAATAATTGTTCATATTATTAGATACTTTTAAAAACATTTGTGTAATACACTACGTTTTCAGAGTATAGGTAGGTGAACATTCATTATCAAATCAAAAACCAAGATTAGAACTATGTTAAAAATTGCAACACCTTGTATTCATGTCTTGCAACGAATTAACCAGATATTTTATTTTGGGTTTGTACTTGGGCATTATTTCTGTATTTGGCTAATACGATTGTATGTTACCTTCATGTACCATCTCATGTTAGACAGACCTCTATGTAAATGGTTTGTCATTAAGTTTTTAAACAGAATGTTTTTTAACACATTACATGTGCACCCTAAACAAACAACTTTGGACATGTGTAAATTTGTTGTTACTAATTCTAGTATAATAAACTAAAATTATATTAAGGCGCCTTTATGCCTTTATTAGAGTAACTAAACACTGAAAACATAAATAATATTGTTGTTCCATTATAAAAATTTAAGAAAAAATACACTTCTTTATTTAAAAAAACCATATATATGGAAGTAAATTCATTACACCCTGTATCTAGCTTTAATAGAGATCTTTAAAATAACTTGTAAGGATATTTATACGTCAAAATAAAACATGACATATTAAACTATTCCAATATTTCTATACTCCCCCACGTATATTTAATTAAAAGGTTATTCAAAAATATCATTGATATAAATAACACACAGAAATTGCACTAACTCTCTCCACACTAAAAATAAAAATAAAGTAAACCATACATGATATCTTAGAATGTAAATTTTATAAATCAAATATTTCTAGAACCATAATTTTGATTTACTTAAAATGTGGCATATTTGTTTATATCATAAACTATCATTTTTATCAAAATCTGATTGAAATTGCTTGAGCTTAATTTGTGATAAATTGAAATTAATTGTTCATTTTCACCTACTGACCAATAACTCTCAAAATGGCATTTTTGACGACAGTTGATCAATACGTTTTATTCACGTTCATCAGGCTACTTTTGGGAAAGCTTGAATACAAATCATTATAATTTTGTATTTTATTCATGTTTACTCCAAAATTTTTAACTGTTAACAAATTAACGCCCAATATCAAATTTAATAAAAGTAAATTCATCCTTTTGGGTTGTAGTATACTGACAGATAACATTTCAAAAAACAATTTTTTTTGTCTTAAAAAAGGAGCAAACAAATTTTTTATAGTATCACAAAATTTCCTGTATAGTATAATATATGTAAGTCATATAGTGAAAAGTTATGATTTTGTTTTAATGTTTTAACTATCTTTAAACAAAATTACTACTTTTGACTTTTAAAAAAAAAGTAGGAATATTGGATACAATTGCTAAAATATGCCGAATGTTTACAAACCATCAGTTCCTTTCCACAATTTTATTTTAAACTGGTTATGAGATAATTGTATATTTAACACAAATTTCTATCCTAAGTTTCTCAAACACAACAGCCTAGGGTTACATTAGACAAAAGGTAAACAAAATGCTTATACAAATTTTAATATAACAGCAGATATTTCTTGTTGAAACTCCATATTCAAGGATTAAATAAAGCAATAAAGCTACAGTTTCAAAATTATTTTAATAATATAAATGAGCTACAATAGTTTCGCCTTGAGGCATCATCGGGCAACTGATTATGCTTTATTTAATCCTTGCATATACAAAATTCACATTTCAAGGATTATAAAATACAAAATTATAAGGAATGATCAAATTATTTGATTTATTAAATTTTTTATCTGAGAAGAGTGAATGATGAGTTAACCTGTACATACAGAAATATACAGATTTTATATTAGAGATTTTAAAACTAATATAACATAAACTATAAAGTACAAGACGTGCAATAATTAAAATTAATATGCTTAGATTGTTACAATCAGAACCAAGTGAATACAGAATAATGACGAATGCATGGATTTTAACTAATAATTTACGGAACAAAAACTTTAAAAAATAACCATCAATTTCTCATAATTATAAAATCTAATGGAAAAACATAATTGATTTTATCAATTTGAACAAATAAATTAAACAAACATATGATAGGGCCATATTTTTAAACTAATGTAGTTACAATAATGGCTATAATAAACAAGAGATGCCTCTTACATTTTCCTCATTTTGCTGTCACCAATGAACAACGGAATAACAAGTACCACACTTAGAAAATAAAGACTTGAACACCAATATAGACATTTCAAAATGAACACACAACATAAGAATGTAATGTAATTCTAATGAAATTCACTAACCATAAAAGATTATTTAAAATTAAAATCAACAATATACTCTTCCAAGACCATCCTCAATTTTTAACATTTGACACTTTACAACCTCATGAACCAAGACTTGTTTTGTTTTCTTTCCTTGTTCCTAAAATAGTACATAGTTTATTTTTGAAGTGTCAACAGTTCAAAAGGAGTGGTAGAACACTTAGAAGTTCTATGACTGCTTTTAATTATTTTAATAGCCATTTTTGTTTACACATATTTTAAATGTGTTACTCTTTTTTAACTAATTTTATTAAATCATAAATGAAAGTTTTATGAATTACTCAAAGTTAATCTTGATGAAGTCATATATGAAAGACTTGATTTTAGAAGATTTTGTGAATCTGTTTGAAGTAAAAGCTGTGCAGTGATTTGGAAATGTCCCGGCAATGAATTGGTCATTCCTCGGCATGAGTGGAGAGAAAAGTAATTAGAATTATGCAACGTGGATGAATGGAGGATGGTTCATAAAGGGACAGATCAACTTGAGGAAGAGGATTACAACTACTAAAAAAAGTAAGCTTAGCATTATTTTTCACTCAACATTGTCCTTGTTTAGCATTCAATGAAAAACATAGCATTATAAAAATTTAACAACCTATAACTATTTTTACACATTTTACAAATTTTCTAACCAAATACAAAACCGACTACAAAATGTAAAATAAACATAAGATTATTTTCAATATAATAATTTAATATTGTGCAAATATTTTCTACAATTAAAATAATAAAATTTCATAGTGTGTCTTCTTTAAAGCATTTCATATACATTACAATGCTCCGTCTTCTACCAAAAGTGACCCACTACAATATATTGAGAAAATAAAGAATAGAAATGTATAATACTAGGCACTTTATACATGAAATATACAACATAAAACATTTGTGTATTACAACATTTATAAGTAAATACAAAACCTACATACAACACACTTTAAATTGAATCCTCGCCTGAAATTGTCCAGTAAATAATTTCAAGACACTTTTTAAAGCTAATTAATATTTATATAAAAAGCTGTCTCAAAATTTTTTGAAAAATTTAATTTGATTGAGTAATAATTTAACATAAGCACATATTTCTAATTATAGAAATTTTGCAATCAATGCCTAAAGAATAATCAAATTTAATTTGCTCATTGGTTGTTACTACGAATATATAATATATTATATGATACCAGATTTTGTTTTTTGATTAGGTTTAAAAAAAACCAACTTGCTTCAATTGTTAATAAATCTCGATTATTTTAACTTAGTTCATTGTAATTCAGAAATAAGACTTTTAAAGAAAATAAAAAATGTGAGGATGGAAAAGATTCAACTGATGGAGCAAGGATAAGGTGGAAAGAGAAGATATTGGCATTTGAAGTCACCAAGAAAGCCAAGACTTAGCTATTGTTGTATGTTGTACGAGTGACAAATAAACCTCAGAAAATGGATAGTTCTTTTTTCAAATCTGAATAATTTAAAAATTATCCTGCCAATTTTTCTAATTATGGGCTTGTCTAATGGTTTTTAATACCAAGCCTACAAACCAAATTTGAGCAATAAAGGTCCAAAATTATGACTGTTATGAATACTATTTCTATAATCGAAATTTGCTAATAATTAGAAGTAAAAAATAATAAAACTGCATACTAAATTCACAATTACAAAGCTTTTTCATACAAATACATGAATTTTTGATACTTTGTTTGATTCAATTACATGTACTAAACATTTATCAATGTGTTGATATATTACAAATATTACATGGTACCCTATAACAAAAAGACAGGAATGTTTCAATGTATTATAACTATCGTGACCAGATTTCTGACGAGCCAAAGTGGTACACTTCCAAAGCATAAGATTTTCCCAGACTCCAAGAATTTTGAACTTATTTTAAATGTTAGAAAATTGACGTCAAAAAACATACAGCTCTTTCCAGACAGATTATGAGTATTTGTGCACACTTGTACTAAGTATAAACATTAACAAATTAATTGATCAACAAATCACAATAAAAAAAGTTTAGAGTAAAAATAACATTTAAAAAACCTCTTATAAACATTTTGCAAGGAAGGACAAAGATTTTTGCAGAAACTTCTTTTAAGCAAGATCAGAAAATTTGTGCCATCAGAAAATTTTTGCTTTGATGTTGCAAAGCGGCACATTTTAGTCTTCGGACAGTGATATATGTTTGCTTAAAGTGGTACAAAAGCATCACATCTGGTCACCTTAATTATAACAATAATGAGATATTATCATGTATAATGAATACTCATTAGGTAAATAATGGAAGTACAGATTGTGCTATTTAAAAAATGTTTTCAACAATCAGCCTAATTTGAGCATATATTTATTAAATTTAATACAATAACTATATTTGGAATATTTACAAACTAATTGTATACAGGAAATACAATAGTATAATTAATCAGGCTTATGTATAAAAAAAAAAAAAAAAATTCACATTTCTTCTTTTTTTTTTTTTTTAAACAACTCATAACAATGCCTTTAAGGTTGTTATATATTTTATTACACAACACATTGTTAATAAGAAAATTGTAAAATAACTAGGCCTACTTAAAAATTTTCTTGTATAAAAATACATGTAAATTCACTGAATATTAAATATATTGTAAATATTAATTATAAAAAATTGTATACATCCTTTAAGTTGTATAATATATTCTATCAAAATTAACTTAAACAAAAAATAAACCTGTATTCATTCACAGGATGAAGGATCATAAATTAATAATAATTCAGTAAAACCCCAGTTAAATGAACAGGGAGAAAATGATTAACAATGATTAACAATATTTTTTTTTTTTTTTTTTTTAATGTAAGGCGATAAAATGAAATAAGAGTAAAATTTAAAAAAAAAAACATAATTAAAGATATTTGTGATGCTCAATGATTCACTGATCTGTAATTCTCTCACAGTAATTGTAAAATCATCATTGCCATTAATAATGATAAACAGTAATTTAATTGCTGCATTCGAATCGAGACGTAATTCACACTATTTTTGCTATTAATTTGTTACGACACAATAGCTAATATTTCTATAACCTTTATTTGATGATTCAATCAATGTTCATTTGATAAGATTGTATCATGAACTGAATATTGTGATTTTTGTTATACTTTATTTGAACATTTGTGTATATAAAAATTTTGACACTACTATCAAGTGTAAACCCTAGAATATGGGAAACATAAAAAGATCCAACATAGTCTATACGCCTACAACAAACAAAAGAACAGTATGGAAAATAGAGGAGAAGTAAACTATCCCCCACTACACTTTCCTAAATTGTATGAAAAGACAGGTGGGAGAAGTACTGTGGGGGTAAACAGGAAAGAATGGGTTGGAGAGCTCAGTCATACTTACAGACTGTAGAGAATCTCTATAACTACAGTATATTGAAACTAGCGATGGTGATACTCGGGTAAAATGGATAATCAAATTAATCGGTTTCAAATGATTTCAATATTCGTATTATCATTTAGAATTCGAGTATCTGCGCAGAATGATTATGCACATTGGATTCGAACTCAGCTTTACCAATCAGCGAATTACTAACGAATATTATATCGTCTCCTTGTTCCTAGTTACGAATATTTTGTCCGAAATCGAGGATTTTAATAATTGGAACGTTCCGAGGATTTTGATACTCGGATTCACCGAGTATTTTAATTCGAACGCACACATCACTAATTGTAACTAAATTTAAAACTAGTAACCTAAGAAAAGAATCCAGTGCCAACAATAATCCTGATTGGTCAAATAACTAGAACTATATACAAGCATGATCAGAAAAGTGTAACTCTTTGTGTAATTGTTTAAGGTTCTGTTAGGCCTACTTGCATTTATTGTAAATTTTGTTCTTTACAACTAATAAACTGAAAGGAGTATTAATTATATAATTATGCAGTATTATGGCATAATTCAGTTGGAAAGTATACACTTATTTTACCAGAATTTCGACTAGTGAACCTTTACACTGGTTGATAACCAGTGCCCGATTAAGAACCTTGGGGCCCTAAAGCGAGATAGGCAAGGAGGCCCCCCAACCTCGACAACCCCCCTCAATTAACCCGACCATCCCCAACCCGGATAGTATAATATATTTTTTTAATCCCTTCGGGGCCGGGGCCCCAAAGCGGCCGCTTCGTCTACTTAGTGCTTAATCCGGCACTGTTGATAACGTTACGATTTTCTGTATTTTACTCCCTTTTAATGTCATAGTACACCAAAAGGAGTTGGAGTTTTTTCACTCTAGATATAAAATAACCGACTGCACAGAACTTTTTTTCTAAGTGACTAATGTATTCTTAATAATCTCAAACGTAAATTTTGTAATATTTACTTATTTGTATAACATATTCTAACAAAATGTGTAACAAAACTTTTAAAGTAATAATAATACTATATTGATTAAAGTATTATTGATAATGATGGTTATTACTATACTGTTTAACGTCTGATTAGGCCTACTGTTTTTCAAGGAATATAATTTGAACAGTTTTCACTATCTGACTGTGATTTTGTAATATGTATAGTGTTATGGACATAACAGTATAATCACAAAAAATAATCTTTAAAACTGCAGTGATTGGTTGTGTTTTTCCTATAAATGTAAAATCACTATGAGCTTAGTTCCAACATTTAAAGTATGTAAGAGGATTAACTACGGAAATCACGACTCTCGAGTTATAGGAACTGCATTCTAGTAGAACATTATTCTCTATGTATTAGTCAGTTTATAATGAGTCATATTATAGTGTAGTGTTCTTCTAACCACAAATATCTTGTTCAAATTGTGATAAATTTCCCCACAATATATCAGTTTAAAATGTAAACTATAAAAAAAGCTCCTGCTTTTAACATTAAAAAAAAAAAAAAAAATGATAACAAAAAATTGACAGCAGCAAAATACATTATTTAATTTTGTACTGTAATATTTTTGAATTTTCCTACAGAAGATAATTTTTTTCCGAAATGTCTCCTCTGCCGAACCCTAGAAAAAATATACCTGTGTTGCTTATTAATTCAAATAAGCAGGGTTTTACTGAATATAAGCAAGCCACTAAACACATTCTGTAAAAATAAATTTGTTTATTTTTATTAAGTTCGTTGTGTTAAATTAAAAAATCGATCTTATATTACCTGAGTATCATTATTCTACAAATAAAATTAAGTTCAGGGTTTTTGAAACACCTACATTGATAACGTAAACTTATTGTAAAATTAATATAACATTTTCAAGTAAATAATTTCAATCAAAATAATATAAAAAATACAATTTCAAGACTTTATAAATAAATAAATATCAAATACATTGACAAAAAAAGTATAATTACGATTTTATAAAATAGCATAATTTTTAAGTATCTAAATTGATAAATTAATATGTACAACACACTAGTTGTCAAATATGTATGCATTTTATGCTTAAAAATTCATGGAAGATAAATACAATCAATTGACAAAACATTTCACCACCAATTTCAAAATACAACTGTCATTTGAATACAATAAAATTAATAAGTTGTATTCATTCAATACAGGTATTTTGTAATTTTTTGGTACTTATGTATTATACAGACCAGTGAAATATATTAGGTTAGACCTGGTTATTATATAAATAGATAATTTTGTGCAGTATTGTTGTCTGGAAAGAATGTGAGGTTTTGCAAAATGGAGATATAAAAAACATCGTGGCACTGCTTGACATCATCTTGATACATACTTCTCTGAATTCATGTGGCAGTCACCAGTAAAAGAAGGGTGGCGATCATTTCAAGAAGCTAGTCCCTAACATCACAAAATTCATGCCATTGTCAAAACATAATTTTTGTAGTAAAATAAAATGTTGAGCCTTGAAGTTTGTCTAATATTTATACTAAAACTGGTACATACTAATTAAATTAGTTATTTAACTATAATAACCTGGCCAAACCTAATCTATTTCACTGTTTCGTATAATAAGTACATACATTTTCTTTTACCTAATTTTATATAATATTGTAATTTTAACCAATAGAAATGCAATTCTTTTTATCACAGATTATAAAATTACATACCGTAGTCTTAAAAAATGTTGCGTTTGTTTGGCTACAACAACTTTATTCAAAATGAGTATGGATCTAATCAAAATGAATGACCAAAGTAGCCCTACTTAATACAATCACCAATATAAAGTTCAAAACAACATAAAGGATTTCAATTCTTAAGGAATTAAGTTTTTTTTTTTTTCATGAGGCCTAGTTTAGAAAAAAAATATATATGTAAAATGTTCTTCATTTTGTAAAATATAACTTTTTTTTATGAAAAAACAAAGTTTTGCGAATGTTGCTTACATAGATAGTTACTGATTACACTGCGGAGTGACTCAATTTGTGCTTTGGAATAATAAATATACAAAGTTTGATTTGCATTTATTAAGAATGACTTAAATTAATGTGACACATCACACACACACACACACACACACACACGCAAACATACAAAGTACAACCAGAATAAGATAGACTCAGTCACTATCGGCTACTCCCTCAAAATTAGAACTTCCTCGAGTATGCCTACTCTATACAATTTGATAAAAAACAGTTCTGCATAAACCATACTCCAGTGATATCATGAAATATAAATATAAGATAATTGACATTAAACTTCAATAAATCATTGGCCTTTTTAAAAAATAAATTAAATAATTATTCCTTGATCCCTACACCAAAACCAAACCCCAACTACTGTGATTTAATCTTAGCAGATTCATTATTACTACTCGTGTAGTTACCAGGAATGTTATTAACTTGTTTCCTTCTACTCGAAGTTGGACTAAGGTACGCTTTATAGAAGAAACGAGCAAATAAAACAAAATAACTAAAGTACATAGCAAGAGATAGTTTCACATTACACCATGATATATGGCATTCTTGTTTCCCTTCACTAAGGTATTGAGCTCCCCAAACATTCACGGTACAACCAACAATCATTTGCGTCAATTGACATGTTGTTATTACCATTGCAAATGATTTAGGTGGATGGTATCCCATTGAACGTAGTGCATAGTAGGAATACATAATAGAGTGTACACAATAATTCATAACTATGTACCATCGAGCGGAAGATGTGTATTCAGTATATGAAAACCAAGAATACAAAAGAACGGTGATGTGATGATACCAATGTAAGAAAATTAAAGGTTGTTTTCTTAACACTATAAATACAGTATCTCCTAGTTCAGGGAGTTTAGATAGTACAAACAACCATGACCAGAAACCAGCAACTCTGTCCTGCTCGATGAAACTGAAACAACAAAAATGTATCCAATAATTAATTTAAAAACACCAACAATTATAATTTTTACTTTTAAATAAAAGACCATTCATTTTCCTTATGTATTTTTCATTCTAAATTGGGCGACTAAAAAGTGACCCTGCACCCATAGCCTACTTTTCCCACAATTATTATTATTTTTTTATATCCATCTGGGATCAAATGAAGTATTTACCTGATCCTCAAACTATGTTTCATAATATTTAAATTTTTTGCCCGCCATCTTAGATTCGAGTAATTTGTGCTAAAATGTCATGATTATTTTTCAATGTTGCATTTAGTGGCAGAATCAGCTTTTTTATATCCATCTCCTACGAATAATCTGTCTTCTATTCACAAAAAACCATTTGATATTGTACTATTTTAATACCATACTGTCAAAGATACATTATTGTTTTAAACTATTTGTGAGACAAGACACTAAATGCATATAAATATAATATGTAAAAACTTGGATGTTCATCTCAATGGTGGAATTTTTATTTCATTTAAAACAGTTTTAGACCATTTTGAAATTATTATATTTTTATATGTCATACCGGTATAGGCTATATCTATTTCTTAATGTTATCAATTTGAATGGTGTAAATAAATGTAAATAGATAATGAAATACACGAATGATAAGGTTTCACCATTGAGATGAACATTGAAGTCTTAATGTGTCAAAATTCAAAACATTAAGCTCAAATATACATTAGATATTAAGTTTTTTTATCGAAAATTCTGTTTTTATTCATTTGGTTATTGAAATTTCCATAAGTGTATCTCATTACAGTTGATTAAATATGCAGAGAAATCAAAACTTCAGATTGTTTTTCATAAATAGCTGAAGATAGATGACAAATATCAAAACCAATTACGTCACTAAACTCAACATTCTAAAACCAAGTTCATGTGTCACATGACTAAGTTTCCATTTTTTAAATCAACCCAAATCCAAAATGGCAGGCAAGAAATTTGAAAATCATAAAACAGTGTATGAAGGATCACGTGGATAAGGGATTCATTTTTGTCTCAAATTTTAAGAAAATTGTAACAACGATAAAACATAATATATAAAATTAAGCCATCAACTATACGCCAACTAGATTGAAATATCACCCAATTTTCTAAATGTAATCGGTTTTTTAAATACGGCTTAAAATTTAAAGTAACTACAACATTTATATTGATTGGCTAATTTTACAAAAATTCCTAACATCTATTTTTTTTAAGAATTTGAGGTGAAATTTGACATTGGTTTTTATGTAGGCCTACTTTTAGCAATTCTACTAACAAGTTTTGAACATCTTTATTATAAGACGATTTACTTTAAATCTAATACCACTAGACCTCGAATACTAAAATAGCATCAAGAGTCGTAAGAGAAAAAGATTTGGTCAAGACTTGGTAGGAAAGATGAAAGGAAGGGATATAACCCAAGACTAAATGAAGAAATGTGAAGATCCAGCTAGGATATCTCATGAACGCCACACCTGTAATAACAATAAGTGAGCCTTTGAGGCTGCTAACCAAACAATCGAATCTGGAGATGTTATCAAAATCAACTCTTGAGTCTTCAATGTGAAGAATACAGACCTACACTAGTGAGCCAAATCTCAATTAAAAGATATTACGGTTCACCAATAATTAGAAAATAAACTGTGTACCGGTACTTACAAACTTTCTTACTCCAAAATCAAGTAAAAACGAAATAAAACTAATTGTTCCAAAAAATATCAGCTAGGTAGTTGTAGATAAAAATAGAATGAACCATGTTTTGAATGGTCATCTTTGAAAAAATATTTATATTTAAATAAGGGCCTAAAACTTGTTTCACTTATGTCATAAACACGTCCTCAAATTAAATGGTGTGCCTCAGGAATGCCTCTTATTCCTGAATATTTGTTTGTGACTTTTCCATATGGGCTTGGGTCATTAATCTCCACATTTACTCAAATTTGAACAAAAGTCTTCCAAAATTTAAAAAAGGTCCCATGATAAGGTTAAATTATACCCATGTACCAAATTGGATTAAAATCGGTCCATACATTTAGGCTCCTTCCATACAAAAAATTGTGATTGTTCCAAAACAAATTTTTACTCAGTGGACCTCAAAACAATATTTGCAGAAAAAAATAATCAATAATTTAACTATCTCTATATGTGTGTGTGAGAAAGTAAAAATTGAATACAAACCTGTTAAAAAAAAAACATAATTTTTCAAAATTAGCTGTACCAATTTCAATAAAAATTTGTTAAATGTGAATATCAGTTTGCCAAATCTCAATTAAAAGAAAATTACATTCAACAATAATTGGTAAACCAAAAAAAAAACTAACATTGACGTCATTAAAAACTAAATTTTAATCAAATACCGATTTATGTTTAGGCACAAGAGAAGCAAGTTCTGGTTTTATTTCGAATACACTAGGCAGTCAATTATAATTAATTGACACATTTATATCTCTAATTCTAACTATGTGAATCATAAAATATATTTAAATAATAATGTTTTTAAGTGCCTAAATACAAATTCTTTATGCCTTTAGGGGTCACAGAATTCAATAACAAATTTAAATGAATTGCGACAAGAGGGAAATGGATATATTTCAATAACTGATGAAGCGTTTCTTAATTAATAGCCATTTTATTATTTATTTTGTAATGTTGGTAGTCCCTGTACTAAATATGTATTATACTCAGTTGTAATTAAGTCTGACACATATTTACATGTAGTTAGAAAAAGTTGTGTGATGGGTTAAAAAATCTATGTCTAGTTTTTCACTAAAATATTCATTTTGAGGTTCTAGAGTCCAAAAAAAGTGATTTCTGGAATTATGTCTATTTGTTATATGGGCAGTGATTTAGAGGTTAAACAAAATTATTAAATTATGTATGTGGGCATATTTTAGCATCTTCTTAAAGAATTTTTTCTAATTTTCGATAACTAAAAATTTGAGAGTAGCAAAGTTAAAATTAAAATTTCCAATGCCTCTCTGAATACAAGTTTTACATAGGTATGATCAATAAAAACAGTAAATTAACATTTTGAATGATCGCTCTAAAGTTCTGAAAGTAAATATATTTTACAAAATAATTTCGAATGATAAAATTTGGCTCAAGTTTAGCTTCTAAGGACTCAGATAAAATGTATTACTCCTCTATCCCTCCAAAAAATTGTGTGTTTGATCAAAAAAACAAAATAATCCATGAAACTGTTACAAAAGATCTAATTTCTCAAAATCGACTCTAGTATATAAATGGTACAATAACTTTGCACAAACTTTCTCATTCACCCATTCCCAAAACTATCGTTGAAAAAGTCAGGTCGATAGTTGTCAATTAAAAAGTGACAATGAATCATAGACGCTAGATTAAAAAAAAACTTTTATATTAAGGACCTAAACTTGCTTCGCTTGTGCCACTCAACATAAAACGTATTTGATTAAAATTGAGCTCTTATTGACAGTGGTCTACGTTCACTTTTATTTTTGCCATTTATTCCCGAACCAATATATTTTTTATGTTGTGATTTTTCATACGAGTTTAAGTCATTAATTTTGACTAAAATCTGAATAAAACCAGGAGAACTAATTTTGAGAAATTAGATATTTTATGACAGTTCCATCACGGAATTGTTGTTTTTTACTGATACATGGTATTTTAGTAGAGATAGCGACTAACTAATTCATTTTTTGGGTCTTTAGAGGCTAAATTTGTTACATCTCATTTCGTAAAATATATTTATTTTCAGAACTTAGTGATGTTGATGAACTGATTTTTATTGATCACAAGTATTTTAGATTTTTTTTTTTTTCAGTGATAGAGAGCAAGGAAAATATTCTGAGAGGAGGAAGGGAGAGGAACAATTATACACATAGTAAGATTTAGTAAATTAAGTGTGCAAAAACATTGCACTAATTGCCTTACGCAGCCACCTACTAAACCATAAATAATAACTGTCACTCCCTGTCTCTAAAATGATTTATAAATTAAGCAAAAGATAAAAGTATTAAGTTATTGTGGTATAAGATTAGTTGGAATTGACTAGTCATTAGTTGTCGGGTTTTTATAAGTTTTGTTTACTTTATTATGTGTTTAAATAGAACTTAACCCTAAATTATTTGTGTTATAAATATATTTTAAGCGTATTTTAAGCTTGATGGAAATAGAATTTTTAATAATGGTTGTCAAAATTCATTAATTTTTTTTTCCAATTATTCCTATCTTAGTATTATAAATTCTACATAATTAAGTTTTTCCAGAAGGTCATCCTATTATCTGACATACCGGTACCCCTCTACAGAAAGCTGTTATCAATTATGTGCTAAATTTATATGATATAGGCCTCTATATATATTTAAGATGTTTTATGAAAAGCTTAACTTGCTTCACTTATGACAATCATTTGGTAAAAATGAAATTTTTAATTATGATGATTAGGTTCATTTTAGTTTTTTACAGATTATTACATTAATTTTATTTTATTTGCTATTTATTTAGTACTTACAGTGGTTTATCTTCAGATTTCACCAAAATTTGAATAGAATCGATAAAGCTGATATGTAGAAGGAATAGACTTCCAAAATGGAATGGAATAGATTTTGCAGATTATTATTTATATTAATCCCATTTCTTTTATTTGCTATTTATTTAGTACACTTGTTTGGACCATTCATCTTCAGATTTCACCAAAATTTGAATAAAATCGATAGAGCCAATATTGAGAAATTACATCTTATTTAACAGCTCTGTGCCTGGTTTCTTTCTTTTTGTTTTATTGATAATTATAGACCAGTCATTTTTGGGAAATGGCAACCAATATATTTTGTTTGTTTCTAAATTGTGTCTAAATTCTAGCAATATTTCATCAAAATAATTAGATAAAAATTATATTGTACAACGTTTAATGTGTTTTAAAAAGATTATTTATTTAACATTATTTTAGAATTATTCAATTAAACAATGTACAAAATGAGAACTAATCTTAATCTCGGGAAGGTGATAATGACTGAAATGGTTTTTCGCCTTAATACTCAAAAAAAAAAACTTAATCTCAGGATTGAGAAGTTCAATAGTCTATAACAACAATAGTGTGCCGTGGCAATTTTTACGACATTTTGGGTGTACAACATAAATTAAAAGTATAAAAACTTAATCTAAACAATAAGGATATGTGATAACTTAAAAACTAATGAAATGTGTGTGATAGAAGTGGATAAGTGATGGGTGAATATGATACAAAGTTTTGAGTTTGTTATTATGGATTTTAATGAATTTTGAGAGAGTTATAATTTTCGTTGGTTATTTTCGGATGGATATAACCAGGATGAAAGGGTGAAACAATTCCATGGAAGGTTAAACAAAATATATTCCACTCAACAATAGTTCTAAAGTTTGAATATTCTATTGTAACTACTAGCTGTTATTTTTTGTTTATCACAGAAATAATTACTTAAGATTCTTGATATTCCTGGATCTAAAACAATGATTCTGCCTCTTTAGATGTTTTGAATTCAATGTCCCAAAACCTTTTTTTCTTCTTCACCATAGAGACTTCCTTTTCCTCCCAAGTGATTGTGTTCTTTCTTTCTTTCTTTTTAAACTCGTGACATATAATATGAATTTTATTACTGTTCATGTTCAGGGGATACAAAATATAAATGATATTTATATCTACTGTGGCATGTGGTGTTTTGATGAAATGGGTTGTTTTTGGTTGGTGATAGTAAATATGTTTAATTGGGTGATTTTTATGTTATGCATGTATGATTTTATAACTTTGGAATTTTTATATTGTTACAAATTGATTTTAAGAACATCAAAATTTTAAAGTTTTGATCTTAAAAAGCAGTTATCCCTAAGTTTGAGTTATCAAACAAAAATTCACAAAACGTTTTGAGATATGATCAAAATATTCCTGCATACTAAATTTGAATAAATCGGTCAACTTGTTTGCCCAAAGAACTATGCAAATGACAGATAGACATGATTCCAAAAACCTATTTTTAGAGCCGAGAGGAAAAATTTAATATTGATTTTTTGAGTTAAAACATAACTTTTACTATAATATAAATTTGTGAGAAAGTAAAAGGCTCATTTTTATTATAAGCAGGTTTAGAGAGTTGCCATGTTCAATAATTGAAGAATACTTGAAACTGTAATAATATTCTTGTAAATTTGTTTTTATTGCCGTTTATTTATTGTACATAAAGTAGGTAAAGTTATGTATTTATATAAATTATGTATAATTTTAGTTTAAAAATATGACAATTAACATTATATAAACCGTAACCTGTTTGCCATTTGTTAATCAAACAGAGCAAATAAATTCAAATTAAGAAATAGGCTATCCAGTTTATTACCCGATTATTTGTTTAAACTATCTAGTTTATGATCATAAGTCTAATGAACCGAATCAATATGGTAACGAAATTGATAGATAATAAAAACAATGATATTGAGGTTAGGTTAAGTACTTTTCTTATCTCTCAATGTCAAATGTATTTCACAAACATGATAAGAATATGCAAACCTTTTATTAAATGTACTTTATAATCAATTTAACAATAATCTTCTGCTAACCCGTATGATGATGTTACTTTGTACTTTTTGATTAATAACATCGAATTTGTAAAAATGTGTTTTATCTGTTTGTAAAATTTGATAATCATTTAAAAAATTATAAAATAAAACATTATAAAAATATGACATTATTTCTCATTTTTACTTTAAAGTATAGAAATTTATTTTAGGTGATGGATCAAAAACCAATGTTAAATTTTTAGCAGATATGCCTAGTCTGTTTTGAGGCCTATAAAAGTAGTTTTTAGAATGATATCTGTCATATAACCCATTCTTTACAATCTAAACAAGTAAACCAACTTTGATCAAATTTGGTAGGCCTACATAGGTTTTAATCATACGTAAAAAAAATCATTTATTAGAAACTTACTAAATATTATTAGTAATAATAATTATAATATAATAATAATAATAATATTATTATTTATTATTTTTTATTTATTTATCTTCCATATGAAATGCATGCAAAAATTTGGTGTAATTAAAAAATATATTTTTTCCTTTTTGTAAATAGTATAAAGACATTTTTTATAATTATATAAGGTAAATAATTATTTTCTTTCAAAACAGGCATTTAAAGTTAACGTTTTAGAAGTCCGGGCTTAAAATATTATATTACAATTTCAAAATAAGGTAATATAGTAAATGAATTAGACAATTTTTTTTTTTTTTTTTTTTTTTTTTTTTTTTTTAATAATCTGTATATCGGCTTATTAAATAATTACCCATTTTTTAAGATATACTTAAGCGATAGATATTATTTTCAGTTTTGTGGAGAAGTGTGGATTTTCAAAAAGAACATAATTTGATCAAACAAAATCAGCTTATAAATATGTAACACTAATTAGCAAGCAATGTATATCCAGTAACTGAGATACAAATAAGTATTGACCCCAGTATTAAGAGTAGGCTACTCTTCAATTTCATCTAATTTTTGCTAATTAATAACAAATAGTGGAGCCTACCAATAAATTTGAAAGATAGCCTACAATTAAGTTATTTTTAAATGACATTGGATATTGAAATTTATAGATATATTGTGGCCATGGACAATATGTCAAACAAATTGTAAACACAATATCTCTTCTAATTTAAAATTATATTTTAATATGCTGTATATTTAGCATATTTGATATTAAATTATGAACTTGATTATTTTCATAATAGGTAACTATAATTAGTATTATTTGAACAATAATGATAGAAATTTGGATTAATATTTATATTATAACACAACTTCTTAACTTGGAAAATTACTGATGAACTTGTAGAAGAAACATGTAGGCCTACCTTGCATTTTTTAAATATAATATGCAATCTGAGATAGTGATATACTTGGGGATAAACTGACTTTAAACAAAAATCAGGAACAATTATGACGACTTATATAACAATATATTGTAACAAATATTTTTTAGTGGTATAGAGTTTTCAAAAACTGTTCATTTTCAATTTTTATCCATATCTCATCTTAAATAATTAATACAATCTAAAATCAAATTTTTGCATTGTTGTAATGACTAAGTTAGAATAAAACACACAATTATAAACATGTAAAATATATCAAAAAATTTGTAATTATATGATAATTATATATTTAATGGATTCTGGTTTTTTCATAAGGGAGGCTGCAATAATTTCCAACCACAATTCCTTAACAAATACCATCTTTTTTAGAAGCAAGTATAGGTCTAAATAAACTGGTATAATATGAATGTGAATCTAGTATAATACATAGTAACCTACTGTCTAGATAGCTTTATCACTGTAATCTGCAACTTGTCAAATTTATGGTAAAAATACAGAATATAGAATGTATAAAGAAAATTAATTATGAATTGCAATTAACACGTATATAAAATATAGCCTATGTGAGAAGTTTGCAATGGCAAATCTAAAACATAATGAGCAAAAACATTAATTGCAACAAATTGTATTAATTTGATTTACGAGGTTAAAGGTATTGATAAAAAAAATGGTTAATTGTTAAGTAAAAATTATGCCTTTATAGTCTAACTAATTTGGTACCAAATCTTTAGGACATACTGTCATGATACGACTAACAACACAATCTATGTTGATGTATTATTTTACAAAGTTTTTATACTTTAGAAAACCTAGTTACTTGTTATGATATGGTTTAAGAATAGAACAACTTAGGTGTATAATAACTACCTAGGGCATAATTTTGAACAAGAAACCAAACACTGGGGAACTTAGCAGTTAGATACGATTAACTGATTGTGTAGACCATTGCATTCTGGGTAATTGTTTACTATGACTGCAACCAGTCTTTTGGTGATTTAAAAAAAAAATCATTTTCAACATAGCTTATTTCTTAGTAATAAAATAAGTTCTCAACACAAAGCTAACTTCTTCACAGATAAAAAACATAATTTCAACTTTCCTATCTTAAAGTCCATTAAGTGAATTACATACGGTTAAAATAGGTTTGTACACGAATTTTTACCTTACAAAGTAGTAACCGTAAATTTGAAAAAGAAAAAAAAGAAGGAAATTGTGCATAGGTTCCCACCCATCTAAGTAGCCTACTAATGGGGCTCAATGTTGCTTGACTTCGGGGATCTATAAATGCATTAAATTCTGTAGTTTTGAAATCGTAATTTTTTGGTGAAAAAGTTGGCTAAGTTAGCTTCGCATTGTAAACTTATTTTATTATTAATAAATAAGGTATATAGAACATGATTTTTAAAAATCGCTAAAAAGACTGGTTGCAGCTGTAATAGTAAACAATTACTTGCATTCTGCATGAACGGAAATCTGGTTGTGCAGTTGAACACACCAGCCACAATAGGATTATTTTTTTAAACCTCCAAAAGAAAAGAAATGTTGGGAATTAAGATGAGGTGTAGAGTGGTTTTACCCCAGAGCAAACCAAAACTCTACAGGCTCGATTCATTATTCTGTTTGGGTTACTCAGTAGACTATACTTACTTTTCACTAACTTCTAGATTTTGGTATTATTGTTCATAATCTCTTGGTAAGCCCATCCTAGATATAAGACTACTTAGCCCACATTATGCTTCTCTGTATCAGGAATACCATCCAGGAATCAATGAAGCCCCCAAAGGACCATCACCTTTATGAGTTGCAATCCATAAAAGAAATGTAACAAGTAAGAGCAAGAGAAATATTAACAGAATAAATAAATCAGGAGAAAAATCCAAGTGGGGTGGGTGGAGGGAATATACATTAATTCTATGAGCAAGAGAACCAAAATAAGCTTACCTAGGAACACAGATGGAATGATAAATCCCATAATTCTTTAATACATGAAATAGTTCTGGAGCAGTTCGACAGGCTCCCATTATACTGAAGGCAGCAAGAAGTGTATTCCATGTAATCAAGACATTTCGCAGCTGGAACCTGGGCCGACTCTGCATGTAGTGTTGCCCTCCAAATATAAAAATCATATAAATAGCACAATAATAAAACCCATATGTCCAATGGTTGATCATCCATACACGAGTGTTTTGATGTTTAAAGTCTTCTTCAAAATTAAACATATAAGAATAATTTCTTGAAGCAGTATCATGGTAATCTCTCATTTTTGAGGTTAAGAAAAATCAACCTACTATATTTAAAGTAGAGTGTACAAAGTTAATGTATAAATGAATTCTTATATTATGGGCAATTTGTCGCAATATGACTCAAAAATAAAATTTCCATGCCTTAAATTATTAATAAATATTTCCGGACTTGATTGAGTAGAAACGCCGATAACCGGCACATCAAGTCCAATTCCAACTTCCAAACTTGGGCACTCCTTAATTATCTTTTATTACTATCTTATAAAAATCACTTTTGCTTCATTTGATTCACAACGGCTTTCACTATTTGAACCTCCTTTTACAGCTGAAACTAATATCACAAACACTGCCGAGTACCGATACCCAACTTTTAAATTATAGGAATTTATCAATATTAACACTCAGGTTATTAGCATCTTTCACGTAATACAACTCAATACAAATCCTTCCCAAAGATAATCGCTGTCACTGACATGAGTGACTTGTGATCACAAAAACCACTCCTCTTCAATAGAAACTCACAACGCATTCTACTACATGTTTCCCAAACTAAAACCTTTCAGTGTTCCCATTATTATCATATTGGGGACAAATTGATTTATCACTTTTTTTTTAACATTGCACCAAATTTATTGGAAAAATTGGAGATTAATAATATAATATTCTTTTTATATTATCTAACTGTGATTTTAAATTTTAATTATTCATAACTATAATTATTTTATATCATGTATTTATTATTATTTATCTCTTCAACCATGTTTTTACAAGTTTCTATTACATTGCCTAAATCTGGTAATATTGAACTCCAAAGAAACAATAAGTTTTTTGTAATTGATAATTAATTAAGATGACACAATTAATATTCCCGTTAAATTTATAGTATTATGTTTTTAATAGCAATTGTTAAATTCAATAACTGACGCCATTATCCGCACACTGTGCTTATACGTTCGTGGTAATTACAGTAATTAACTAATTTAGTACTTGACTGTTTGTAGCACTGCCAAGCTGTGAGCTCATGAGCTGTGGGTGATAGTGATATTTATTTATTAAATTTTATGAAATAGGTTATGGTCGTATTTGTATTTGTAGGCTGTAGTGTAACACAAGGAAATAGGAAAACATGGTAGAAGATACCACTCCTGTGTCTGTATTCCTTTATTATAATAAAATAATACAATTTCTTTTTTGTAAAGCCAAAGAAAAATCAAATGCTAACTTTAAAGAATTAAAAAATATGTTCAGATTAGAAATTAAATCTAATAGAAGAATGACTTGGATACATGATATAGAAGATTTAGTTGAAATCCTTCAAAAACGATTGGAAATACATCCATTTAAAATAGTATTACTGGAAAAAATATTCGATTTTTATGAACTTGATAAAACTTTAATTTATGAACATAAGCAATTCCTGCATAGTCTCAATAGACAATCTAGACCATCTAGACCTGTTAAACAAGTAAATTCTTATGGTGAGTAGCTCTATTGCATTCAAATGGCTTTAGATAGACTTAAGTATTTACTCCATCAATTTTTAATATTTCCTCCTTCCCTTTTAAGAACACTTGATAGTAGGCTTAACTTAGGAACTGCCATGTGTTGGTGTGTGGCTACTTTCAGTACTTTCTGCTGTTGCACTTGAGCCAATCATGTTTCAAAGACATCACATCTTTTTTTAATAGGTAAATTGAATAATAATGTAATGCACTAATTTAATAAATTAAGATCATACAATGATATTGGCATGTGGGAAAGGTTAGGTTCTGTTCCTTTAAATTTAACTTTTAATAATATGAATCTAATAACCCTGAAATTACTTAGAATCTTCAAAATTAACCAAAGATAAACATTCCTTAAACATCCTTCACTAATAACATTGGAACACGTATTCAATAAGTAAATAATTTTAAAAGTTTACCACCTATTACTTAATCAATATGTGAACGCCATGTCAGTTGTTTGTCAACATAGATACCCAAAAATATAAAACAGTGAAAACAAACCCCTCTACTACTGTTGTTTACTAATAGAGCTTTCTCTCCCACTTATGCAGCTTTAAGTGAATGGATGATACCCTACTTACTCAATAGTTCTCTAAATTCTGGTGTTGATACTGAAATTCTAAACCAGCTTCGATCATATTTTAAAATTGTTTATTATTAATAAGTATTTATTTATATTTTTCAGCATTACAATTACAAAACAAAATTCCCTTGGGTGAACAACTTTGTGTCAACTTTGAATATGAATCATATCCTAGAAATCAGCTTCCTGCTTCAAAAAACTGTGATTACTTTCAGAACCACAAAAGCGGTCATGGAAGTGATTTCAAATCTAAAGGTAATGTTTATACCATGATTTTGTTTATAAAGATTTTAAACACATTATTATAAGTAGTGCATGGTGGGCCTAAGTGTTTACTGAAGAGCCCCAATTTTATATTATTTTTTCCCTTCATTATTTTTATACTACATAGCCTACCTGTCTTCATAAGAATAGTAACATTTTATTGTGAGAAAAAGTTTTTCGTCGAAAAAAAAAAACAATGTCAAGTTATCTAGGTTAAGATCCATAAGTGAATTACAGGTTAAAATAGGTTTGTACGTGAATTGGTTTTGCCTTACAAGGTCATGTAAGGTAGCTATATATATATATATATAGTTTTGACCTACACATAAATAAACCTATATATACCTACTGTAAATATTATATCTGTAGCACTTAATTTCATTTTACAATATTGTGCCGAACATAAAAGTCTTAAATTTGTAAATCTTTGAAATTACCAACAAACGTAATTCACACGTCTCACACTCCATGTTGACTGTTTAGTGGTTTGAAAAACACTAATCCCAACTGAAATTTTGCATGTAGTGATCACAACCGGTCACCCATCCAAGTAATAACGCTCAATGTTGGTTGACTTCGGTTGATCAGTCAAACATTGTGTTTGGCATATATACTTAACCTACAAATACGTAGTTAGACTTTTGTATAAGTTCTGCTCACAATCAAGTTTTTGTTTCTTAATAGTTGTACTCTACTAGATAAAGAGTAATTACATTCTTAGTAAATGAATATTAAGCTTGACTTATGAGATGATAGAATGAAACTAGAACACAAATTCTCACAAATAGTACGTTTATTTATTGAAACACATTTCAACAACAAAGTCGCCTATCTTCAGTGTGAGCTACTTATAGTTTATAACTAAATAAGTTATGTCGACCGACATTCAGGAAATAATAATAATAATAATAAAATATGCTTTATTACACTTCTTCAAAATTACAATGTTTTATAACATACAGTCTAGAATGGCTTGTTAGCCGTCTGCTAGGTTGGCAACAACTCATTTAAAAAACCATAACTTGAAGTAAAACTAACTTAAACACCCCAAATTTATTTACATTCATTCATTACTTTGGCAAACAACATTCTTTTAATAGAAACAGAACTATGAACTTACTCTTACTTGGACAATCAAAAATCATCAATACAAACATAAATATAAATTTGTTCAAAAATCACTTCCTAAATTAAATTACTAATCACAAAGATCAGGATAAACTAAAAGTATTTTCAAAAGTTAAATTCTTTTAATAATAATGTCCATCTGTAATGCCATGCTTGTTTAAGATATTTACACCATACACCCCAATCCTGACCATTCATAAAGTCCTTGAACTCTGATAGCGATGATCTTTCTTTACCCAGATAAGATTGTCTATATTGAACCAGTATTGGACATTCTGCTACAAAATGGTAAACATGTTCATTCACCCCCTATAACAACTCGAAAATCAATACAATAAATAAGTAATCAAATATACAATCAATTTCATTCATTTAATTTTAAACGTCAACATACTCGCGCCTAGCGGCAAAAAGATGGGACTCAAACCAAAACAAACTCTAAATTTAATGCTTTCCGACCCAATTATAACTAATCCAGAAAAATTGTCAATCTAGAACAAATCAAAACCTATATCAAAAATTGCGCCTAAGAATTTGACCAATCCATAAAAAATAACAACACACAGTTAGAGCCAAGAAAACTTAAACAATTTGTTTTTATCTAGACGTGAAAGGTCAACTTGGAAAATAACCGAATTAAAAATACAACTCCGATCTTTCGTCGATTATAAAAACACAGAAGACCTAGAGACAAAATGAGATATACAGAAATACGAAGTAGATATTTCTAAATATAAAACGTCATCTGAGTTCATACAAATAATTAATAACAAAGACATAATCTGTCGAAATATGACCGAAAGTATGGAATTAAGATGGCGACCACTAGAAGCAAGACGCTAGTCATAACATACACGCCCACAGAAGTTTGTGATTGGAGAAGAGTATCGCGGGACTTTCTTCGCCGATATGAGTAGAAATTGTATATATATATATATATATATATATATATATATCAATATAAGATAATTTTCTTTATTCTTTGGGAGAATTTATTTAGTCCTATTCAATATTCTAAATTTTAATTGAATAATGTAAAATCATATTTAAACAAATAAATTATTAACAGTTTCTTTAATAAGTAAGATCATGATTACATTTCATCTTTCCCCCCAAAAACAAACAAGATTGCATAAGAACAATGAACTTATAAAAACAATCTCTCTGTACGCCTTTGTTGAAAGATTCAATTGAATAATATTTTTCAGTGTATGTTTGGAAGCCATTAAGACTATATGGATGCCTTTCTGGACTGTTCCAGTTTTTTCCTAAGCAATAGTATTAAAATTTACTAAATAGAACATCAGAGGATTTTAAATTGAGGTTCCAATATTTAATCATTAATTAAGAGTGTTATTTAGTGCTACATATCTGGAAATGAACTTTTATTAAGTCAAATGACTTAATTGGTGAGATCAATCCATTTCTTTCTTTTCTTATATATACTTTTATTTGGTCATAAACTTAAGCCTACGGGCAATTTACTTTATAAACTATTATCCCTCACTATATTGGGAATCTTTCATTTTATATATATATATTTTTTTTTTATAAAAATAATTTTGTGTGTTAATGAACTTGAACACTAATCATCATTCTAATAATTTATACATGTCAAGAAACGATTTCCTGAACATTGTAACCCTAATTTCATCCATTTATCCTTTTATATTAATTCTAATTGATATATATATATTTTTTTTATGAAATATTCTGTATATATATGTAACATTCCCCTTCCTTGAAGAAAAGCAGCCCCAACCCTTCCTGGGACAGAGACTTATATGTTATATGATTAATGAAGTGTTATAGAAACTATTTTAATATCAACATTGTGATTCTTTATAATAATTTAAGACAAGTTATTAATTAAAATTTTTAAAGAAGAAACTTATGTCACTAAATATTTTATAAATAAATTCTTTTGCAGCTATATGATTTTTGTTCTGTAAATTGATATTATTATTAATACTAAAAATTGATGCTATAATCAGTAGTGAAATGTTACACCCCATATTACACAACGAACATAGATAATTTCTCCCTTCAACCCACGATTAAAATTTGTATGGATTAATTCAGCTCTACACTTAAATGCCCATTTTATTTCATGCAACATATATTTATTTTTATTACTAATAAAATAGTGTTTTTCCCCTAGGTTAAAAGCTAGACTGGTGTAAATTTAATGGTATTTCCTTTTTTTTTTTCTACCTACCCCCACTTTGTATTTAGATCCTTAAATGTTTCTATTCTTTAAACCATGAAATATAAGAATTCACTATTTTTTCAGCTAAAATTTTTGGCAATCTGTATACACAATACACATGACTTTGATGCATATACGGTTGATAAAAGTGAAATAAACTAAACATTGGTGTTGTTTCACAACTGTCTACTATATTATCAAAATTAAAACCAGTCATGTGTTATATTGTCTATCGCAAGGCCTTCTGTTTTTGGAAACTTTCGTTTACTTAATAAATTTTTGTTTTCTCACCACGATTTAAGAATTTATGTCTTTATTTTTTTTAATGTCACTGATTTGGGTCTTTCCAACTTAAAATCTTGCAGCTAAATCACACACACTTGGTTTTTCCTTTATATATGTATGTATAACCTCAACTTTTTCGTTTAAAGTTAAAGATGAAAGATATCGCATTACACAACTATACTACACACTGTTCACACAGCAACTTTATTGAAACTGGATTCTTAAAGAACACTGACGACTGCTGTATATAAAGACAAAAAGAAAACAAACCTAGTTTCCAGGAAGTTAACTTCCAGGTAATTACCGAACAGACATTGCAATGTGTGTTTCAAGACATTTACAATTTCCTAGAAAAGGGTGATATTTTATGTTCCGCTATCCGTTATTTGGAAGTTTCAACTGACCCATTGACCATCAATTCTGTGTCCATTTTGGGGAAAGTCTATTATTTAGAACCACTGCAAAGGCCAGAGAAGCATAATCTCAGTCGGGGAATACAAAAATTTCTGTTTATTGGAAGTGTCCTGTAAAGGAAGTTTTACTGTAACAATTGTAACAATAATTTAAAAATAACACACACGCATTCAAATCACAACCCCAAAACAGCCCAAACCCCATGAACTAATCAATGCCACAAGGAAAGTAGTACTTCAAAGTATTTTTAAACCGAAGACAATTCTTTATTCTTCAATATTTTCTGGTAATGAGTTTCAAAGACTATACATCATCACTGTAAATGAGATTGATTGATGTTTTAACAATGCAAGGCATTGTCTTAAACAAGCACCATTCTTACATTCTAGACCAGTCATGTCAAAGATACGGGCCGCAGCCGACCCCCGCAATGTGTCACAGTGATCGTAATGTGTCACAGAAAGAAGAATCATGTTTTTTAGAGCTTTTAGACTTCACTCGATTCCTCTACGGAAGTTTTAAAATGAGCACACTACATTTATAAGTAATTTCAAGGGCAGCGCATGCCTAGACAAGCGAGAGAGATAGACAGTAACGCTATCTCTTAGCAAGAAGCGGAAATACCCTATTATTTTTGTTGATAACAATAGAATCTTCCACGTGCTTCGAGTCTAGACTAGAACCTTCCTTATCGATATAAAAGGAACATTGTCATCTTTAAAATCTAAACTTCAAGGTCAACAACCGATGTTTACTAAAGCCCTGAGAGCGAAGATGCCCTGAAATCAAGTTTTATTATTGCATTAGAAATCGCTAAGAGATCAAAACCATTCACTGATGGTGATTTTATTAAAGACTGTATGTTTTATTAAAGTTGCCGATGTTTCATTTCCATTTCAAAAGTCAATAATTCAAAATATTTCACTGTCAAGATACACTGTTGCTTCAAGAATAAATGATTTATCTCAAAATTTGGTTCTTCAACTGAAGGAGAAAATTAAGGAATTTTAAACTTTTCACTGGCTGTTTGACGAGAGCACCGATACTGTTGATACAGCTCAACTTGCTCTTTTTATACGAGGTATTAACAGTAACTTTGAAATAACTGAAGAACTATTAAAGTCTGTTCCATTGACAGGTACTACAACAGCAAATGATATTTATTCTGCAATTGAGCATTTGATAACAGAATATGAACTCGACTGGAATATACTTAGCAGCACAACTACGGATGGCGCTCCTGCCATGACTGGCAAACATTCGGGCATTGTAACTAAATTAAAATGGAAAACATCAGGGAATTTTGTGGGATTTCACTGTATAATTCATCAGGAATCATTGGCATCCAAACATTTAAAAATGACCATGTTATGCAACCTATAATTAAAATAGTAAATTTTATAAGGAGCAGAGGACTAAATCACCGACAGTTCAGGCAGTTTTTACAAGATTTGGACGAAAACTTTTAAGATGTCCCTTATTTCACCGAAGTTTGTTGGCTCAGTCGAAGAGTAGTTTTAGAAAGATTTTTTGCATTACGTGACCCTATTCAAGCTTTAATGTTAGAAAAAGGCAACCCAATTGATCATGACAGTGACTGGTTGATTGTGCCTTTTTGGTAGATATGAATAAACACTTGACTGATCTGAATGTAAAGTTACAGGTTAAAAATCTGATTGTCACTCAAATGTATTCATGTGTTCAAGTCTTTGAAACAAAGTTGTGGCTGTGGGAAAATCAGGTAAAAAAATCAAACTTTGGATCATTTCCCTCATTTAAAATCATTTGGCACAGTGAACCAAAAAAAAAATTGGATCAATATTCTCAACTTCTGCAAAATCTGATCACGGAATTCAACAATCGTTTTGAAGACTTCCACAAAATAAATGAAATGGAATTCCCAATTTTCAACAATGCATTCGATTTTGAAGCTTCACAGATACCAGTTGATTTGCAAATGGAGTTGATAGATCTTCAATCTGACAGTATTTTGAAAGAAAAATTTAAAGAGGTCCGACATTTTCTCTTACATTTACATTACGCTCTTACATTTTATACACAATATTTCAAGAGTTTGGAAAACTACCCGGAATTAAAAAAGCATGCAGCACGCATTCTGTACATGTTTGGTAGCACCTATTTATGTAAGCAGATGTTTTCCGTCATGAAAATAAATAAGAACAAACATCGCACAAGACTTACGAATGAACATCTCCAATCAATTCTTAAAATTATTACAACAAATATGATACCTGACGTCAATGAGCTTGTCAAAACCAAGAGAAGTCAGGTATCTGGATCCTCGAGCTCAAAATAATTACCCTCTTTTATAACGTTGATATGATTTTTAACAATCGTATATTATACTATAAAATTTAATAAATAAAATGTTATAATAATTCAGTACATTTTTTTATTATTTGAATCTGGCCCGCCTGCACATTCTAAATTTAATATATGGCCCTCTGCAGAATTGAGTTTGACACCTCTGTTCTAGACGATCCTTAAATTTACATAAACATCATAAATCTTGTTATTTAAGATAAACATAAATCAATCTTTATGTAATTTTGTTCAGGTGAATGTTTCCATCAACCACACCACACCAATACACCCGAGACTCAGTTTCACGAACCTTCATCAAGTACAGCTGTTCCAAATCGTGTAATTGAGATAGTTGATGTGAAGATATATATGTTACCAGAACGAGGTAATTTGTTTATATTTTTTGATAATATATATTTTACTTCAATTTTATTTAATCATATATATATGCTATATATTCTTCTTTTTTTTTAGAATTATCCCTTAGAGAAAATCTGAGTTTTTAGAGTTGTATTCTAATTGAGCAATTATTAAGTTTAAAATGAGCAGATGTAAAATTTTATTGAAAGATTAGTTAGATTAACTACAAGTGTTTTTTGTAAAATTTTTTTACACTAAAAGTTTTAATATGATTTTTTTTCCCTTTTTTTTTGTTTGTTTTCTCTTAAGGCCGGTATTACACTGTAATAGTTCTATGTCATGTAAAAATATTTAAAATGTGTGACCTGAAGTGTAAACCACTTTATTCATTAACAACTCCAAGAGTTGGGCAATAATTGTAATAATATAAAAACTGAGGGTTTTTATTAAAGTTATTTAAAGCATTTATGGGTGCCAGATGAATTAACATCAATTTAGAAAAAAAAGGTGACTCTAAATATTTATGATCTCGGGTGTGAGTTCTTTCAAAAGTGTACTTTCAGTGATTTTTGTCTTTTGAAATGAGAACACTTGCTTCTGAAATTTTAACATGAGTTTATTAAAAAACAAACAAGATTATTACATGAAATATATCATCAATAATACATCAAATAAATTTATTATAACTAACATCCTATCAATCATTAGTATATTTATTTAACCTTTGAAGAAGGTGTATATTTTATTAAAGAACTTGAAATTAAATTATGTTGCAACAAAAATTATTTATTTATAAAACAAAAAAAAAAAAAGAACAGATCGAAATATCTGTTACTTAACTATTAATTTACTTTTATTTGAATGTAAAAATTAAATCAATCAACATTTATTGATTTGATTATATATAAAAATTCTTTATCTTAAATATCAAATTATATAAAAAATGTGAAATTATCTTTAAAAAACATGAGACAAATTATATTTCATATTATACAGGAATTAAATTATTTGTGTTGTATAACACATTTTTTACCAGTCTGTAGGTACTATACAACTTGATAAGCACGTGCTTCTAACTGCGTAGAGTTGCTTAGCCGTTCTTTGAAAACTATGCACATCAGATCCATTTCCATCGCTCAAACTAAAGTTCATTTTAAAATTGTCTAACAACATTATTAGTTCCTTTGTTACACTTAATACTGTCCATCATTCAACCGATCAACACGAGATACCGCTATTGTCTTTTTACATAACACGTTACTCGTCATAAAAGTCTTTATCCGTTTTTTAATACTTTTTGTTTTAAAAAACACTCCACTATACTGTTCAAAACTACTGTCTTTGAATTAGTTTGGTGCAGATTACATCTGACAACATTAAACCCTTATCTAACACTTTTGTTAATTCTTGAATCACATTTTTAAAAGTTTCTTTAGCTTGAAAATACGTCTCACGCCTTCAAGCACTGAACTCAGACTGGGGAAATCACATGGTGGTTTTCCAATATCCGGTCTCAGGACATCTCCCAAATATCACTGTGTAAGCGATATCTTTCTCGTCCAGTTCCAAAAAGTCTTTATTCAACTACCACGCAATTAATTAATTGTCCGAATCTCTCAATTTCACTACACACACAATTTATTAAATTTCTAATAACTAAATTACTTTAAAATCTTTACATCATTATTTATTTGTGTTTGGAAATCTATTTTATTATGAATTTACTCTGTTTAACATTGAAAATCATTAGTCACGTTTTTGACTCATGTTACACCCAATACGATTACCCGCTATTTTAAATATTTAATTCAAATTAACCTTTTTCCGGTATTACAGTCATATATCTATTATCAAATATATGATGATATAGGTATGATGAAAAAATATTATGTAAAATATTATAAAAATGTTTTGCCATTTACTCTGTCATATTAATTTGATCACATTATTGTGTCAAAATGGATGAACAACATTTTTTTGCTTTTGGTGCTTGTTTAACCTGTTGACGAGTGCGGCCGTTCCTGAACGTCCCAAATAGCCAACAGCTGGTTAGTAAGTATTTACAAGAAAATTGTTGTCAAGGAGTAAGAAAAAAATTTGAAAATAGTTGTTTTATTGGTTACAAATGTATAATAATATAATAATATTGTGTTAAAAACTTGTAAGAATAAAAATTTACACTGATAAATGTACTTTAAAAAAAATTTGCACTGAAAAATCATTGTCACCCGTCGGTATAGCAGACATACACAGACAAAAACGTTTGATGGGCCGCTTTTTTTCCACGAATCAATTTAGTATAGCCTACATTATGGAAAATATAACATTTCTTTTCAGTTTTCTTGGAAGCGTGTGTTGGTTTCGTTTGCTGATAGCGGTATCCCATTGTCGGCGGCATAAAAACACTGTGGCATTGTCACCCGTCGGTATAGCAGACATACACAGACAAAAACGTTTGATGGGCCGCTTTTTTTCCACGAATCAATTTAGTATAGCCTACATTATGGAAAATATAACATTTCTTTTCAATTTTCTTGGAAGCGTGTGTTGGTTTCGTTTGAGACGCGGCTAAATGTGTCAAAAGACTAGACAGAGGGGAATCTGTAAAAAAGCTTTGTAGTGTTTAATTTTTCATGTTTGATGTATAATATACGTAACATAATATAATGATACAAATCACTTATACTAGACAAGGAACATAGGCACAGGTGTGTGTAGGGGGGAAACAACGCGGAGAAGACGATGCCATCGCCTACATTTACGCGTCAATCAATACGCATGGTGAATTCTCCTGAAACCACGCCCCCTGGAGTTGTCCTGCCTTACAATTGTGAAAAACCCGATTTCATGTGTTCTTAATACTATTTCTTGTTGAATTGTGACAACACAATAAGCCATGACTAATTTGTTTTATGATAAATACTTTTATTGCTCAGACGTAACCTAAAATGTTCCGGAACGTCCATACTCATTTACGCAAACAGCACAGAGGACGTTCAAGAACGGCCGTACTCGTTAATCGGTATTTCCCTGTACTCTTCAACAGGTTAAGCTCTATAATAACTATTTGTTTATTGTTACGTAAAAAATAGCTAAATCAAAGAAATAAAAGGAAAAGATTGTGGGTTAGAAAGATTTTGTAGTCACTATTTTTTACATTATACAGTATTTCATTTGCCTCGTATTCCGAAATTAAAAATTTTGTAGCTGTTACCGTCCACTGAAACTTATTAGACGCCATTTTGATTGGAAATATTATAATATGTTCTCTCTAGGAGAACATATGATCATAGACATATGATCATAGTTCAACTATTATAATAGTTGGTCCATTACACTGTAATATTTTTCATCACAGATATTTGATAATAGATATATGACATAGAACTATTATATTGTAATACCGGCCTAAGCCTTTCTACACTTTGGGGGGTTGGCCATGCAGTAAAATCAACTCAACTAATTATGTCTTAAAACATATTTAATTTTCTCTTGATGATACTTTCTCAAGGTGGGGATATTATTTATCAAATGCAATATGTCCTTCTCTCTATAATGCTACAAGGGTATACTTATTACGAGTATGTAATGGCAACCTCGGCACAGGTCAAGCCTTTTGAGGTGCCTAATTTTTTCTTTTACACATCTGGTTTTATATAGTTGAGTCGGTCTCAAGTTTCATGATGCGGGAAAAATTAGAAATGATATACTGTAGTGTAAAATGATTGTTATATTTGTATTGTGAGATAATATTAAGATATATAATATAATTGACTTATATTTTATCCATATGCGTGAAAAAATGTTCGTGTGTGTTTAAATATCAGCCTGGGTAATTCATTTTAATTACTTAAATAATTAATCCAATGTACCATATGTTAATTAACAAAATATATATTTTAGTTATTGAGTTTTTTGTGTTATGTGTATATTCTTATAAGGTTATTTTTTATTTGGCTTCTGATGAATTTATTTTTGTATTCTCTGTTGTTTGCGACTGATTTCAGGTAAAAGTTGAATTTTTTTTTTGTAGAAAAGAGAAAAAATATAAATAATAATAATAATGAGAAATTATTGTGAACTCTTTGGCAGTGAATTTGTGTGAATATGAACCTGTATGACATATAATATCATTAGGCTGTTTTTAGTTCAATTTGACAAATCATCAACACAATGTTTTTAAATAGTGAACCTTAGGGGGAATACTGGATGATTTGTGCATGTACCCTTGATTTCAAGTGAAAGAAGGTTAGTTTATGTGTGTTGATTTTTTTATTTACAGTATTTTGTTTTGTAATGTGATTATCTAAAAAAATACCATAATATTGAAGCTAACTACTTGGTATGTGTTTCAATCCTGAAAATTTACATAATTAAGCAAATATGTATAGTACCTGTACTGTGTATTTTTTTTATTATTTTTTTTTATTAGTTATACAGTACTGTAGTAATTGTAATATACTTTTTTTACCTTTTGTTTGATTTGTACTCAAAATAAATGATTCTTTCTTACTTTGCATGTCTTTTGCACATATAAATTAGCCACAAAAACCCGTTCGGATTTGAGGGGTTTCACTATATTTTAACATCATCATAACATTGACTGGTAAGCAACTGCTTCAAATAAAAGAACAAATGATAACCACGTGGCACTAGGTTTGGGCTGTACGTGGGTGTAAGCAGCACTATATAATAAGGAAAACAAGGATTCCCCAAACAACAAAAATAAGAAACAAAACTAAAACTGTAATAAATCCGTTATATTACCCTTATGCAGATTAGACATTTGAGTACTATGTAGCTTATCATTATCTTGAAGCAATACAACATCTTATGAACGCCTCACCTTTTTGTTTTACATTGTTCATTACAATATCTTTAACTTTTGTGAAAAATTTCATTTGTTTTGCTAGACAGTGACATCTCAACAGATTATGTGTTTTCTAAACACTTTCAAAGTTGTAAGGAGCATTCAAATATAAACAGTAATTTTCATGTTTTGTTCTTGTAAAAAGTTCATGACTCACTGGAGAAACACATATATGTTTTATTTGTCATTAGTTCCTCTTACCATCATTATTTTCAGTTTTAATCCATTTATAGGAAAAAGACGTACACAGTAGTGTTGCACAGCGAAATATCATTAATTTTTTTACAAATAAAGGTATCAACCCATCTCGTATTTATTCAAGACTTAAAAATCACTTTGGAGGTGAACGTCTTTCTTAGTCCAGAGTGCATGATTAGTACAAGTCATAGGTTAGGGGTGAGAACATTAACCCGTGAAGACAAATTGACTGATGTTGATGCATTAATTCGAGACAGCGAATCACCATCGAAGAAATGGCTGAGAATTTCAAAATACCTAGAAATTGTTGGTAGTGTTAAAACATTAATTAAAGATCATCTTAAATTTAATAAGGCGAGTTTCAGGCGAATTCGTCATCTTTTGAAGCTCCAATTTCAAAGAAAAAAGATTTGTTGTAGTCACACAACTTCGGCGGTGTTATGAAAAGGATGGACACAAGTATTTAGGCTATACTAACTTGAAATGAAACTTAAGTGCACTAGCTCATTCCAGAGTCAAAATGAGAAAACATACAATGGTAACATCCAAGCTCGCCTCCACCATGGAAAGCCAAAATCACATTTTCATCTGGAAAAATTACTTTCTTTTAAGAACCACAAAGAATTCTTTACCTTGATTTTCTCACAGAACTATCACTGCTGTGTGGTTTTTTTGAACAGTTTAAAAAAGAAACTGCAATCAAATATTAGTTTCAAGAGGAGAGTTGTCCAGCGTTCAGTTTATTTCCTTCAGAACAATGCTCACCCTCTCACTGCCGTTTTGACGATGTTAATGTTGCTGAAACATAAGTGAAATGCCCTACTACATCCTCCATATAGTTCAGATTTAGCACCATCACACTTTTATCTCTTTCGTCCACTTCAAGAATGTTTAATAGTTATTGAGATAGTTATTGAAGTGCAAGAATGGTCACAACTCTTCTAGAATTAAGAAACTTCTGAGTGCTGGAACAAGTATATTGCAGTAGCAGGGAACTATATACATAAATAATATGCAAGTCACATTACGATAAATAATTGTAACAATTTCAATTTCTTTATCTTTTTTTTTTCAATAAAAAACTAAATTTTTTCTATAGTATCCAAGTCACTCTATATGGAATAACAATAAAGTTACCTTGTTTTTCTTTATTCAACACTTCTTTGACCTGGTTTTTGAACTCTACTTCAGATTCTTCTTTCTTTAACATTGTTAATACATTGCTAAAGCTAATGATTATACAAGTTCCATGATCAATAAACTAATAAATCAAAAGAAACATATTAAAACTCTGAAGCACAAAATATGACATTCATGTGTGACAACTCGCCAATAGCCAAATATTTCAAATAATGAAATTTGAAGAATGTCTTTCATTCAAAAGTGCAGCAGACGATTAGCGGTGCCAAGCGGAGGAAAGTGTAACTTTGGTTTGACTGATGACGTCATACGGCCTAAATTAAACAAACATTTTGGAAGAATATAGCGATATCCTACGATTATCAGACTTGAAATAGAATTCAAAATATTCCAAATCATCTCCCATAATTTTATTTTCAAACCCCAAATCAAAATTCAAAGGATAACTAAAGTTATCAATTGTTTAAAGCAGGCTTAATTTCAAAGTCATTAAAAAAAAGCCTAGATTAAACCGAACATGACCTCCTAAAATGCAAGATTATTAATTAACAAGACAACATATCAAAATTCAACCAACACCGGTAGATTCCTCATTAAATTTCCTTTCAGAAAACCCATGCAACCTTATACATAAACATTCATACAATTCATATCAGCTTCGCAAAGCTATCGATGTGGTACAAAAAACGAATACGCTGGATGGACAATGTGACGTCACGCCCACTGATGTCATCTCAATACATTCTTGATTCTAATTTGAAATGTCATTCGTTCTGTATTAAATATGCAATTTAATAAGTATTTAAATAATTAAGTTATGGTAAAAGAAGTAATATCACCGTTAGATAATAAGGAGCTAAAATTGTTATAAAATAATTAGATTATATGTAGTAGGATTTAAGAATTGTTTTATATTAATGTTAATAAATAACTAAGATTAGCATAATTCATTGAGTGCAATTAAGAGGTTATTAAGTGCAGTAATATAAAAGGCACGGCAAAATCAATCGTAGAGGGGTCTAAGCATTGCTTTTTGGGAATCAGGCATTGTTAGTTCAGATTTTAAAAGGAGCATAGGTGCGTATTTTCACTACCAGATTTATCCAAAATATGACTTAGTTGGAAGAAGATGGAGCCAGATATGATTCAATTACGGACACTGATTTATTTAGAAGCACAATTATTATGGAAAATCCAAGAGGGCCAATATAGAAACCTACAAATTGGTGAGACCAATCCGTTTTGTATAGCCTAGTTTGTGAACATTTTCTTGAAGTCAATCATCTATTGAACTTTTAATAATTTTCAAATAATTAATTTATCTATTGATCCTATATAAGGACATCAGAATTGACTGGATAGTTCTTGTATAATTTTCATTAAAAGTAGGGAAAGACTATTGTTAATATTTTGTGAATGGGGGTGAACTTCTAACTGATTTGACATGTCTTTTAATAATTTCATTTAAATGAAATGAAGACTATTACTAATATTAATTGAACTGAAGTGAACTTTTATTTTAAACAAAAGAGACTTGAACAATATAGAGTAGCCTATATAATTTCTTATAATATAAATTTCATGTCATGTCAATTAGGATTAAGAGTAGTTATAGTATGTGTATATAATGTGTAAATATTGTAATAATTGTTTGTGAGGTGACTGGGAAGTACCGGCGAAAACTTTTCCCCGAGATTAAGAGCTCTCTTACTCATCGTAAGAAAGTAATAACCAATTAATAAAAGTAATTAATATTATATATATGTATATATTTTGTTTTAAATGCCCAATATTACTAATTTGAATATCCTTGAATAATTGATCAGTTTATTTAGTCCATAAAATAACTTGTTCCTATGATTTTATAAACATATTTTATTATTTCAAGAGTTAATTTAAAGATTTAGAACTTTTATAGATAGTAGAGTATTTCACATGGCAAGTGAGTACGGAAACATCTTACAGAAAATCATTTTTAAAACTAAATATAACAATGACATTCCAAAATAGTAATAGTATCAAGAAATTACTCTGTCAAAAATCTAACAGATCCTTTATAGAACACAAGACCAGTGTGTGTATAGGCCAAACATGAAGAGAACAAAGATTTATATAGGCCATCTAAGATTTCAAGAACATCTGCTGAAGAGGAATATAGAAGGCAAAAAGTCAAATTATATTATGCTAGTTATTTGGAAAAAAACAAAACAAAGTTATCTACAAAGATTTTAAAACTACTAGATGTATGCATGAAAGGATACTGTCGAGGAGTTGGAAATGTACAAAACATTTAAAACAATAAACATCTGTTACTGAGTGACCAACTAAATTTTTCCTTGATCATACTTTTCTGATGATGGAATAAAAGCTCTGAAATGTATCAAAGAAATGTTATGTGATAGGGAAATTACAAGATAATTTTATTGTAATAAGTAAAGTTTAGATGATAAATTCTTATATATACAGTAAATTTCCTCTAATCCGGCTCATTCGGGACTTAAGCCAGGCCGGATTACGAAATATTCCGGATTACAGGATGAATATCGGGAAAAACGTGAATTTAATCAAAAATGACAGTAAAACATGATTATTATTTACACAGCTTAAATAGAATAAAAAAATTATATAATAATGTAAAATAACTGACTATGAAATAAAAAATGATCAAAAATGGTTTAATAACTGTTGAATGCAGTTGGTAGTCAGATCTTCTTGTAGCATAGTTTCCTTCAACCGAAAAATGTTCTAGTGCATTGACGATTTCATAGAAGCTTTCTGAAAATTTTCTTATTCTGTCACCAAGTTTCTTTCATAACTTTATGACCATTAATTTTTTTCTTTTATGCTGCTTCTACGGGGAGCAGCTGCCCCCCATGCCCCTCGCTCGGTATGCCCATGTATACCCCTCGTACTTATCGAATCACCCTTTATACTAAATAAACTTTGAAGGAATAAAAGAATTTGAAGTTTTTCTATTTAAAATTATTTTTGTGTGTTGTTTCCTGAAAGTGTTTATAGTTATACATTTTGTATTGTTTATGATTTTAATATTGGTTAGTTTTTCTGCTTTTAAACTTCTTTTTTTCAGTTATCGAAATATTAAGCACATCAATAGGTAGGAAGTGGAAAGAACTTGCAAGACATCTATCATTGGTCGAAGGAAGAATCGATGAGATAGAAGCTGATCGATCTTTAAACCTTCCTGAAAAAATTAGAACGGTAAAAATAAATTTCAATCTCACAGTATTACTCATCTACTCTTGAGTAGATTGATGACACCAAAAAAAGTATTTATTTTCTCTATGTATAGAATAGTATTAATGATGAGAAAAAAAAATCAATGTTTAAATTTTCATTTTAGATGAAACGAATTTGTTATATTTCATAAAGGTAATAATTAAGATGAATATTGTTGTTTAGTTATAATAACCTACTAATAATAATGATGATGATTTTTTTATTATAAAATATTTATTATGATTATTTTGAAATTGAAAAATTTCGTTTGAACACTTGTTCTGTAAATAAAATTGATAATTTAGTACAGTAGTAGATTTTCTTAATAAATTTATATATGATTTTTTAATTTTAATTTTATGAAATATTTCACATGTAATTTTGAATTTTTTGAAAATATTTCATTAGTCCAGACATTGAAGTCAAGGATATTTCAGTATCACATTCTTTAAATTTTTTGTTTGGCATCCAAATTATTGCATTGGACTTTGAACAAGAGGGTTTCTGTAAGACATGATATTTAACATCAGTAAAAACATTAAAAAACAGGTTAGGTTTAGGCTAATATAAGAATTTATGATTGTGGATTAATATTGTAATATTTAGTCTAGTATTTAAACTATAATTATGTTGCGAAACGTAAAAGACAAAATGTAACATAAAAATACATTTTTAGCGATGATAGAACTTGTATGAGTAATCTGTGCATCCAACTATATAAAGTTAGAAAACTAACGTAACCAACATCGATATAGAACTTCTATACTAAAAAAAAGAGTATTCCAAAGGATATGGTTTCCTCAACCAATGAGATGCAAAGTTTTTTTCGACAAAACTTCCTACTTTCCTTAATAAGGTAACATAGAGCTGGTTAAAGAAAGAGGAGTTCTGGTTTTTTGAGGAGTGACCATCAAGAGTGTGGGTTAGCATAAAGTGTTCTTCAATAAGTCGCCAGTCTCCTTTATTGAAAAAAAGATCACTTTAGTAAGAAGTGATGGTGTTGAAAATAATGGTAGATAGTGAAGTTTGAGATAAAAACCATTCTTCGATATACAAACTTAAAATGCGTGATGGAAAGCACATTAAAAAATTTAACTTATATTGTGCAACATATGACTACAAAAAATGGCCTAATAAAATTCATTAATAATGAACAATCATTTTTATAGAGGTCAACCTTTCTTCTTTTTATTGTAATCTATTATTTTAAGTAATAATTTTTGCTGTTGTTTTTTTTCCTTTTTGTATAAAAATAATGAGTAAATTGTTTGTTATTAAAATGAGACAAAAGATAAAAGAACGTGTATAACTGAGATATCCTTATAGCCTCTGGTATAATAGAAAGATGAACTACATTGATCCTTTTTACTTTCTAAAGTGTTAAATTATATGAATGAACAAAAGGAGAAAGTTAGGTAAATTGTACGAGTAAAAATAACAAAATATCTTTTGTAACACAGCATTACATATTTATTGTAATTTGTTTGTAATGGATAAAACAAAAATTTCAAGTAGATTAATTCACCAAAATGTCCTGTACTTTATCAATCTAGGTATAAAAGTTAAATCAAAACATCAGTTCTATAATACTCTGTTCTGAGTTTCACACAATAAATAAAACAAATTGTATATTCTATGCATGCAGAGCCAAAGTGAAATATGAATATGCACACACAGCGGAAACTTGTTTTATGAATTTGTCAGCAAACCATTTTACAAAATATCATCACAGATTTTGCTATGTAAGATAATTTCTTTTTTATATTATATATGTTTTTGTTTATTTTTACAGGTTTTAAGAGACTATGAAACAGAGTGTGTGAAAGATGAAAAAGAAGACCAAATACACAGAGGCCTATTAAAAGCTTTGAGAAGAACAGGGCGAATGGATTTACATGACAGAATGGATGAATTGTTAGAAAAGTTATCCAGAAAGAAGTTCTATTAAATAAAAGGTTATCGAAAAGGCTGTCTGTGATTTCAATGTAGGTGATGGTATAATTAAATTATTTATTTGTATACCTAAAGAGACAAAAAATAATTAAGTTTTTACATTACCTAGTAAATTTAAATATGAGAACCAATAAATTGCTCTGTAAATTTTCTCTCTTAAATGGTGGAGACATTGGATTTTCTCAGTGTAGGCAATATTCTTAGCGTAAGCCCAGAAGAAAAATCCATAGGGGGTCAGCTTCTTGATGGTCACAAAACAAGACTATTTCTTCCATTCAACAGCCTAGAAATCTGTCATTAAAAGCTTTTTATACATTGAGATTGTAATGGGTCGTGCTCTTTCTTGTTGAAAAATTACACTTGTTTTCTTTTCTATGTAACCAATTTGTGCGAAAATATAAATTCAAGTCAGTGATACCTCTAATAGTTTTCTCAGCAAACATGAATGGACTCACAACTCGATCACACATTATTCCATACAATATATTTATCTAGAATAATCACAAACATTTTGAAAATTTTCATTTGTTTGCTGAGCCCCAGATTCTGAAGTTGTAGAGGTTAACAAAGCCATTTAAATGTAAAGTTGCTTCATCACTGAAAAAAAATTCGCGTAAGGTATCATCACTTATTGCATTCACAGTTAGCACAGCAAATTCTGCTAGTTTAGGACGGTATGCTTGTTTAATATCATGTTTAAGATGGATTTTATAAGGATCCAATCTCAACATTTATGAAGCATGTTCTACTTCAGTTACGTTTTAGGAATGCTAAGTTCCAAACTGTATTGAATGATAGACCTTTTAAAGCTAAGCAAGAGGTCTCAAACTCACCACATTATCGCTCAACTATGTGTGTGGTTCGCCTAGGAATTTCTTGATGTCAACATTTTTAGTTTCTTTAAACTGACTCTACCAACGAATAATAGTTTTGTCTGTAGGTGGATCTTGTCCGTAAGTATGGGCTTCCTTAAGGGGGGTGGCACTGGCCTATTAGATGACACGACCAGTAGGTTCTGTTTGGAGGGTAAGGAAACCCTACATCACCTACTAATAGAGTGTGAGGCCATTTCTATTAAAAGAGCAAAAACCTTGGGAAAATAGCAATTACTAATGGAAGATCTACGCTCTCTAACTCCTCTTGAAATCATGCAGTTTATGGTGGCTATGGGATTGTAAAGAATTATTATGTAACTGACTATTTCAGGAATAGTGAAAGTGGCCACAATAGATCCATAAAGCTTGCAGTGGAGTGGTCACTCTTATTATTGTGCCGAAAGGCTTTAGATCCGTCGGCCCTCCTAATTCTTCGGAGCTAATTATTTTACTTTCAACTGAACCAATAATGTCACCCTTATATGTCAAACATGACATGGGGGATCTTGCCGTAATGAGTGCCATGGTACCATGCTCAGCGTGTCCAGAGGTTTTGGCTTCTAGAGGCATGCGCTGAGTAAACTTTTGTGGTGGTAGTGTGTGAGTGGGGGTTTGGTGTTGTGCCAAAATGCTGGTGTGCTGGCTCTCCTAGTTCTTCAGAGCTAGTTTAGGTTATTTAACTTTCAAATCATCAAAACGTCATTTTATATACAATACAGTACGCCAAAGACGATTTTGGATTGTAATCACTGATTTAAATTCAACAAATCATAAAACATATTGACCTTTCTTTTGCACAATTTCCATTACTAAAGTTACTACTGCCAGGTTATAAGTGACAAATGATGCATGTTGCAATAATATGTGCTTATTTAAGGTAATCATAGAATAATAAAATTCACAATGTTTATGAACAGTTTGTCATTGAAATTAATAACATTGGTTAATTATTACTCATGCCGTTTACAATTTGAATCACAGACGCCTTTAGTGATGACAGTGTATAGTTTATTATAAGTGTTGGGAATCAGCTTCCCGCCTGGGTTCTTTAACTTTAAATTAAATCAATCAGTGGTTTAGTTATCTAATTAATGGTTCTTGGGAGTAGTTCCAGTTCAACACTATCAACTTTGTGATTTTATGCAGTAGAATTGGTAATTCAAGCCTTGGTAGTTCGTGGTTCCTCCTCTTGGCGCATTGTACATTTAACACGGATGGCCGTGCTTGAAGTCAACTCTTTGTCACTTAAAATATACATCTTTTTTTAATGAGATGATACCGGAAGAGACTGTATCAGTGATTACTCATATTGTATGTTTGGCAGCGCTAGATGCAGCATTGCGTTATGTTGAGTTACAAGCAGACCTATGCTATTGACACCATAACTGTTTAGAATATTGTGTGACATCGATGCTAAAAACCGAGGCTCTATTTTAGTAATGTTACACTAAACTAGTATGCACTCTATTATTATTTTAAGCTTATTTTCTAATCATTAAAAATTTATTTACACACTCTATGTATATTCTTATTTCTGTATAATCCGGATTTCTTACAATTCGAGATGACCTGAGCTCCAATTAACTCGAATTACCAGAACGCTACTGTATATGAAATTATTTTTTTTACCTATAACTATGTTTTAGACTAATTTTGTTTATTTAAGTATAGTGATTTTTGTGTTAAGTTAGATGTTATTGTATGAGGGTAATTATTTTACTTACTAAATGTCTTTACTTTAAGTCTGACAAAGACAGGGAAGTAGATAATACATGAAAATGTAACACCATGTACCGACATAACATCGATGGTTCACCAATCAGAACTGCAGTGAGATAGGTATGTGCTCTGCCAACTGAGCTATGCTGCTTCCCTTCTTTGTGGTTAAATTCATAAAAAATGTATACTAAGAATTATATTTTATACTTAGACTTAACAACTATTTACTAAAAGTGCCTTTTAAAAAGTGACTTTGATTTTATAATCAAGATACAAAACATTTGAATTATTATTAAAATGTACATTAAAATAAGATTACTTCTAAAACTAAAATTTTAAAATTGTGATTTTTTTGTATTAGCTTTAATGATGTTAATCAAAATTTGGTAGAATATAACCACTAATGTAATATGTTAAAATTTATTGGTCGTTTTGTTCCTAAAAATACCAGTTTGAGAGTGAGTTAAAAGAAAGAAAGATGAACCATAGACACTTACTGCCCTTAAATCTAATTTTAGTCAAATGGTTTTATAACACAAGTCAAATGAGAAAATCAAAATTTGTAATAGTAGCTAGTAAAGATTTTTACATATTAAAAAAATGAAAAAATCAGATGGAAATATGATGAAAAAGAGCAAATATATTTTCTTGAGAGGTCAGTTTCTGAAATTACATTTTGCCATAACTTCACTATTTGCCATCGTAGAGAGGTGGGTTGATACCATTACATCCAGAATTAAAATACAAAAATTTGTATATAATTTAGTACCGTATGTAACAAATAAAACACAATTTTTCTTTTGTAAAATTCTATAATTTATTTGACTAATACTGAAGAGCCTCGTCAATGTCGTAACTGGCGAAACCATGGTCGGCTAGACCAAATAAATTATAGAATTTTATAAAATAAAAATTGTGTTTTATTTGTTAAAATGAAATTCTATCAAGTACAGTCTGTCATCAGTGTAAACAATAATTTAGTATGTTATAAGTTATATATGAACAAAAAAAGTTTTAAAATGGCAACCATTTTGACATTTTTCATTAGATTTTTCTGAATATCAATAAGTTTCTGAATACACTATAGTCTCCTATACCAAATTTCATGTTCCTAACTGTCATTCCAAAATGGTAAAAGATATTGTTCGTCAAAATGTTTCTCTTTAAAATGAGATGCCACTGACCTACTTATAGAGCTTGGCTTGTGAGATGGATATACTTGATACAATAAAACTTGAACACAAATTCTTACAAATGTTACTTTTAGTTATTCAAACGTATTTCAACAATAAAGTTACTATCTTCAATAACTATAATTTTGAGAAGACCTGTATTCCTCTAAAAATGCACTTTTAGAACTGTTACTGAATTATTTCAAAAAAAGATATTTTCTCTTAATTCTTCATAAGTGAATTAATGGTGGTGTCATTTCAGACAAGAGTTGGTCAAACTGCTCTTTCCAATCGATGGAGGGGAGGGGAGATATTTCTGCACTTTCAAAGTATGAAAATGTTATTAATGTTTATAAATTTATTATAGATGGTGCCAAAACACTGGCACATTCACAACACTGTTGAATAAAGCTGACAAATGGACTGCTATTCTTTAATAGAGAACCCCTCCTTGTGAATACTCTAATAGAATTAAGAGTCGAAAGGGAACAAGAGACCTGATATGTGAAAGAGAGGGATACAACCAAAGACTAGATGTAGAAAGGTATAGGTCCAGCTAGTACCTAAGGTTTGCACAGCTCTATTCACATGATGGGTCCATTTATCAATGAGTGTATATATATATATATATAATTATATAATATATATCTTTTTTCAGTATAATAAAAACCAAAACTTTATTTTTTACATTTTAAAAATGGTGGCCTGTTAAAAATTGTTAGTGTTGAATATATTAAAAATCAACTTACAAAAAATCTACATAACAAAATATATTTCTCTTTTGTACAAAATGCACAAAGAATATCATTATTTTTATTGTGGGTCAAAAAATAACCAAATTATCGATCAAATTATAAACAAACAATTTCTTGGTAATATACTAGAACATCCAAAAGTTTATCATACCAATTATTTCTTATTATTACTGGGTGTATTACTGGATCCAGCTTCGTGAGGAAATTTGAGAAGCTAGAACAAAGTTGGTGGGAATTTTAATATGCTAACCGCACATTACCCGACTGAAAAGAATATAGAGTCAGGACTCTTCAGTGATTGTTGCTCCTTTTGAGTTTGTTTTAGAATGTAATACATCTTTTTTATAGTTTTGATATCTTATTTAATTTGCCATGTAAATTTGATTTGGATGTAAATCAATAGTTAGGACTATGTGTTCAAAATGTAATGTTGGGCTATGTTTGGATTGTTTTATTTCATTTCATACTCGTTGCGTTAGTTCTTTGAATAACACTGATTACTTTCTTTCATGTTTTGTACTTATCTAATTTTATGAAACTAAATTCTTAATAATTTTAAAAAGATATATACCACCTTTCAGTTTTTGAATAATATTTTTTTTTTATTTTGTACTTTGTAAAAGTGTCGTATGTCTGTGGTTGATTTTAAATTAAAAACTAATTGTTTGATAATATATTGTTGTTTATTTATAATTCACTTGACAAACCAATATTTCAGCTTTACACAACATTTAGGACGATTCAACAATTTTTTTAGTATATGGTGAGAGTAATATAAAATTAGGTACTACAAACGCCTAGCGTTGCCATATGGCAACGGTTAATTTCTCAAAAACCAAAATCTTATATTTTTAAATTTTGCACGATTTTAGTGTTTTATAACATCTTTAATCTAATTATGTACAAAAACGATGAAATTTCGAAAAAAAATTAATTCCGGCGCTAATGGGTTACCTGGTTACAGGAGAGATGTTCGTAGTCTGGTGTCAGTTGTGGGAATAGTCAAAAATCATATCCTGTGAGTTAGGTAAATCTGTAAATTGACAGAAGTGGCTCACAATGCTATCTATGAGACAACAAGCAGAACTTCATAGTGTGAGACAGTCTATCTAATATTGTAATTTTTTAATTTGGTGTAATTTTATTTTTAAACTGTCACAATACAAGTAGTTTCTGATATAAGTGGTAGATGCATTCTGGCAAAGTGCAGTGTAGAACAAAACTGCATATAAACGGAGACTATTTATAGTCTAGCATAATAGCAGCAAATAAAATGTTATATGTACAATACTACAGCTTAATACTGATATTGATCATGTAGGATTACGTTAAAGAGGATTTTAATAATTAAAAGAAGCTGTTTTGTTTAACTTTGGTGCCACTCAGCACAAATACTACACCTTTCAATAAGATTTTTCATTTTTTTAACACGGGTAAACATGAAATTGCGTAAAACGGGACTGTGTATAACGGTGACTGCCTGTACCAGAAACCAATAGCACAGTATATCCTTATAAAACAAACCTTTAAGATAGCTTAGATAAGTTACAAATTTAATATACTTATGACCATGTTAAAACATTATTTGTAAAAAAAATTTAATGATGTTGGCTTATATGGCAATGAAAAAACGAAACACACTCCCAATAACTTTCAGTTTATAGGTAATTCTGGAATAAATTCAGTTGTTGCCAAGAAACTAAATGTTGATTCTAGCGAATTAGAAGTTTTAGATCAATTTTTACCACAAACATTTTGGACTGATGAAACTAATAGATATACAGACGAGATTTAGACCATCAGGTAGTGGCGACACTCCTTTACGACTTCAAAGTAAGACACAAACAAGGCTAGGGTTTCAAAACGCTGCAAGATATGCACAGCTCATAGGAAGAGAGCAGAAACTGTCTTTCGGTGTAAAAAATGCCAAGTTCCTTTAGATTTGGAAATTGGCTTTGAAGCCTACCATTCCAAAACCAATTACTAAAGACAAAATAAAATGTAGTTTGTATAAATAATGAAAATGTTAATAAATATAAATGTAAAATTAAATATCTACAAATTTGCAACTGATTATGGTGAGTAACAGCTTTTTATAAGCCTACTACTTCTAATACATAGTGATAGCAAAAAACTCAAAATTATTTTGGTACCGGGTGTGCAGCTTGTACCTATTTTAATCAGTAGCCAATGAGTTAACTGGACTCAAATTTTAGCCTTTTTTATACACTTTCAAATTTTAAAACAAACAATTTTTTTTAAATGAAAAAAATTTGGGAAAAAAGTTGAAAATGTAAAAATAAAATAAATAGGTGCACAGACAGGAACTAACAATGGACAAGTTGCAACAGAGTATTAGATAAACGCTACTCCATTGTGACTGAAAAAGGTAAATCAAATAAAATTGTCAAAGCTTTTCATTTTAGTAAGCAAGTTTAGTTTATTACAAGATTATTGATTCAAGAATCGAATTACCATTCATGACTCAATTTTAAAATCAACTACTGTACTCGTTTCTTTCATTCAATATTTACAAAGTCATTTAATAACTTAAATTATCATCGTTATTTTCACATGTAGATATGTATGTAAAAACAACATTAGGGGTGAAAAACAATCAAAACAAAAAACACTGCAAAAAAGGTGTCTGAAAACTCTCTTCTTGTGCTATAAGCACAGTGAAAAAGAGAAATGTTACGACACAATTAATTTTATTTTATGGCAGTAATCAAATTGCTTGATATAAATAAGACAAAATTTTATTGAAATAAACTACTACAGAAAGAAAAAACTTTTGATCAGAAAGAGTGCGAAGAAGAAAAAAAAAAAAGGATGTTAATTTTTAAAACTAAATAATAATTACAGCCTTATAATTAATATGAGTTCTAACAGAACACACAAACATATACAAAGTCTAAAACAATTTATAAAAATTCTAGACTAGTTCTATTTCATATAGGGAGAAAAAAAATCACACTTTACATATATTAAAGAATAGAATAATAAATATTATACACATGTACAGTAATCTATTCTTACGATTTCTTCAAATAATATAGCAATGTCATAAGTTCCAAACTTAGGGGAAAAAACTTATGAGTATTAGTTTACAAGGATCAGAATCTCTTTTGAACCCTGAAAAATTATTATAATCTGTTATATGTACAAACATAGTTCCGAGAACCTATAATATAACAAGTAACATTATAATTTAACAGAATAATATAAGATTTTCATGACTGTTAAAAAATTTTCTCAGAGAAAATAATGTCATAATTTAATGTAAACCAATATACCTGATCAGAAATAAGATTGAACCACCAAGTTGTCAAGTCCAAAAATGACTTCACTGATTTGACAACTACCAAACCTCGAAAATTAAATGATTAAATGTCTTCAAGAAGGAAAACTTACAAAAACACAATAAACCTAAGTTTAAAACACAATATACAAATTACCAAGACATAAAGCAATATATTTTCTTTAAAAATAATATTAATAATATTTTTATTTAGCATTATACCAAAGTAAAATGCACCGAGTCTTTGAACAAAACAAAAACGTATCTAGACTATGGAAGAAACTGTTATACTGTGTAAGTATTTTTTGCAACTGATCCAGATTTTGCTATTGTATCCTTATGGACTTCGTATCCAATTAATATCTTTGGAGCTATCTTAAGTCTTTCTTTTAATTTTTTTCTGAAAAAATAAAGAAAACAATAGTTAAATTAACATGATAAGGCTTATAAATTAAAACTATATGTAAATATACATATATACAGAACAAATAAGAAAAAGAAGCAAGGAGATAAATCCTGTGTCTAAAAAGTAGTCAATCCTTTTTGTTATTTATAAGTGAAAACCTCACACTCATTATCACCATAAAAACCGAAGTTGAAAGCACCATCGTGGTATTTACCCAGCCCTACCATACATTGTAATTCAAACAGATTCTCTAAATGTTATGTCCAAACGTTGGTGACCTGGTTCTTGTAAGAAATTTTAAATTGTATTGATAGATCAAGGGTCTTACTTAGTATAGGGGAAGTTTGTTTAAAACGGTAGTGTTAAGATTTTCTGTACCTTGTAGTATATCATTAATTTCTTGACATCGGCCAGGCCCTAACAGCCCTCATAGATGTGTATATATTAAAAAAGTCTCCACTTGTTTTCTCACGTTATCGCAGCCTCAAAGCTGTACATATGTGAAGTCTCCATTCGCTATGCTCATATTGGTAACTCAGGCCTGTCTTATCTCATAATTATAAAAATATCACTTTTCCCTGGAAGGTCAGGGTTAAAAATTACATTTTAGACAATAAATTTGCCATTTCTTTGTGTAGAGATGGGGTTGGTACCGTTACATGCAGAATTGAAATCTGCAAATATATTTTTATCTAATTTATTGTGTTATCAGTCGCAACATTTTATAATTTTTGCCTAAATAGCAAATATAAAATCAATGAAATACTTGACATTCCATCAAAGCTATTTAAAGTCCAACAAATTACCATCACGACGCCCAGGGGTAAATATGCAAGACTCAGACTAGATTATATAAATTTACAAAAATCCAGACTCCTCACCTCAAAATAATTAATTAGAAATATTTCCTGACACATTCGGCCTTGATCACCACTTCAAAATAATTTTTAATTAAATAAACTACCAGAAAATTATAATTTATAGACATGACACGACGATTCAAAGTTTATTTTCAACATTGAAATGAGAAAGTGTAGGCGAAGACTTAACTTGTTCCAAACGGAAACCGCCAAAACAAAACAAAACAAATATAAAAAACCTTAACTGAGGGAACAAACAGTATTTATAAAGGCATCTGGAAGGTCTGTTACAAATGTATACAAAATTCAGAAGAATTTGTTAGAATCCAGAATCAAGGGAAAGTAGCGTTGTGAAAAATGGCCATAACTCTGATTGGTCGATGAAACCTCATTGAACTCTTTCAATGCCTAAACAAAATAAAAAATTTTATATATAATTTAAATATGCAAATTAGACAATAATTAATTCCTATTTGAGAAGTTATTTTACCCCCGTAATAATATTAATCTAAGACATTTATCATACTAAAATTTTATTTCTAAATTATAATTTCAAAAAAAGAGAAATTATCTAATTTTGATAAAATAAGCTACCTTTAACATAGATTAAAGAGGCGGCAATTGAATATTTCCGGAGGGGCAGTGAATGTTATTAGCATTATTATTAGAAGTTTTAAGACAATCAGATATTCTAAAAATTTAATCTGATTTTGATGGAAAAATCCTCCAACATCAAATGCAGGGGTGTGCTTATAATAAGATACCAATAGTGCCAAGAAAGAAATGGTATATGAAGAAATACAGTAAAACCAATTTTCATAGACTTAGTGAGACCTTTCAATTTACTAATTTAATATAGACCATCATTGTTTTTGAGTTAACTTTGAATAGTGATTACAATAAGTTATATAAGAAAAAAGATTAAAAATTAAAGATTATCTTGACATTATTAAAATCGTAAATTGTACTAGCTAATTGTGAGTGAATATAAACCTTTTTCAGTTGTACTTCATGTAACTATCCACTCCTTACATCTAATTAACTATGAACTGGGCCTAGAGCCACAGTCAGATTTAGTTTTTTTTTAAACCTGTTTTCTTCTTCCCATCCTTGGGAAAAGCCAGCACCAATAAGAGTTGTTCTCTCTCTCTCTCTCTCTCTCTCTCTCTCTCTCTCTCTCTCTCTCTCTCTCTCTCTCTCTCTCTCTCTCTCTCTCTCTCTCTCTCTCTCTCTCTCTCTCTCTCTCTCTCTCTCTCTCTCTCTCTCTCTCTCTCTCTCTCTCTCTCTCTCTCTCTCTCTCTCTCTCTCTCTCTCTCTCTCTCTCTTATATAAACTGTGCAGGTTTTACCCAGCTCAATATATTGGCCTAACCACAGACAACTTAAGCACCAGGATGAATGGCCACAGACATGACGTGAAAATCATGGATATGGAGAAACCAACTGCACAACATGCAGCAATCTACAACGTTGTCACGTTTAATGAATGCGCTTAACAACAATAATCATAAAATCACTCCCTTCAGAATGTAACCCCTCAGAACTAAGAAGATGGGAACTGTCTCATCAATGGGTCACAAAATCAAGAGAACCCCCTAATCTTAACCTTAGATGAATCATACTTTATCCTTTTCCCTTTCCCTACAGGCTTTACAAAAAAAAATTTTAATAATAATAATAATAATCTGTGGTTCAACACTCAGTCTTCTTCTTAACTCCACTGATTGAGAAAGTGAACAGTGTTTACGAAATATTTCAAAACTTTAGTGTTTTTTGTGTGTGTTTTCTTACTTATGTACTATTAGGTAATACCAAGGACCATTTTCCAAGGTAAGCCTGTCTCCTGTCCATACAAAATCTAACCAATCTAATAAGTTATGTGCCTATATATATTCACTAAAATTTATTTAATAGATAATCAGAACTGAGCAAATCAAAAACTTTACTAGAGATTACAACCAATCAATATTAATTTTAATTTTCTTAATACATACATACTTCATCAACTATCTTTAATTATTTTCCTTTGTTAAATTGTATGTTTCATCTTACAGTATAACTTTTTTAATAAATACACCAAGATTGTTTATTTATTGTAATTTGTATAATTTATTTCAATCGGAGAATTAGAATTAATAATTTCATTTTAATATAAATTGAACAACACACAAGAACAAAAACTGTTTAAATTGGCCGCCATTTTGACATTTTAATTTGATTTTTCTAAATTTCAATATGGTTTTATGTGAGCACACCTTAACCCTTTCGCGGGCAATGCATTATCAACTGTGTATACGAGAATGGGCAAGCCTTTTTTTTACCAAATACAACACCTTTACAAAAAAATTTGTCAAAATTTCAATTTTTCATAGATTTTAGTGAAAATAATGTCACTTACCAAGTACACTCTGGAGAATCACATGGTGTTCAAGTTTTTTTAATTGTTAAATTTATAAATGTTGAAAAAAAAAATTTCTAAAAAATGAATAACAAAAAACTCAAAAATTGTATATTTGAACTAATTTAACACCATAAATTTATGTTATGGATTTTTGTTGTTGTATATGTCTTAAGAGTCCAATTAATTTCAAACAATTTAAAAAAAAAATCACTTAAATTGGTTAATATTTACAATTTTTATATTAGTTTTTATAAAATGTGTCAGCACTTGTGTTTTGGAAAGCATTCCGGGTGTAGGCCCTAGGTACATCTGCAACAAACCGTTCTAGATCTTCGTTTCCTTCCTTCTGCAGTACAAACACAGCATTGTTTACATTATCACTATCAATAATAAGTTCATCACCAGTTTCACTGTCCGAATCAAAAAATAAATCACTTTCACTATCTTCATCCAAATATTTGTCAATATCTGAAGTGTTGACACTAGGCCCTGCCATTACACTGCTTGTAATGTAACCAACAACACAAATATTTAACAAAAAATACGTTAAACTAATATGAAAAAGTAATAGAACTGAGTAAAGTAAACGATGTAAACATAATAAGTAACTAAGAAATTAATTTAACTGTTTAAAATAAACACACAACTTAAGACCACTAACAAACAATGACGCTGCAATAAACATAACCTCCATAACCAAATGCAATCGGCTGTGAGCTTTGTAGATCGACTTCAACTTTAAAATATCGATATAAATCGATGTTGAAATATTCCTTTATTCTTTATGAATAGAACCACATAACATAGAGCGCGATCTGTTAGTTAATACTTAAACTACATGCAGTTTTAAAGGGTACCGATAGATCGTTACTCTGCCCGTTTTAGCAAGTATACTGGGTAACGATAGATCGTTACCTTGCCCGCGAAAGGGTTAATCCCCTATACCAAATTCATGTTCCTATCAAGACGACTGGAATTTATATCTAAAGACGATGACACCAACACTTTTTGTTCATTACTCTGGTTTCGCTACCAACCCGCTTGACAATATTATTCTCAGACCTAGCAGATATCAGTCAAAATACAATACTAGAAGTACGGAAAAACTGTTTTAAGATCACCTCAGCGCTATAATGAAGAACAGGCAATGGAGTGTATTAAGAACAAAGTATGGAAGAACAAAGCTAAACACATGGGAGAAAAAGCTGAGAAGGGAATCAGTTATGAGCTTTCAATTGAACACAGGATATCGGCATTTTGTCATTAAGTGCTTGTACACTGTGCCAGCAGCCGGGCACCTTCTTTCATGCAGAGAACTGGGCCAAAGTGCAGAAACTTGAGTCAGTTGAATTGGAATGTTAGAAACCAAATGAACTGGAATCCATAAAGTTAGCCATTAAAAGAAGAAAAAAAAATGTATGACATTGTTTCTGTTAAGCTTTAGTGTGAGAATGGTTACAGAGGGACATAAGAAAAATATATTAGTTAAAAGTATAACCACAAGAAAACCCTATGGATTGGTTAAAAGGACAGGTGGCAGACTCTATACTGAAGAGATCAACAAACTTCTGCTATATCTCAAGTACTTAAATTGCCATGTCCATTATGTAGAAAAATAAAAAAGCTCTAGTTTGTATTGCCAGTTGAAAAATAGTTCACGAATTATGTTTTTGTGATCTGTAACAAAATGGTTTTTACTTTAAAAATATTATATAAAATCCCTCTGATATTTTTAATTTTTGTAATACCTGTAAAAAATATTGGTTGCTATGTGTGTATAAATTTAATTAGAAATATTTCACAAAAGGTTTATGCAGAAAAACTCCTATAATCTTATAATCAAATCAGTCCATTAATCATCTCTACAATTTTTTTTTAGTCTGTTCAAGAAATAAATATTAAATATCTTTTAAAATACACATACATACAGATGAGCACATTGCATTCACACACATAACAATACCAAACAAAAGCAATAAACATAACAGTACAGTAAAACCCCGGTTAACCGAAATCGGGTTAACCGGAACCCGGGTCAACCGAAACGGTTCCGTAAATAATTATAAGTACTGTACGTAATATGTAAGCTGCGCTGAGCCTCTTTCTGCAGAAAGAGTTACTACGTGACTTTAGAGCAAGTCGTAAAAAATGGTAACAGAAAAACTTTGAAGACGTCAAATTTTGAGAAAGTTAACGAGGCCTTATTCATGTGGTTCACGCAACAAAGGGGAAAAAGGCATGCCACTAACAGGTCCCTTACTACAAGAAAAGGCTAAAATGTTAGCAGAGTTGTTAGGTGACGAAGGGAAAAGTTTTTGTGCCAGCTCAGGTTGGTTGGATCGCTTTAAAAAGAGGTATGGGATCCGTCAACTGAACTTGTGCGGTGATTATCTGCTGATTCAGACGCGGTAGATGTTTTCAAAACAATGTTTGCAGACTACACTCAAGGCTACAATAAGGACCAAGTTTACAATGCCGATGAAACGGGTGTTAATTTTAAGATTTGCCTAAAAAATCTCTAGCTTCAGCAACTGAAACGTCTGCCCATTTTTTAAAATAAAAAAAGAACGAATAACACTTCTCTTAGCTTCAAATGCCTCTGGCACTCATAGGTTGCCACCAATGTGCATCGGCAAGTCAATGAAACCTACAGCTCTGAAGGATATTGTGCCAAACGCCTTGCCAGTGTTTTATAGAGTGCAAAAAAGTGCCTGGATGTGCAGAGACTTATTTGAAGAATGGTTTTTAAAACAGTTTGTGCCGCAAAAGTTTTTAGCTGAAAAAGGTTTGCCGAAAAAAGCTATTTTATTGATTGATAATGCGCCCCCGCATCCCAGTGAGTTAAAAAAAGGCGATATTGTTGTTCGCTTTCTTCCCCCAAATGTCACTTGCCTTATTCAGCCTCTTGATCAAGGAGTGATCGAAACATTCAAACGGCACTATCGAGGACTGTTGTTGAGATTGCGAAACACAAAATAAATAGATTAATGACGCGCTGAAGGCAGTTAACATGAAACACGTGATTTATTGGTGTGCAGAGGCTTGGGCTAACATTAAAGATGAAACACTTCAAAGGTGCTGGAGGAAGATTTAGGTCGGACTAGACAAAGAAGAAATTGAAAGTTTTGAAAATTTGACAGAGATGGTTCATTGGAATCCTGGATGTGAAGACATGAATGCAAGTGACGTGGACGAATGGGTCGTCGCCGATGATTCTGATGAACTTTCCGACCAAGATATTGTAGAGGCAGTGTTCAGCCAGCTGACAATGCAACAGAAAACAAAGCAGACGAAGTGGATGACAGAATCGGCAAAGTGACACCTGATGACGGATTTAATGCATTAGAGGTAAATCAAACATTACTGTATGGCCCAGACACAGAAATTTTAATAGAGATTCGTTTTTAAACAAGTTAAATTGCAATCACTTTTATTATTTTTGGTTGCCCTAAAATTTGTGGAACAATGCAGCGAGTCAATGCCTACTGATGTCCTTCTAATTAAAAGATGGCGGGACATCACCGCTCGAAAACGATGCGAAGAACTTACAAAAAAGCAAACAAAAATCACCGATATCTGTAATACGTAATGTACAATGCTGAAGTAACTTGAGTTGTTCAGTTTATAGTATATTCTAACACATTAAAACATTTTTTGTAGCTGAAATAAAACACTGTATTATATAGACATTGTTTGTAAATTCATTTTACCTTCACACCATGTTAATAGGCTATTTTTAGCATATGACGGTTTAACCGAAAAATTGGTTATCCGAAACGGCTCCCCCCCCCCCTATTTCTGTTAACCGGGGTTCTACTGTAACAAATATATACATGATTGATAATTTCTCAGATTTTACCTATAAAATACATTACATACTATAAAAGATTCCTATCTTGTAGGGAATAGTTTGTGTTAACATATGTTTTCTCCAGCAACAGTTGCTTCAGTTTTTTTGAATAGTGATATTTCTAGTATTTTAAATGTAGAATTTAACTGATTGTAAAATTTGATGCCCTTATATAAAGGACTCCTTTCCAGCAGGGTAAGCCTGTGAATCGGGTACAACATTGCTTCCCTGTTCCTTGTGCCATAAGGTCCCGGCTGGTTCGACTTAACGAGGTTGTACTGTATATTGAACTTTTAACCCACAGTAATCCTGAGTAGAGTTTTCTCAAAAATAAGAATAAAAAATGTGAACCTAATAATTTGTATAACAATAGTGAATAATAAATTTGTTAATTATATAAAACTTGACTTACCAAACTAATTAAAAAATAATATAATAAAATTATAATATGTATGAATGTATCTTGTTTGTAAAAAAAATTAAAGTAAATTTTACAGAAATTCAGATAGTCATGAGCATTTCGGCTTGTTGAGGGCCTACTGGAACATGAGTCATTCTCTACTGACACGCTGCTATCTTTGAAATGGTTGTACCACTCTTTAATTATATGATATCCATGGTATCGTCGCCGAAAGCCTACTGAATCTTCTGAATATTTTTTACTTAAATATGGTCAATCTTAACATAATAACATAGTTCAAACGGTTCCATAATTTTGTGGGAAATTAAAATTAGACAGGCATTGAGTATACTCTCTCATTGATAGGTTAACTGTCAGCGAATGTTTCCACAGGAAAAGTTCAGGTCGGATACTTTATCTCCTAGTGCAGGTAACTAAGAGACTAAATCGGATTCATTTTTAGAATTCTCAACCAGAAAAACAACCAACATTGGATTAATATTCTATACAAATAATGATAATGACCATGTTATATTAAAATTTATTAATTTGTAATACATACCCAATAGCCAAAACTCCATCAGACTTTGAAGAAGACGAATCAGCTGTCCAAACTGCTAGCTTATCTACTTTTCCTCTTATATTAACTACTGCCCCGCATACATCTTCACTATAGTCATCGAAAGCTTCACCAATCATACACAATAGCTAAGGACAGCAAAAGATTAAGAATTTAAATAGACTGGGCTAAACATTCCACGAATATTGTTCAATCTTTATCTCACACCAAAACACAATATGTATTCACCACTATTTTTCTAAGTCACAAATAGAAATGAATTCTAAATATTATAAATAAATTCTGTGAACTGATGAGTGATTAAAAAAGGGCAGATAGGCACTTCATTTCATACGAACATGTAATTAGCTGTTGTGAAGGGGGGAATTATATAGGAAGTAAAGTATTTAACTAAACATTTTTAACCAGTTAGTTTAAAGCTTATCCTACAATAGTATATATGTGTTGTGTAGTTTTTACCTTTAATTTTGTCATAAAATCTGTTTACCAGTGGCGGCTCCAGGGGGGGCACCCCCCTCCCAGAGCGCAGAAAAATTCAACAAGATTTTACTAAAATGCATCCATGTGTATATAAAATTATTTATGACATAATATCGGAAAAGCCATTTCGTACAAGATTTGCAAAGACGAAACTTATTTCTTTATTTCAATATAATATTCACCTAATTCAAGTTTACATTTTTGGGTAATTATATAGAATACTTGCGTCAGCAGCGATTTTACTGCTGTTTTGCACAAATTATTAATTATGGCCTAATTTCGACGAATCAAAAAGAATTTCTTTTATAAAGTTTTTATATATTGAATATTATGAGAAAGAGGCATACTTTAAATGTTGTAAGAAGGTGAAGCGACTAACAGGGCCACAGAACATTGAATAAACTAGAAGCGGCAAATGCTAGTAGAGGGATGGCATTTAAAAACGAGTTCCCCCTCTCCTTTTAACCCCCTTGGGCCCTTGTTGCTTGTCATTCGGCTGTTAGTTCTAGCAATGATCTGACCATCTTATTGTTTGACCGCTTCTTTGTTTCTATTATTGATTCTAATTCGATATTTTTGGCTTCCTTAGAATTTATTTTCGAGTTACTATAGTTGTATACGTTTAAATACAATAATGCTTTGTGTTGCCTTTGGCTAACATAAAAAAAAACCCGATAAACTAGCAGTACCTCCAATAATATTTCACACGTAAACTTATAATTCCTTTCATTGCATAAAACAATTTTCACGTACTACAAGTTCTACAAGAAAATATTTTCTTATAGTTTTTAAAGTAGATCAAATTTTCTAAAATTTAAGTCTAAAGGCAGTTATGTATATCTTTTAAATCACGAGATACAGCGTATCAAAAATCAAAGATTTTGTCTAAAAAACGAAAATTTACCAATTTGTGATTATATTATTGCAAATATTATGGAAACTGTTCTTCCTACAAAAATGATCATTTCTAATTACTTCAAAGAAAATTCAATTAGCTTTAATTTGAGTGATGATTCACGCTTGTTAGGGATGGTTAATTAACATTTTCTCAAGTTTTGACCCGAGGACCCTTTGCGAAAAGAGGGGGATGGGGGAAACTGCAACATTTTGGGCATTCTTCCGGTTTTTCTCCAATACCGCTCTTTCCTTATGTGATACGGCAAAAGCATTCCCATAATTTTTTGTAGAGCGTTAAACTTCCTACAATTTCAACTATTCACACATATTTTTATATGAATTCGTTACCGAAATGTGCTTTGAAAAAAAAAGGACATTTTTTATAATTCGCTAAAAAATGCAGAATTCCACCTTGTTTCTTCTGTTATACCCGAATTATCTTTTTTTTTCCTTCAGAAAGCTGGTTAAATTTACTATCAGACCCCATGTATGAAATTTTGATTAAATCCCGTAAAATACTAGGATTTTGAAAGAAGGTTGATTCTCACTTCGTTTTACAATGTGTTTATTAGTGAAGGCCTTTCATACTTTTAGTCCATCATCATTACTGTTTTTTCTTTTATCGAGTATTACAGAGAGAGCTGAATCTCTAACAGCTAACTGAGCTCAACCCATAAAATACCCACACCAGCACGCTAAATATGAATGTTTTGGCAAAACATCACGATTTTCACAAATTTAGTGGGCTGGTGTGGGTATTTCATAGGGTTTAATCAAAATTTCATATATGGGATCTGATAGTAATTTAGCCAGCTTTGAGACTGAAAAACGAAATTTGTAATCGGATAAAGAGTTTTGCAATCTGGGTAGCCAACACTCCCAATCCCCAATCACTGCTTCAAAAATTCTCAAAAATAAATTTTTGGCATTAATTACCACACTTAACAATTGCAATAGCTTTGAATTGAAATAGTAGAATATGCCGCAAATTTTATTAGGTCTACATATCAGTGCGAAATGATCACATCTAAATGTAAAAAATCCATATATTTATTCCATAATTTTCCTTTTGCTAAAATCTATCTTTTTTATTATTTTTTAAGTATATTTTTTCAGAATATACCTGGAAAAATTACGAAAAGGCAATCCACCAACCCAATTGAATCTTACTTTGGAAAATTACTTTTTTAATCTTACAAAAGTTAACGGCGTAACTATACATAATGTATAGTGTTTAATTTATTTCTGATTTATCCCTTAAATCTAGTGAAAGTTAATGGTTTATCTGGATTTTATTAATGTGTGACAATTGGGTCTGACTTTATAATCTTACAAAAGTTAACGGCTTAACTGTTCAATACTGTATAGTGTTTACTTTATTTCTGATTTATTCCTTATATCTAGTAAAACTTAACGGTTTATCTGGCTTATTGTTAATGTGTGACAATTGGGTCTGATGTTGTTATTTCGCAAAAGTTAATGGTTTAACTATACATACTGTATAGTGTTTACTTTATTTCTGATTTATCCCTTACATCTAGTGAAAGTTAATGGTTTATCTGGATTATTTGTTAATGTGTAACAATTGGGTCTGACTTTTTTATTATACAAAAGTTAACGGCTTAACTGCATATACTTTATAGTGTTTACTTTATTTCTGATTTATCCCCTACATCTAGTAAAACATAATGATTTATCTGACTTATTGTTAATGTATGACAATTGGGTCTGACGTTATCTCGCAAAAGTTAATGGCTTAACTCTATATACTGTATAGTACTTACTTTATTTCTGATTTATCCCTTGCATCAAGTGTAAGGTAATGGTTTATGTGTAACAAAACAACCACAATAAACATTTTGAAAAGAAGAAAAGGCATAGTTTTTGTCTTGAACATATTAAAAGCTGTGCTTTGGACATATTCAACAATGATCACCTATCATTTTAAATAAAGTAATTATTGAAATTGTAATTTAAAAAAATAATTAATTACGAAAGCCTAATTGTCTCATAAATATTGTTTTTCAGTTTTAAAACCTAAATAATACACTTAGTTATCTGTAGTATCATACTTCTATATACAGTAAAGACAAATAAAGAATGGTAATAGGCCTACATGAACATTGATAAAGTTCTGCCATTCCCCCTTTTTTTTTACTTACATACATTTTGATTGCATTAAGTTGATATTAAGATAACGCATTAAATTGGTAATTCTGTATATATAAATAACTTTTTTTTCTTTCTGACAATAGTTTTATCGAAATCTCACCACTAATTCTCTTCTCAACTATTTTTAATTATCCTCCCATATCTCCGCTATGTTTTTCTATACTTTGTGCTTACACTCCGTTTCCTGCTCTTCATTATAGCGCTGAGCTGATCTTAAAACAGTTTTGGCGGTAAAGAAGTCGATGAAGGTATCATGTTGGTGCAGAGTAGTTAGCCTGTTAGTCAAAGACCTTATTTCCAGTAATTCCACTGTGGAATGGTATCAACTGGAAGGTTGTCCACTCCAAGTTAAAGTCTTGATAACAAGGTGTCTTTCCTAGACTTCTGTTTCTATGAGAGGGTGTTTGTAAGATTGCTTGGATAGTGGTTTTTTTTAAATCAGTTGGAATAACTATTTTTATCGCATTTGTAATTTAAAATATATTGGTTCATGAAATATATATCAATAAACAAATCAGCTTAGTCTTATAACTCGAACGAATATTTTCAATATAGTAAAGCTGCTCATCACCAAGGGAGTTTGGTGATCACTAGGATTTTAAAAGTAAAACCTTGTATTCTACAGACAAAAACTTAGTAATATATGTATCATTTTTAATGTTTTGCTGACAACTTCAACTGATGATAGAATTATGATCCCCAAATGTGTAAATAAAAAAAGATTAACAAAAGAAGTCAACTTAATAAAAAAAGTACACTTATGCTATAAAAGAATTAAGACTAATTGATTAAATTAAAAATAAAATTGCACTGAGATTGATTGTCTTTATTCAACTTACTATCTCAAGCCAAAAATTGTCCAAGTCTGTTTCTCGCTGTTTCCTATCAAGACTTATAAGCCATCGTCCTCCTTGTTTGTTAGCATCATCTTCCCACATTGGTCGGATTCCTTTTTTAAAAAGGGAATAATCACAGCCTGGACGTAATTCGCTTGCAGATTTTATATGATTGTATAAACTGTTAAAAAATAACACAAAAATAATACATTACTATTTCTGATAAAAATATAATATGGTAATAAATATACTCCCTAGTCAATTTCACAAAACACAAATACATTTGTAACAGCTGTTTCGCTGATAAGCATCATCAGACAACTGAGAACTAAAATTTACAAAACAACTTAAACCAACATCAATGTTAAGAGGGTGGGGAGGAAGAGAAAGGGATTACAATGGGTTTCAACAAAGGGGATGGGTTATGTATCTGTTCCTTTAGTTGTCTGATGATGCTTAACTGCAAAACAGTTGTTACAAATATACTTGTTATGGTAAATTGACTAGGAAGTATTATTTGTTACCTTATCATGGAATTTCACCAAGAACCATGACTGTGGTCACACTTAAAAAAATATAATATTTTGATATGAAACATTTATAAGAAAGTATCTAAAGAATAACTGGAATTCAAATGTAATATGAAAAGTGGATTAATTATAGGATGCATAGCCTAAATATATTACTGTTTTTGTTTTTTGATGAACCATCAAGGTCATGATCGCCTTCATAAGGAGCATAAAATTTCTAAAAATAAAATTAACAAATAAAATTAAAAATTAAACAAATTTTTTTTTTTTAATTAACACTAAACTAAAAGTTGATGAGTTAACCTAAAATGGAATTTTGGCTTAAATTGCCAGAAATCTTATGCAGTCAGGTACAGAAAGTACTCTCAGAAACAATCTAAGCCGTTGTCTATTTTCAAAACTCTTAAACGTTAAAAATTCATCCATACAAAGTCATCCTTGTACAAAGTTAAGCGACGATAATTTTGACAGACAAATTCAATTTTGTGAAGTCATATCAGAAAGAATAAACAATAAAACCATTTCTACAAACGACATTCTGTTCTCAGATGAAACTAGTTTTATGTTAAATGGTACTGTGAACAGGCACAACATGCATTATTAGGCTCAGGAAAACCCGCATTGCTTTAGAGAAAACACACACAACTTCCTTTAAAACTAAATGTATGGGATGAAATACTAGGGAATACCATCATAGGACCTTTTTTCATTGGTGACAACCTTACTGGTGAATGCAGCTTTTGCAAAATAAAGTTATCCCTGCTCTAGAAAATTTGATTAAAAATCAGGTGGGCAATGATGGGGACTATTTACAAAATAAAAGAATATTTTCCAGTAAGATGGTGATCCGCCTTATTATTCATTAATAGTCTGCAATTTCTTAAATCAGCGATTTCCCGACCATTGGGTAGGTCGAATGGGTTCGAACCAGTGGCCACCCAGGTCACCTGATTTGAATCCATTGGATTTTTCCTTTGGGGACACTTAAAGTCAGTTATTTATTCCACTAAACCAATTTCCCTACAGGAGTTACAAGAAAGAATTCAAAATGAGTGTAGAAGAATCAATCCTGAAACTCTGACTAAAAGACTTTATCATTGTATGGAATCAAATGGAGCCATTTCGAGCAAATACTATACATTTAAGTTATTTTATTTCGTATATAATTACACGTTCCTAACCAGTTTTATTACATCCTTTCTACTACATTTTACTAACTGTAATTTCTAACAATACTAATTTTGAGTCTAAGACTTGTTATTAAAAACTAATAAAAAACTGTGAAAAAAATACCAAAGCCTTTGCATCACATAGCTATGAGTACCTTACATTACCTAAATCATGCAAAAAAGATATTGGCTGGGTTTGAATTTTGTTATTAAAAAGTTTATGGTAATGATTTTTTTTCCCCCAAACATTTCACATGATGTGTTACTTTGACCCAACTTTCTTAAAATAATCCCCCCTCCCCTCCCAAAAACCCAAAACCAAAATATCAAGGTTCATCCATATTTGTTGTACAGTTCAATTATTGAAGTTAACATCAAAAATGGGAATTTTTAATAAAATTACTTAGAACACTGTCTGTTGTAAAACCTCATTTTTTGTTATTTGGTACAGATTTCTAAACTAATTGAAATTTTTAACTCTATTTTAACCACTTCTCTTCTTTTCAATAGATCTTTAAAATGAGGTATCACTTACCTCCCTTTTTAAGGAGGGCACTAGATAACAGCAGTCAAATAGACCATTTGAAAATTTATACTTAGCCCAATTTGGAAATGAGGGCAATAGAGCAGTCAAATAGGTGTCCTACACATTCAAAATATAAATGCCACACACCGCAGGTTCATATAATCAATACAAAGAAAATTATAGAGAGTGTTTACTTACTAAACTGACATCCTGTATAATAAATACTTATAAGTAAATGGTATAAATTTTTTTTAAATAGTAGCATAAAAACAAATCCTTAACCATGTATTGCATTTATGACAGGTTCCCATCATCCCTTCTTTCCCTACTCTGGGAATCTAGCAATGCTTAACTGATCTCTGAGTCTAGTGTTTTGCACACAAACTTTTGAACGTGTTAACAAAATGAGTGAAAAATGGAAGAGAGTTGTTTTGGATCTTTCACAAAAACTAGAAATTATAAAACCCTTTTAAAATTAAAGTGCTAGCAGTAATGCTCCAATATTTATTACATTTCATTTGTGTAACGAGGTAATTAATATGATTGCTCGAAAATTGCAGAAAAAGCAAAGTCAAGTAAGAAGTGTACGCCCTGTACTGGGAAGAGACTAGGATAGTACAGTTGTTGGTAGAGCATTGGTGTGTAAAGCCAAAGGTCCTGGGTTCAATTCCCAGTCTAGGTCGTATATTTTTCACTTGAAATATTATTTAATTATAATACTAGCTGGTATAAAAAACGTATAACCATTAAAATTAAATCAATAAATATATATGGCGGGCAACTGTAAATGACATTAAACGAGATGCAGACAAAATTGAGAGTCTTGTAGCTAAAATGCATAGTAGTGATGATGTAAAAATAAGAAAACTATGAAAACTAGTAAAACTTGAACTTGTTTCAGTAACCTACCAATAGTTGTGTTTTTTTTTAAACTCGCAGCCAAATTACATTTTCAACACCCATTTATAATTGCTAAGGCCATTGATACGAATAAAAAGATTGATGCCAAATCATCTTTCATAGGATGGTTAGATAAATTCAAGTGGTATCCAATTGTTGGATATATCAGGTGAGAAACTAAATGCCGATTTTACAGTCATAAAAGAGTTCAGACAAAAGTTAAAAATAGATAACCGAACAGAAATTGGTAAAAGGGCAGGTTTTATAACTGAAAAAACAGGCCTCAATTGGAAAGCCCTACCTGAAAAAAAATTGGTTTCTCTAACTCCAAAATCTGCCCTGAGATTTAAAATTAAAAGGACCTTATTACTGATATGATTTCCGTGAATGAAAGTGAAATGCATTGATTTTTATCTACTTGTTATGAAGTCAGATACTTATTACTTTTACACACTTAAACCCAAATACCTTACCTGTAAAATCTTATTCACAGAAAAGTGCCTAGATGAATCAGAATATATTCCATGACTGGTTTGATAAAACTTTTGTCCTCAATGTAAAATCGCACTTAGTATCAGGTGATTACCACAATAAGCAATCTTACTTTTAGGCAATACTATACTTCTGCTCTATGAACTGAATCGTGGCGATGGAAAAATCACACATCATTTTCTGCCAGCAGACTATATGACTACTATATGACTAATATGACTACACTGATTCAACCTTTGGACCAGGACATAATAGAAGAAATAAAACGGTGTTACCGAAAAGGCCTCATATATGTGAGATTTCTGAAAATCTTACACAATTAAAGTTTCAATGTGACCAAAGCTTGATGCGAGGTTTCTGAAATGACGTTACAAAGAGGTTGGAATAACTTGTGGACCGAGCCAGAAAACACTGAAACTACCAAAGAACGATATGGAAGATAACAATGATGAAATTGTAATCTTGCAACTTTGCGAAAATATGCCTTGCGAAGAACATATATCAATGAACAATGTTAATGAATGGTTAAGAAGAGATATATGATGCCGATATTGAGATTTTAAGTGACAATGAACTTGTGCAGTATGATGAATGAAGACAACTGTGCGGTTGATGATAAAGATGATTTTGTTGTTGAAAACTCAAAAACTAAGTCATAAGGAAGCAGAAAATATGTTTTCGATCATATCAGCATTGGCTGATATTGAAAAACAGGAGGCAGATGCAACACAGCTGTTACTGCTACATATAATATAAGACTTGGATGCAAGAAAAGTTTTATCGCAATCTCCAAGTAACTTTTTTATTTTATTTTTTATTTATTTTTTTTGTTGTTATTTACTAGTGTAACTGCAGTTTTCATTACAATGTTATTGTACAAAATACAGTACACAAATTATTTATACTGTATGGTAAAAATTTGATTTGAGAGTTTTCTTACATGTCCATTTTTCTTCAAACAATTTATACCACTGTATTTGTTTAAGAAGTCAAATGAAGTTTTTTGTTATGTTAAAAATTGTTGACATTTTTGAAATTTTATTACATTAGTCTCTTTCCTTTGTACAAAATTTTAAACAATAATGATTAACACAAAAAATGTAGGGACCAAAAACTATAAAACAAACAGTTTTTTTTTTTTTTTGTTCTGGGCTGTGAAAGCCTCCTTCAGAGGCCTCACCAGCGTCGACCTGCAGATCTTTTGCCGCCCCAATTTCCTTCCTACACCCAACTAGTGATACCCGTCATCCTTATGAAGGAACAGATACTACCAATAGGGTTATCTAGGATGGTTTCCATTTCTTTCCCCGGCGGGCCTAGAAAATATAGCCTGGCTCGTCCTAACGCCTCACACTCTAAAAGAATGTGTTCTGCAGACTCTTCAGCCAAACCACATTTCCTGCAAGTATTATCTGCAGCAATGCCTATCCTGTGTAGGTGTTTTCTGAGGTGACAGTGGCTTGTTAAGAGCCCGACCACCCACCTCATGTTATCCCTTCTGAGAGAGATGAGTTGTTCATCATGTTTCTTGCTTGGTCTAAATAACCTTTTAGCAAGTCTACTAGTGGTTGAATTCGTCCAGGCCCTATTCATCCCCTCCCGTATCCACGTATCAACCGCTGCCCTGGCATGTCCATAGGAGATCCCGAACACCGGTTCCGGGCCCACGAAAGGGGATTCTGAACCAGACCTGGCCAATTCATCTGCTTTCTCATTACCATCAATACCTGAGTGGCCAGGAACCCAGCCCACAGTGACCGTGTTCATCTGACTAAGCTTTATCAATGATGAGATACAGTCCCATACCTGCTTCGACTTTACCCTAGTCGTGTTTAGTGCCTTAATAGCAGCTATCTGTGAAGATCAGAATGTTCTTACCTATGTATTTCAATCTTTGATTCTCCTTGATACATTCAGAGATAGCACCTACTTCTGCTTGGAAAACAGTAGCATGTTTACCTAGGCGCAGTACGATGGAACTCTCTGGGTTGAGCCCATTTATGCCACCGCCCGTACCCATCTCCATTTTCGAGCCATCTGTGAACCAGACTATATCCTGCTCGTTATATAACCTCCTTCCAGACTCCCATTCTTCCCTAGAGAAGATCTTCGTCTTGAAAGGCTTGTCTAATGAAACATTAGGTATCATGTGATCTGAGGGCATGTCTAGCACTTCCCTGTTGACCACTTGATTTATCCTGCAGTGACCTATTGCAGGCCACCTCTTTCTCCAGCAACCCGTTTGCTGTAGTCTGTATGCACTCATCCTGGCCTGTCCCTGAATATAGACCCCTAGGGGAGGGAGATCCAGTAGAGCATTCAAGGTAACCGTTGGTGTGGACCCCATGATGGCCAAACAGGCCACCCTTTGGAGACCATCCATTCTACTTCCAACCCCACCTTGTAACGTCTTAGTCCACCAAACCACCGCAGTGTAGGAGATTAGTGGTCTAATCATCATGGTGTATATCCACATCACCACCTTGGGTTGCAGACCCGATTGTTTACCAACAGCCCTCTTACATGCAAACATAAGACACTTGGCTCTGGTTACTACCCGTTCTATCTGTGGGTTCCAGGTAAGCCTTTTATCCAACACAATACCTAGGTACTTCACCTGGTTCTCCAGCACTACCTCCTGCCCAAAGAGCTTAGGTAGCGACCTCACTCCCAGATTCCTTTTTCTTGTGAAGGGAATGAGAGAGGTTTTTCCAGGATTCACAGATAGCTGTTCCTCCTGACACCACCTTTCCACCTGGATAAAGGCAGCCTGCATGAGGTCACAAACGACGCTCATGTCTCTACCTCTAACCACGATGGCCACATCATCGGCATATCCCTGTGAGTAGAATCCTTGTTCGTTTAAACGCCTAAGGATCTTATCCACTACCAGGTTCCATAACAGGGGAGATAAGACTCCACCCTGTGCACATCCACGTCTAGCCCTGACCGTGATAATTTCATCATAAAGAGTAGCCTGGATTAACCTGCTGTTCAGCATGGCAGACACCCATCCTACAACAGTCTTGTTCACTTCACAATCCTCCAAAGCCCTAATCATTGATTGTATAGAAGTGTTGCGAAGGCCCCCTCTATGTCCAGGAACGCCCCCAGGGCTATTTCCTTTGCTTCCAGACTTTCCTCTATTCTGCTCACTAAATGAAACGGTTTAAAAACTGAGTTTATTTTTAGTACATAAATGCAACTAATACACGCTGTGCTAAAAATGTGTACCCACCTGATGGTATTTCTATTACCATTCTATTCTCAATCGTCATCGGTATTGTCATCGGACTGGCTGTTTAATCAAATCTCCACTAAAGGTATATTTGATTTTGATTAAACTTTTTAACCTTTACAAAGATTGACTACTTTTTTTATAAATATATTTTATTCAAGTTAGATGGAATTATTACAATAATTTATAAATATTATAACGTGCACATTACTCTGCTACTGTACATAATGAAGAGCATGAGTTTTTTTTTAATAAACCAGTCAAAGCCGTTTTCTACAAAATTATTCACTCTAATATTAATATCAACATACTGGAAAATGCAATAAAATTGTTGACAAAAGTTTGCAAATTTTCAAGATTCTTTTATAGTTTGAGGGCTAGCCTACCCATTTTTTTTCTGCTGGAAACCTATGAAATATTTATTATTTCTATTATTTTGCGATTCTCTGGCAGCTATACAAGTAATTTAAATTATACAGGTTATCAAACATTAGAACATAAACAACAAGAATTGGTGTTAGCCTACTATATTACAACTGACTGATGAGCACTAGGCCATAATGATGTCACAATAATGGCAGACTTCTGAACATCTGTCTTGTAGCCTCTGTCATGCATATAGGCTACATATGTATTCTGTAGCCTTAAGTGTCTAAAAGTTTTCAAACCAAAATTACATGGTGACTTTTTCGTGTTCCCTCGTATATGAAACATAATATGAAAAGAATTTTTTTTACTGACATCATGAAGAGAAACAAAAATTCGTAGAACCATTGACAATATTAATGCTAAAGAGTTTCAGCGGGGAAAAAACATTGTAATTCTAATTGAGAATAATTTGAAGGATTCTAGAGTTGCGAGTTGTAAAAAAAATTAATAATTTTTAAACATCAATAGTCTCACCTCCAAAAATCCTCTACTGTTGCAAAACTCGCTATTTCACGTAGATTATCTTCCCACGATCTTTTCTTGTCATTTTCAAAGTACCATAATGTCCACGTATTTTGTAACGGATGTTTGATCATTAGTTCTGGTGAGCTCTCTGTAAGAGCATCACTTTTATCTGTCTATAAAAAACAACAAATAAATTCTTAATTTAACTGTAGATTTTATTACCGGGTAATTAAAATTAAATCTACGGATAGGTTATGAAATTGTTATATTCACAAACAAGTCATTAACAATTAGTAATAATTATAACAAAATATAGATAAATATTGTACAGAGCAAGTAAAATAGAGAAGAAAAAATATATACTTATATCACAAACAACAAGCATAACATTATATAATCACTTCAAATTAGCAGCATTTGTGGAAACTTCAGTTAACAAATACAGTAGACTCCCTCTCGTTTGGATCCATTTGGTTCGAACTTCAGATGGTTCGGACGGCCATCTGCATATGATTCACGCACTAGCTGCTTTGTCTAGAACCAGTGTAAACAAACAAGTCATAACCTGCTTATCTAGCTCTGTAGATCTAGTTTCATTAGTTTCCTGTACAGTATCGCTAGTTTTTTGCTACTGTGCGGACATGCATTTGATGTTACTGTGTAAAGCTCTTACCCTTCAGTACTGTACTTTTTTGTTGTTGTTAGATTATGGATATAATTTTATTCAGAAGTGTTTTGTATAGTTTCTTTACGATGAGTGTTAAACGGAATGTAATTTCGGGTCTATGGAACAAATATTAAATGCAATAGAACAGTTAAACAAAGGTAAATCTGTGGGCGAGTGTTCCTAACAATCTTAATGTGAGTAAAAGCACAGTGCATGATTGGTGCAAAAACAGAAAAGCCATGATTTCTGTACACAAGTTGAAGGTGATAAAGCACTAAAAACTCATTGCACTCTCAAAAAACCCAAAAATGAATTGGTGGATGACGCTCTGTGGTTCAGACAACAACATAGTGGACCAATCTGGAAGAAAAAAGCGGTCATCCTGCATTCTAAATTTCAAGAAGGTGGACAGTTTGTAGCCAGCGATGGATGGCTCTCACACTGGAAAACAAGACATGGAGTTCATTTCCTTGGAGTTTGTTGGGGAAAACTTTCAGAGCAAATCCCACAGCAGTAAAGGAATTTTCAGAAAAATTTCAACAAATCATTGCTGACTAGGATCTTAGTCCAGAACAAGTCTATAACATCGACGAGGCTGGATTAAACTTTAAAATGTTGCCAAAGAAAACTTTGCCACAGTACAAGAAACTTCTGCTCCAGGCTTCAAAGACAGTAAAGAGAGAGTTACTGTAGCTTTTTGCTCAAAACCGTCAGGAACACATAAGATCCCACTTTTTGTCATTAGGAATTGGTATACTACTGGTCCCAGAAATTGGTGTAGATGGACTCATGTTTGTTTAGAGAATGGTTCATTTTTGAGTTTATTCTGAATGTAAAAAAAAACACTTTTCTGGCTTGAAATTGCCTGCCAAAGTTTTTTTCCTCCTCGACAATGCACCAACCCATGAGGGAGATCTTCAATGTGATGATGAGAGTGACATACAACTTCTGTTTCTGCCATCCAAAGTCACTAGTCTTCAGCAACCAATGGATCAGGTCGTAATAGAATGTTTAAGAGGAAGTACCGTCAAAAACTACTTTCGTCAGTTCTTTCTAAACTGGAAGATGTCGACACTGATCTTGTGAAACCCCCAAAATAAGTGAATATGAAATATGTTGTTTACATGTCTGCCAAGCCATATGATGAGATACCACCATCAACAATTCAGAAATCCTGGAAGAAAGTGTGGCTAAACACTCTAGACAACATTGTATCCAGTATAAATCACTGAATCCCCTACCACAAGTTTAGTACAATAACACAAACACAAATAAAATAAAACGAAATATTTATTTGCCTTATGTTATTATAATTCCCTGATGTACATTTCGGTACATTAGAGTATTAGTTCAGATCCCTTCGATGATGGTAATGTGGTTACCGAAATGTACATCAGGGAATTATAATAACATAAGGCAAATAAATATTTCATTTTATTTTATTTGTGATAGTGTTATTGTACCAAACTTGTCGTAGGGGATTCAGTGATTTATAGTGTTCACATTCACTACAGTGCTCATTAAACATCTATTGTATCCAGTAAAGAAGACTCTCCAACAAACCCTAATCTACTCGACACCTACCCTGATGATATCATGGCACTGCTAAATGACCCACAACAACTTACCTTCTTGTGATAACCTGGTTGAAGACGATGTTGTTGAATGGATAAATGCCGAGGAGCTGGAAAATGAAATTCTGAATGATGACAAAATCGCTCAATGTATCATTCGACAAGAAAATGAAAAACAAGATCATGACAAAAATGATACCAAGGATAGTACAGAAGACATATTGAGCCACACAGAGGGAAAAGCAGCCCTTCAACTGGCAGGCAACAAAAAGAAGCTTTGGCCACCGATGTCATTTTCATAAAGAATGGTGGGACTTTGCACACTAAAAATCTATTGAACAAAAAAAGCAGAAACAAATCACAGACTTCTTTTAAGTGTTTCTCTGTTCTAGGTTATAATCGTTTGGATTTTTATTCTTTTGGTGTAATTTAGTCAGCTGTGGTTTTTTTAATATATATGGTGTGTAAATTAAAAATATGAAAGTGTTTATAACAATAAGTTGATTTTCTTTCCTGTAATGCCATTATCGAAAAGACGTCAGAAAGTTTTTTAGTACTGCAAGTACCAAACGTAAACAATTATAGTCTGGTATTAATAACAGCTGAAACAGCATTTTACTAATTTTTCCATGAAAATTGCAATTATTCAACATATTCAGACATTTTCCCATTTAATGATAGTTCAGATTTTTAAAGTTCGGATTTTTTTTAGTTCGGACAGGCGTCCGGTCCCGAGGTGTCTGAACAAGAGGGAGTCTACTGTAAATGAAAGGAAACACACCTTCTCACAATAAACACTTTATTACAAACAAAACCATCAATCAATCAAGTCATTATCTTCAGTTGTTAAATGTATACAAAATGCCTTGGTACACCTTCCTTATATTGTACACAAGCATTCCCATTGTCATATTTATGGAATTTTTGTATATAAATTTATCATTAGAAGGAGAGGCACAGGATTTCTAAATTTATCATTAGAAGGAGAGGCACAGGATTTCTATACTCGATATAAGATACTGATACTCCCTGGATCATGATACAATTATCTAATGCTTGTTTGTATCAGGCACACATAGATAAAATATCATATATTCATATGTATAAACATATACACATTTAGTTTAACTAACAGAATAGGGTTGAAAGTATAATAATGTATAAAACTTGGATTTGTTTTAAATCTTGAATATCTAAAAGTAATACTTCTAAGAAAACAAATTGAGGGAAACAAATCTCTAGAGCATTTATAATTTATTTTACACAAATCACTGCAGTCATGTTTTATCTTCCACACCAACTTTTTATGCTGATGAAGAAGGAAATTAATGGTTCTTCGTAATGTGTATGATCTGGTAACATACATGTTTTAATAATTATGAATATACACAATAAATTTAAATGACTACCTACTACTTTTATATACATTAGGATAGAATGAATGGACTTGACAATAATTCAAGATTGTCAGGCCATCTTGATTAGCTACCTGAACAAATAACACATGATATTACTTTGCAAAGTTTATAAACATCACATAATGTACCTGCATAATGTTTGCTGTAATAATTTGCCTAGTTTTGAATTTCAATAATAATTAGGTTTATAATCATAACAAATATTTTGAATATAGGACAGGTTAGGTTAGTTTACTTTTGGTTATATTCACTGCAACTATATGGCAAGCAATTGATCAAAAATGTCATACTGTGGAGACGGTTTTATAGCATAATATATTTTTATCAATGTAATTGAATACCTTCCATATAATTAATTGCAATATATAAATATAAATATATAGATGTAATTATTTATTTATTTCAACTATTAATTATTTACGACAATATGGTTGAAACTAAATAGATAAATTACACAACAAATACTGTGGATGGATGGTACATATGCACACAAATAAATCTTACAGACATTGATAAAATACTATAATATAATACTACATAAAATATCACATGACATCAATTACTTAAATTGGAAGATGGCAACTTCCAGGGATATGTAACAAAACATATAAGCCTATCTTATATTCTCATGATCTCACGTCTCTAACGACAAAAGATTTTGAACATAAAATAAACAGGAAACGCTGTTTTGACCTCAATTTTCATACAAAGCCAATTTTATTAAAAATATTTTTTAGAAGTTTGGGAAGCACCATAGCATGATTGCCTTAGACATGTTTAGCTTACTGTTACTCAGACTCTGTACTGCCAAGGTTCATGGGTTTGAATCTGGTTGCTAGTGGCGGATTTTTCTGCATATTACACTTCTCAGTCCCCCCCCCCCCAGTCCTCCATACCAATTAGTCCAAAGGGCATAAAGTAGACATTGAGAAAAACTTCTTTTTTTTATTTAAAAAATAAGCTAACAAATCATCAACTACAAGTATTTTAAAATATTGTGACAATTTTTTTCCTTCTTGTTTAAAGACAAAAACCTCTCAGTTATCATCGCCTTATAAAAAAAGGAAGAAAAGAACAAAAAAGCCCCCTTAGTCATCGTTTGCTCTAATAGCATCTGGGTTAGGTAAAAAAAAAAGACAACCAATGGTTTCAATTACCAACTTTATAAATCAATTAATAATATCTGTTTACTGTAACTCAAAGTAAACAAAAGTTGATCGAACATAAATACCTAACTGGGAAATAATCTCTGCTATTAACTTATAATAATGCATTGACCATTGTTTGTTACAGTTTGTTTATAATTATTGGGATCTGATTGGCAAAGCTAAGTCGACAAAATTAAGCTGAACAGATTAGAGATCATAAAACTAAGAACAAAAACCTTTTATGCATGGTGTTTGTATTGTCTACTGTAATGTAATAGACATTGTCTACAATTATTTTAACTATATTTAAAAAAAGTGTGACACTTTTGTCATACATGGTCTTAAACATAAATATTACAAGAAGAATCAACATTAAATAATGGCAGTAAAGGTTAATTTTTGGAAATTATTTCTTAATTTCCGATCATTTGTAATTTCGCACTCTAGTTTAGATTATTTAAATCTTCCATTTCTCCAATATTTGAATGAAAACAGTACAGCTGATCTTTAGAATTACATCTTTTATAACAGCTCCATTGTAGATTTCTTACCGATAACTTACAAAATAGCAATTTTGGAAAGACGGCAACATATATGTTTTGTTTGGACCCTTATAATAGATTTCACTGTAGAAAATTTTGATCAAAATCATTAACAGATTTGAGAAAATCGGAATTTTGTGTTTTTGTCTTACGATGAGTAGGCTACAAAAAACTATTGAGTTATTAAAATTGTTTATAAAAAGTCTTGATAACGCTAAAATATGCTCCCATATTACATTTAATTACAATTGGTTCACTCATTTGGGCTATACAGCACTACACAGATTTCTCGAAGCCACTTTTTTAAACTCTGACAACCTCAAAATTGATATTTCCGTAACTGGTTTTTTAACACATCACATAATTTTGTGTATATTACAAACATACGAGAAAGTACAAGAAAATATGTGACTGTTTCACCAGTTTAATGTATCATCATAACATTAGCAGATTAAATATCACCAACAATTCAAAAGCCAGTTCCTAGTCGTCTGAGTAAAAGTGAAACACGGTGTTGCAGCAAACATTTATTTATTGTCTACACAGAATTGACATCCTTATTAAATGATGTTTTCAAAAGAGTTAAAGAGGGTGCTCAAATGTAGGTTTACAGTGCTCATATATAGGTCAAAAGATATTGTTTTGTTCTTAAAACATACGTTCTTATAACAATGAAAAATAAGGTGATTTTTTTGGTGATATAATGATCCTTTTGTTAACCATATTTAGTAATTTAATATCACATTTGAAAATTTAACTTTTGACTAACACAAATAGATCATGAAGCAATAATGTAAGTTTAAGAATGGTGAAACTGTTGATAGCAAATTCGGAAAAAACAATGTCACAAACCATGATAAATTTATAACAGAGATTATAAACACGCTGGAAATAAATGTGGTGACTCGGGGACCTTGTTGGATTTATAACTAGGACTATATGAACATCTTGGAAGGTCATGGTTTGAAATTACATTTTTTACAATAACTTCGCTATATTTATCAAAGTAAAAATGTGGGGTTCGTACCATTACATGCAGAATTGAAATCTGCACATTTATATGTGATATAGTGTGTTATAAGTTCAATAACACACGAGATATGGACAAAAAAGTGATTAAATTCGCCACGATTTTGGCATTTTCAATTAGACTTGATTATTCCAATTTTCAATAGGATTCTACATAAGCACACCATAGTTGCCTAGATACTGTAACAGTGACTATGATCCCATATTTTTTAATAGCTGTCATACTAGGATGTGTTGGAGAATACTGTTATTCTTTCTATTATTAGACCTGAAGGGAATAGAAATAAGTTAGTTAGGAATTAAAGAAATACAAAAAAGTCTCATAGGCTGAAGTGTCTAGGGGGTAAAACCTACTTCTATTAGACGGAATTATGATTATAACAATGTGTTTTTCAACAACATATGAACGCACCATGATCAAGAGTTATTGGATCTGGAGTATCCTGAGAAGTAAATTGTTCGCCAAGAGACCCATTAATTGATTTTCATGATTACTTGACATGTATTTTATTCTTATTTTAGGGATTCATCAAGGATACAATAATAATTTATACAATAATATAGCCACTGTAAAAATAATCAGAAAAATTTGGAGATTACACACTCTTTCTTACTTTACAGCAGTCCAAAGTGGCTTAATACCATTTTATTGTACAAATAAATTATCAATAAATAAAACAAACTCTGCATATATATGTTCCAAAAACCTGCTTACACATACTCTTATAAAGAAAAATATTCATTATAAATTTAAAATATCAATTTTTCTTACAAAATATTAGAATTAAATTTGTATAGGCTACTAGCTTTAACATGATTCTGCTAATATTTAACCTGGGTTTTGTGTACTCATCAATAATTTACTTTCAGCTCGACCCACATGGAATACACTATTTGCATTTGCAGTTGTTTAGTATGTGAAGTTAGAATAGCATATATATAAGCTATGATTTGTTTTCCAACTTTTCCAGCTAGATTGATAAAGTACAGGATGTTTTAACAAATTAAATCTAATACTTTTTTTAATCTTCTATCAATTACAATAGGTAGGGAAGAGAAGAGAAAATGAAAAGATATAGCCTAATAGAATAGTCTTTGTAAACAATATTTTTAGTTCTACAATTATACGCCAGCAGATAGAGATTGCTGCTGGACCTTGAATGTGAACATTCCAGACATCACAATATGAGAAGCAAAGGCTATGTAGATAATGTCTTGGTTTGACACAAATTGTATCACTCAAATAATTATATGCCAGCTTTTAAACTAAAATCACCTAGCCTATATCTTTGAAACTTCAAACGATTTTAATAATTTTATTAATGCTTAAATTTTTTTTCCAACTTTGTTATTGATAAAAAGAATATTGTCATTAAAATGTCAAAAAAATGTATGCCAGAATATAAATTTCATCTTAGACTTGAAAAAAATTTCAATTGGCATTTTGGTAATTCTGTGCAATTACTTGGTCAACCCCAAACTTTTTCATATTTTACTACGGTCATAAGGATGTTCTCAGAAAGCAAGAAACATATAATTCAAGGCCCGCAAGGCCATCGTACAGGTTGCCGAGCGATAAGAATGTATCTTATAGGCAAGGATCTCTTGCGGCAGACGCACGGAAAGCCAGTTGTGACAGTACCGTTATGGCTAGTGGTTCCTCCGATAATCCTCTTTTATGTGACGGGTGTGAGAACGCGTTACTTAGTTTCACGGTTTTAAGTGAAGATCGGGAAAAGTTAACACGTTTTTTGTACGAACACGGAGTTTTGCAACGTACCAAAGTGTGTCCAACAAGTGGCGGGTCGATGACGTAATAAAATGGTGTTTTGTTTCATAAGAATAAATAATGTTTTCTTTGCTGTAAATATGTAGGGCTGTATTATTATATGACACGAAAGGTTTGGCCAGGTTGTTATATATATATATATATAACCATCTGGCCAAACCTTCCGTACGTTTATTGAAGTGACTTTGAACCTTCTTATCGCTCGGCAACCTGTACGATGGCCTTGCGGGCCTTGAATTATATGTTTCTTGCTTTCTGAGAACATCCTTATGACCGTAGTAAAATATGAAAAAGTTTGGGGTTGACCAAGTAATTGCACAGAATTACCGGCATTTTAATCAGTAATTTTGTATTGAAGCATCCCCGAGATTTTAGTTGCTAAAAATCATGCAAACTTAAACTTTTTTTCTTTTCACATTAATTAGATATTTTTTAACAACACAATTTTCAATCTCATAATCTATTAACATTGAAGAAACTGACACTTTTTGACACAAGGAATTAAGGCTTACTTAGGTTATGAAGAATGTGTACAATGACAATGTGAGTTAAGTGTGTGACTGCATTATGAGTTTACAAAGATAATTCTATATATATATATATGTCTACCTTCCCATACCTTTGTCTTCTAATTTACACTAATGTAACATACAGTGTATAAGATAAATATAGAATGGTAATACACCCACAAACTTGACTCTCATTGTACACATTCCTCATAACCCACAAAAGCCTAAAATTGTTTGTCCTTGTGTATGTAAAAATGTACGTTTCTTATATATTAATGGATTTTGTTTTGAAAATTGTTTCACGTTGTTAAAAAATATATGATTTATGATCACTATTAATTTTAAGAAAATGAGTAAAATATCTCGAAAAATATAGTTATTATTTTTCAATAGGAAAATATGGTTATAACTCAGAAACTATCATGCAGATTTCAAAAGAGTTATCACTTAAATAAAAATTTGTCACTGAAAAAATATGGGCTATAGTATCAATGAAAATGTTTAAAACCTCCCAATTTATAAGCTTAGACAGACTGAGTTTTCTATATATAGTACCTATTATTATATGGAGATAAATAATTTTGTTCTCTTTATTTCCAACATAAGCTAATAGTAGTCATGGAAATAGTATCATAAAGACCAGCTGGTGGCGGTCTTATCTTTCATCCTACAATGTTGCCAAATTGTTACCATTTGTACAAAATAATTTTAATGTTGTATATAATTATGAAAACATAAATCACACATTAGTTTAGGATATAATTAATAAGCAGTTGTAATTTACATTTAATTGGCTATCGTAAACTTGACCAAGCATGATGAATCAATGTGGAATTACTTTCATGACTTAGTCCATGTATTTCTCTTAACAACCAATATAATAAACATGAATAACTAAACCATACAACTGATGGCTAAAGAAGAGTAGGCACATTGCTGTTATTTCAAATTACATATAGAATAAAATATTAATATAGGCCTAAAAAATTTGCCCAACCTAACCTAACTCTTGTTTAAACTAGACCTTGTTCATGGACAGGGAACTTGCTAGAATTGATACAATAGGTCTAATGCTGCACTACAGGTGTTCCACATTATAGATATCCATGTATATATGTTAATTGTAATATGCTGTAATATATGGGTTAATTAGGAAATAGATACTGTATTAAAACAAATATTTATTTTGTTGAATAAAACTTAATTATAAGCCCACAATATGGTAACATCAAAACTATAAATACTTGTAAATTATAATTAATTAGGCTATGCCTAATAGACCAAGAAGAAATTAACAGTCTACTGAAAGGTTTATATTTTTTCATACCATAATCATCCACTATTGTAGGCGACTTAAAATATAAATATACACATAACCTTTGTAATTACCTACTACCATTACAAGTTAGTTTGTGCTTATTAAAAAAATGTGGAGAGGCCTAGCTAGACACATTTTGTAGAATTCATAGAATTAGGCTACAACTATGAAGGAACATTATTAAAAGTAACAATTAAATTATTAAGATCGATTTATCACCGTTATAGTATCTTTTAAATTAAGATTAATTTGATAGTATTTAAAAACAAATGATCCAGCTGTCAGAATATCAGCTCAAACTTAGAAAGTGCATATATCTTGAAAGTTCATGGTTAGGACATGCAAGATATTACTATAAATGGTCAAGGCTTAAAAAAAATGGTAAGTCGTAAATAAATGTGATAAGGAAGAAACGTTTTTGAATTAAGAACACGAGTAAAATAATGATTATCTTTTTTAGAATATCAAGTAGCAATTACCTCCATATCATCAACTTTAATCGTAGCCATGCCACACTTCTAGAAAGCCGCAAACGGATTTCAGGATTTCACCGTTTTTGTCCCTTTCTCGGAAACAAACGCGGCCAATTCAATCGTTTAAGTTTTCATTAACAATATCGCCCTGTGCTATATATATGATATTTGACTTTCTTAAAATTTCATAAAATTATACTGTGAGTAATAAAGAGTCAATTTTGTGATTTAAAAATCTATTTTGAGACTGTAAAATATAAATACTAATATTATATTGTTTTATTTGCGTCATTTTTTTAATCCCTGGTCAGTCCAATTTCTTTTAGAAATTGTACCAGTTGTCCAGTAAAACTAAGAAAAACATTTTACTATAACTATAATTCAAACTAATCAACTATCAGTTAAATTTTTAAAAAAACATATCTAAGTCAAACTTTTCAAAATTTACAAAATTCTACAATGATAAAGTTACCATTTCTCCTCCAAAATTCAATACCTGAATATTCCTTAATCTGTAAAATTATAAAGAAGTATGTCGAATAATTTAATCACAAACTAATAATCACATTGATCTTTTGAGAGTTTAAAATATAATTTTTGACATGAAGAAAATAAAATATGTTACGGAAAAACACACAAAAAAAAAAAATTGTATAAAAATTCCAAAATTAATTAAATTAATTAAATTCCAAATTTAATATGATAATTTTATTAATATAATTCTTCAGTTCCTATCCTAAACTTTGAATTGTCTCAAAATATATTTATTAAAAGAATTAGCTCTCAAAGCAGTTGGTTTTTTAAACTTTGGAAGTTAAGAGCATTGTTAGTTATCTCTGGTTGAGTCTTCGATTAAAACGGCTAAATCTGGACCCCCACTGCTGATCATTATTTACTGTTTTACATCAAAACTTGGAAAATGGCGACTTACTATACAAGTCTGCATTGGAAAGTGTATACTATGTAGTCCTATTTTGTAGTATTAAGTTTTAACAGTAAAACGAGCATGAATTATACTTCAGCTACCTAAATCTCAAAATAAAAATTTTATTACAGTGTTGTAAAATCATATTATTTTTATCACGATGCTTGCAAATGGTGTTAAAAGAAAAGTAAGTACTTTATTTTTTATAATAGAGCCTACCCATAACATTAATATAGGTTAGGTCAGTTCTTAAAAGATTTATTAAATTGTCGAATTAAGGTTAAAAGTTTCAATTTAAAATGGAAAAAATATTCCATTTCATACAAAAGTAGTGATAATTTAACTAAATTTATTGACATACCTAGACTACATTCTTTTACCTATTTATAATTTCAAAATAGGGGCATATAGGGCCTGTATGCTTTTAATAATTTCTAGGTAATTGTTTACAAAGAAAGTTACTGCTTTTTTGCGATTTTTTAAAACATATTCTACATACCTTATTTCTTAATAATAAAATAAGTTTTCAACAAGGAGTTAACTTTTTCATGGAAAAAAAAACATAATTTCAACTCTTCTAGGTTAAGGTTTATTAAGTGAATTACGCGTTAAAATAGGTATGTACGCGAATTTTTACTTTACAAGGTCAAGTAAGGTGGCTATATATGTATAGCCACCTTGGTAAATGTTTACTTAAAGGTAACTTGTAATTTTTTTGAGTTTTTTTTATTGCATACTACATAGCCTACCTCACTTCTTAAGAATAAATAATGTTTTCATTGCACAGGTCACTCTTTTTAACTGAAAAATCACAATCTAAAAACTATCAAATCCAACATATTTATAGGTTTGACATAATGGCAAATGTTCACATTTACGTCTTACAATCTATATATCCGTGATCACAGTTAATGTAATATCTCGTGAATCCTCCATATTAATAATCTAATTTTATAATATCAATTCAGGTTTAGACTATATTTAATTTAACTGAATCAGTCTCTACTCTCTCAATTCTTCCTGATTGAGGCATTCAATTTCAAAGATCAGGTGTTCTGCAGTTACCCATTTCCAATCAGGTCTCTCTTGACTAACTCTTGTTTTCTTCAGACTCTGACGCTATGTTCTCTTTTTCCTATTTATTTTATAAGGTGAAGATGGTGAAAGAAATTTTTCAGATTGCAGGACCCTATAAGAAAATTTACAATCTTCCTTATATTACCGCTGCCTTTAGAACTTTAATAATTTATTTTATACAAATAAAACATGGAGTTCTATCAAGTACCGTCGGTCATCAGTATAAACAATACAAAATTAATTTATTGGTTCACTTTTGTTTGCAGATAGACTAGAATGTATTCTTGTTTTCAGGACATTAAAAGAAAGTCATAGATATAGGCCCTAGTCCTTACTGAATAACATTTATAATGATACCCTAATTCAGGTTATAAATAAACTATCACCTCAGGGTACCATATCATCTACCACAAGACCCCGACCGGTCACCAAAATACTCACGCCTCAAACTGCCCATCACATAACCTATTTCAATTCATGTCCCATTTCATCCATCAAAGCTAAGTACACACATATATATATATATATATATATATATATATATATATATATATCCAAATGAAATTGTAACTCATATAATTTAAGAAAATATTCAGTCAACATATGTGTATTAACCCTTTGAGCAGTAACTTCCAAACATCCAACAGGGCCCAAAAAAAGTTTTTTTTTAAATTCGTTAAATAACTTTTTTATCATTATATTGATACTTTATATTGTGTTAGTTCAGAAATTATGACATTTTGCCCATCATCAGGTGCTTATCACAAGTTAAAAATTAATTGAAACACACAACACATTATTCACAAAACACTAGTAAAAGTTTTTATGTCATGTCAAGGCTGTTGGTTCAACTGGACAGACTGTGTACATTTAGAGATTTTCCAATTGAACTAACAGTCTTGACAAATGCGGCGGGATATAAGATAAAAACTTTTATTAGTGTTTTGTAAATATTATATTCTTTATAATCTTATGTAAAACTATAAAGTTTATTCACTTTTTACGAATTGCTGATATATATTAGTTACTTTTATTAGTAGTCAGAGCAATTCTTTTTTTGTAGAAACACTACAGCGCTGTTTCGCCGTTCACAGCCGGCTTCGTCAGGTGTAGGGTTAACACTTAAATAAAACATATAACGACACTGAACACACACGATAACACGACACAAAAAACAATAGAAAATCTATCTGAGGTTAACTCTTCGTCAAATATCATACAAACTTTATACTGGTGTGGCCGCAGCATAGTTTCTGTGTTTCTGAATGGAGACTCCACATCGAGCATCTAAAATTCCATTGCAAACAATGGCAATCCGCGACAAAATCTAGAACCAATCACACACACATCGCTCGTCGATTGGTTCGCTTCTCGGTAAACTTTAACAATGGACAGCTCATTGTCTAGGAACAACCAATCCTAGGCAAGCTAAGCTACAAGCTAGCAGAGCCAAAGTTGTATAAGTAACCGCTCAAAAAAGACAAAACCATCACTTCTCCTCCGAGAGACCTGCGGTGAAGACCGACATCACATCTCCTCTGGGAGACCCACCGTGATCAACAACACTTCTCCTCCGGGAGACCTGCAGTGGACATCACAAACTTCTCCTCCGGGAGACCCACCGTGATCATCACCACTAGACACCAACACATCACTTCTCCTTACGCGAGATTCACAGGGACCATCTCTCCCATTGTCTCCTTACGCTAGACCAAGAGACCCCTCACATCACACACCAAAACACCACTGAAGCGACCAGTCGCCTTCACTGGCCCACACGTACACGCACTTCAAATTCACCCGCACACTGCTGCCAATCCTAAGCCACCTACCGCCTACCAACTGCTGTTCAACCTCATACACGTTTTGGATCATTTCATACAACACCCGATTCCTGCACTTCACTCCTTTACAGTATCGTCGCCTCTCCAAGGATCACCCCGTGGCCTCCCGTAAGGGACATTAAACGGAGAAATCCGGGCGATGGCAACACTTTCTTCACCCTAGTCATCTCCTGAAAAGGAAATTGTAGGTGCATTGGCACAGGCGATAGTGGGTGAACATCGATCACACAGGCCAGATCTCCTCCTACCTCTCCTCACCCCACCTGAGACCGATTGGCTCTTTTCAGGGCATGAAATATCTCTAGGCTCCTTTCGACTAGGGCCCTTTTCAGGGCTACTAAGAGTGCCGTGAACTGAGCTTCAAGATTTCTAGCCGGAAACCTGCTCGTCCCTCCCGACTCCTCAATCCTTCACCTACATTCCTCTACCAGTCTCCTCCCCGCTCAAATCGACCTACTTCAGGGCCAACTCCTCGTCCCCTGCACCCCTCTTCCTCTCCCACTCACCCGATCCTACGTCAATGCCAGTCATTGCAGTTTCTCCAATGGGCTTCTTGTTGTAATCAATTTGGTTCTGTTTGCCCATGCCACTATCCCATAGATAATGATCTGACTCTCTATCATGGATAATGTAACAGTATACAATATTTGTAAATAACATAGCAAAGTATTATTTTTTTATGCTCTCACCACCCCTTTACCATTTGTCTTCTAGGTATCCAACAATTACCGAGGGATGATAGGTCTTATAGGTACCAAAAATTGATATACGTCCAGTATAAAATTTGATATACACACAAATAACCCCACCCCCTTACTGAACAATGCTCAATCTTTCAGGTATTGGTAATTTAAACACAGAGTAAGCTTTATATATTGGTTCTAAACTTATTTTGGTTTTAGGCAGATGAAGCTGGTTTTACAAATTCTAATAACCAAGGCCCTTCACAACAACAAAATCAACAACACCAACAGCAAGTACCTCAAGGACAATATTATCCTGTTGGTCCTGTACCTTTAGATTATAGAGGACAATGGATGTCTGGAGGTTGGCCTCCTCGAGGCAGACCAATGCACGGTGGATACTTCCCAAGAAGAGGAAATCAAAGAGGGTATTTTCAAAGAGGTGGAGGTTGTAGACCAATGCAGAATTTTAATAATTTTAACCCGGTAAGCCATGTAAAAATACATTTAAATATTGTTTTGGTTAAATGTTGATAGTTTAATTCTGATTTAGTTACATGTTGAATAAAATAATACAAAACCTGTTCAAAAAGTATCTGACCTAATGATGGTTGAGAAAGTGTATTCAGCATGTTGGATTTTCATTTTCATGAAGGAATTAATTTGAGTACAGGTATTCCATCAAGCTTGGTGATACCCAAATAGAAACAATTCAAAACTCTGCAAAGATATCATGGGCATCACACAAATATTAAGAAATGATACAATCGTTTCATGGAAGCACTTCTTTTCTCATAGACTCGGTACCAGCGAATGATCCTCTCTGGGCAAGAATAAATTCACACAAGCCCACTAGATGTCAGCCCTGTGGTTGTTTTGTTTGAACCAGAAAAACATTTGATACATGTGACATCAAACGTTGTATAACTGTACATTTTATAATGAATTTCTAAAACTATAAAATTGTTGAAAATAGTTTTATTGATCCAACAACTCTCTCTACTTACCCAAAGAATTTTTCTGTTAGTATTGGTTACTCCATTTTTATCAGGTTAGGGAGAGGCAATTTCTAAGGTAAACATTTTTTACCGTGTAAAGCTTGAATCACACCAAACTTTCATGGAAAAATCATCTTTAATTTTAGATGAGTTTTATCTCTGTGGCCTTAAGATGTTCTACCTGCTTCTCTGTAGAAGTGTGTGGCATACCTCCCCTGATGGAGCAATTTTTTCTTCTTAATTACTAAAAATCGTAATGATACATAAAAAATGACAAAAAATGATTTAAACTCATTTTTTAAGTTTTTCACTCTAGTTAAATTTAGGAAATTAACACAGTAAGCACATTCAGTTGTTAAATATTTGTATACATTGTTTACTTATAAATTAGACAGAAACCAATTATAAAACACATTTATTTTAAGTTTTTCAAAAAAAAAGAAATTTTTATTAAGTGTTACAACAACCAGTTTTGATTAAAATTTCTCAATCGTATGATATTGCTCAAAACAAGGATAGACAAACAGTGTATCTTCAGATTTTGAGGATTCATCACTCATGTAGAGTGTCTTTCCTCTTCGGCTCTCTTTTGAAGTGTGTCCACATATGAAACACTTTCTTTGTTTCCTTTTTTTGTATACCATCCCTCATTGGAAGTGGTCACATAAAATGGCATCCTGATAGATGAGCACATTATTTGCCCCTCATAAAAGGTGTATAAGTGAAAACAAAATTTTAAATACCACTGTAAAATTTTCTATACAATTATAGTACAAAATGATCATGTTACTTTTGTCTACAACGCCAATATTTGCATTGTAATTCACAATGCATTTTGGTTTTACTTTGTTTTTGTATAATCTACTATCAATTGAGACCATTTCATGTTTATCTACTGTTGACAAAAGTGTCACTGGGCGCTTGTCACACCGTTTTAAAGTTATAATTTTTCATCATGTCTTAACAAATCATCACCTTCTTTAATTTGTTTAGGCAGACAAAGAAGATTGTTCCTAATTGCATTTATTCTCCCACAAATTCCATATAGCCAACTAAAGAGCGGAACTATAGATAGAGCAGAGACCATTGACATGGTTTCGAGGTAAGTTTTTGATACTTCATCATCAGAAACGATATTTTGACTACAAAAATATTCACTTCACTTATTTTGATAAATTTCTGTATTTTTTATATTATTTACGAGCCTATTATTATTTATATGTGTATTATTTACAAGCCCATTATTTATTTACAAGTGTATTTTTTACAAGTCCATTATTTACAAGTCCATTATTTACAAGAGAAGACTCACCGATCGATGTATTATTAGAACTGGTATTACAACTCTTATAGAATCTGCTAGCGCCATTATCATCATAAGTGTCCGATTCTGAGCCAAAACAGTCAATATCTGATCCAATGATCTCACCACTATTGTCTTGCAAAAAAATCACCGTCTATTATTACCACTCATATTATAAATGTCTATCCTCACACTAGTCCTCCATTTTTTAAGTAGAACTGTTAAAAAACTTTCCAAAAAATAAGAAATATTATGTTTTTACGAGCACTACAAACAATATCTAACATATTTCACTAAAACATTAGTTGTTACTGACAAAAATTGGCGAATGCTTGACTGACAAAAGTGTTCCAAAACCTGACATTTCCTAGCTCTGTTAGCCGCTAGAAGCCAGCACATCAAAGTGTTAATTAACGCTCATTTTCAAATAGTTCCCCTATTAGACAATATAATTTGTTGGGATATAGGACAATACAACACATTTCTTGTGTTAATAGTGGCAACAATGTTTTGGATGTACAGGCATCTGTATCCCCTTGAGAGAACAAACGTCTTCTAACGTCCATAATCTTTTGGGATCAAAATTGCTTACCGGTACTTCTCAACATGGTAAGAATTTATTCTTGTTTTAGTTTTATATTAATTTTTTCCTTTAATGTACAGAAAATATTTATAAACTTCTTTTCCTAAAATGCAAAATTTTGTATGAAGAGTATGACGTAGAATGTAATTTTATATAAAAATCATAAACATATTTATCATAATCTTTGACATACATTGATTTAATTTAAATAAATCTATATTTATGTTAGCCTTTCATCCATTATTATAAAATTTGTACGTTTTGTTTAGTGTTACATTTAGAAATAATTAAAACATTTTGAACTTCCAAGATGTTGGGTAGAAATATAGATTATAGATTTTTGTTTGTTTTTAAGCCAACTGTAAAACAAACTGTAATTGCATTGAACATATTATGTCTTATGCAAAAATTCCCTAAGATAAAACAATTTTTCTTTTCGGATGTGGATAAATATCCACTGTTTTTGCCCACAACGGTTTGGTCTGTGGCAGAACGAAACACCAAACCGTTTACTGTACTGAGGTGAGAACTTTCAGTGTTTAAATTTAGTTTTAAGTTATAAAATTATAGAGTGAGGTTAGGAAGAAAGAAGAGATCCTGTTTTTTTTTTATTGTGGTACTTTCTACAGCCATTAAATCATGGTCAAGCTAGGTCACATTGGGTTGACCCTATCAACCAATAATAAAACTTCATTGGTGAATGAAGGGCTGACCCAGCAAAATTTTACAATTTTTGTAGAAGTTTTGCTACATTTGATTATGTCCTACTAATAGTACAGGAAAAGATAAAGAAACAAAACACCAACTACAAAAAAAAGAAAAGTGTAACTATGTGACTCCGTTGTGCATTCACAGATTAAGTTCTTTGATTATGTTTTGTCATAAAAGGAATCTTTTTGGTAACTTCACCAGACAAGGAAAATAACACAAGGTGTTTGTCTCCTGTCAAACTGATCCCATCAGATTTTTCCAGATGTGAATAGTTCCTAAACCATTGTACTCTTCAGTTGGCAGCTTGACATTTTTGAGTGTGTGTGTACTATACCATTTCCATTATTAACATTAACCAAGTGAAAATATGAGCGAATCTGCATCAGATTTTACACAAACATTGAACATTCGTCCACAGAAAATGTTCTGATTATTATTTGAGGCTTTCGGAGATGATTGAATTGTGAACCATAGCTAAAATTATTGTATAGGTGCTTTAAAGATTGGCAGAAATCTCTTGAAAACGTTTCACATTCTGGAAGGCCTTCACAAACAAAACACTTAAAATTTTTAATGAGAGTTATCTGGTAACATCAGCTATGGACTGCGAGAATTGATATAATGATTCTAAAAATACTGTTTCACAAATTATGGCAAAGTATATTTTCAATGAAATGTTTAATGTTAAAATTTCTTCAGAACTTAGGACTTGGTACAAACCGCTAACTATTTTTCAAATGACATATCATAACTGTCGATGACTCTAAGTCTCAAAATTTTAATCTTCTGAGTGCAAATCGTCTGGTTCATCGTGTCTGAAGAAGGCATGACAAAGACTGAACAACATCAAGAACGTGTTGGCGATGTTGGCCATCATAAGTAGATTCTTCCAGTCCAAAAAATTAATAAAAATTACTATATCAATGTTCTTTACCAAGTGAGAGATTCAGAATAAAGAAAACACCACAACTGTGGAAAGACAATGATTAGCAGCTTCATAATGATAGTACACTCGTTCATCACATTTTAGGTAAAGGTTTTTAACAATACATGAAATCCACCCAGGTGCCAGATTTAGTCACTCTCTGTGATTTCTGGCTTCTTCCTATCACCTTAGAAAAGAAAGTGTTATGAATTAGGCTTATATAGCTCCCTCTTGTTGTAAAGTTGACTGCCTTTGCAACTTAAGCATTTCCTCATAATTATTGTTCCATTTTTGTCTTTCACAACTGTTGGTCTTCATTCTGATTTAATATTATTTTTATTTATCTATCTTCTAACTAAAACTATCTTAATTCCTAACAGAAGAGATATCAGACAATCAAGTGAGCCCTCCAAAGAGAACTTTGCAAACTGTTATATCTTTGTTAATGTTAAATGGCTGGATACATTCCGGACAGATCTTATATATGGTCTGACATTTGAACTTTACCATCACTAGAAGATGTTTTCAAATCAAAGTTAGGATTTGTGAAAAAAGTAAGGATTTTAAAGAATACAAATTTTATTAAAACTTATTTCACAATAATTGTTACGTTATTATTTTTAAATTATGTTCGATTACAGGTCATATGATCATGATTTGAAAAGTGGAAACAAATAATCTATAAACTGTTATGTTTGTTAGTCGAGGAGTTATTACATACTTTTAGAAGAGGTTTAAAATTATGACTAACCTCACTATGTTTAAACAAAAATGGGTCTATTTTATAATGGCAAATCCACCCTATGAGCTAAAGATAAATTAGACGTAGAAATGTTCCGTGCATTTAAAAAAGTTTCTCCATGCTAATGTAATGAAGTCTTTGTCAGTGATTGGGTTTTTTTTTTTTTTTTTTTTTTTGGAAGGAAAAATGGAAAAATCTTTATGACTTTGTCCGGGGACTGAAGGTGGTGGGCGGCCTCCCTACCCCGGTAAAACCAAACCTTCCATCCTCTTCTTCCTTCTCTGCGGGATCATCTTGCGACATTACTTCGCAGAGAAGAATTAAATACCACACAGGGTTATCCACCATCCCATCGACCGGTTGGTCGAACACCGAAACTGGAGCTCTATCTCAGCTCACCTTAGCTTATATCCTCGTTTGCCCATAATTCTAAGAATGAACCTCTCTATTGCCTTCCATTTTTCCTCATCCTCTATCATAATTTCTGTCATGTTATTCGGGGAAATAGGTGAACAAAGCTGTGTTGAAAGCTCTTCCCTTTCCTGACTCCCCCCGCTGCAGTAAAAGATCGCATGTTCTGCCGTGTCTTCTTCCGCTCCGCAATCAAGACAGCTGGGATCTTCTGATCTTCTAAATCTATGTAGGTATGCCCGGAAGCTTCCATGCCCTGTTAATGCTTGAGTTAAGAAAAAGCTCGTTTCGCCATGTCCTCTGTTCATCCATTTTTTTATATTAGGGATCAGCCTGTAAGTCCAGCGACCAGAATCCTCATTGTCCCATCTTTCCTGCCACCTCCTAAGCAATCTGTCTCTTGCACCTCTTTTTATTTGAGACCCTGTTCTTTCTCCATTTCCTTCCTCATCATACGTTTCTCTCCTTTCCTCCGCCAGCAAGTCGATAGGGGGTATTCCGGCCACCACCAATATCGCAGCTTGTGAGACTGTGTTGTATCCTGCAGTGATTCTAAGTGATTGGGTTATTGCACATGCTATTGCTGGTCCTATCTGATGTCTTAATCAATTTAATGCAGTGTAGTCTTCATATTGACTGTGTTAAACCATTGAAAATAATATGTTTTTGGTTGAAAACATTTTTAAAGTTAGAAATAAATACAGATTTCCAAATAATGTCATTTTACATTGTGACACTGTGTGGGATTTGATCATTAATTTTTTAAACACTAGCTCAAGTGCAGATGCACTAAAGTGGTAGGCCTAGTGTTTTGTCAGAAAAATAACTTCTCAATATTACCTTATAATAAATTTTTAGTAATCTCATCAAAGTCATTATAAAAATTAGGCCAAGGACGTCCTTACACAGTTGTAAACAAGAAATTGAATTTACTTTTGTAGAAAGAACAGGTCATCCATGAATTGAAACCTAAAATCATACTGAAACAGTTCAATATTTTCATTGGTCATAAAACTTTGTACCAGGAAAAGGAAGAAATGCGAGTGAATGTTTTTATAGGCTTGGTTTCATCTATCAAGTTACAAACATTCTCAAAAGGTTACGGAACACTGATAGTCCATATCCGATTCTTGAACTTTTTTTTTTGTAATGGGCTGTGATAGCCTCCGTCAGAGGCCTCACCGGCGTCGACCTAAAGGTCTTTTGCCGCCCCAAATTCCATCCTACACCCACTCAGTAATACCTGTCATCCTTATGAAGGAACAGATGCTACCTATAGGGTTTCCATCTCCTTCCCCGGAGGGCCTAGAGAGTATAGCCTGGCTCGTCCTAATGCCTCACACTCTAAGAGAATGTGTTCTGCGGACTCTTCAGCCAAACCACATTTCCTGCAAATATTTTCTGCAGCAATCCCTATCCTGCGTAGGTGTTTTCTGAAGTGACAGTGGCTCGTTAAGAGCCCAACCACCCACCTCATGTTATCCCTTCTAAGAGAGATGAGCTGTTCAGTATGTTTCTTGCTTGGTCTAAGTAGCCTCTTTGCAAGTCTACTTGTAGTTGAATTCGTACCGGCCCTATTCATCCCCTCCTGTATCCATTTATCTACCGCTGCTCTGACATGTCCATAGGAGATCCCGAACACCGGTTCCGGGCCCACGAAAGGGGATTCTGAACCTAACCTGGCTAATTCATCTGCTCTCTCATTTCCATCGATACCTGAGTGGCCAGGAACCCAGCCCACAGTGACCGTGTTCACCTGACTAAGCTTTATCAATGATGAGATGCAGTCCCATACCAGCTTCGACTTTACTCTAGTCGTGTTTAGTGCCTTAATTGCAGCTTGACTGTCTATGAAGATCAGAATGTTCTTACCTGTGTATTCCATTCTTAGATTCTCCTTGATACATTCAGAGATTGCACCTACTTCTGCTTGGAAAACAGTAGCATGCTTGCCTAGGCACAGTACGATGGAACTCTCTGGGTAAATCCTATTTATACCACCGCCCGTACCCATCTCCGTTTTCGAGCCATCTGTAAACCAGACTATATCCTGCTCGTTATATAACCTCTTTCCAGACTCCCATTCTTCCCTAGAGATTTTCGTCTTGAATGGCTTATCTAATGAAACATTAGGTATCATGTGATCTTCTTGAACATACTCTACATAAGTTGAAGTTTGGATAACGATTTTACGATAACATTATGAAATAGATATGTCTTTATTGCCACTATTTTCACCAACACAAACATAAACAATAAATACAATAGATTAAATTGGTTGGTTAGAAGCTATGCTTAAATAATTCACATTGGTAAAAATGGCTAGGTACCTGTTGATCAAATGCTGTATTAATTTTCACAAACTAACGAACAAAATAACATAAGTTCGCAATGAAAAAAACAACTCAAACAATGTTAACTTTGGATATTTTATTAAAATATGGAACAATTAATGTGCCTATTGATCAAAATTACATTAAAAATAAGTAACTTGAAAAAAACAAATACATTGAAATAAAAGACAATTATACAATATAAAAAAACCAAACTAAAATTAATTTAATATGTACACATTTAAAAAAAACAAGCATTCAATCTCCTCCTATATTTATTTATTTCATAAATTTTTATCCAAATTTCATTTAACTAATGTGAAATGGAACTGTATTAAAGAATTTTATTACACTGTGTAATAAGATAGTTTAATGCTTCGCATGAAGTTTTTGAAAATGTTACTCGATTTAAGGATTTGAGAACTGTTTTCCTGACAACTCCTAGAATGGAAAATGCCTAAAACATGTTAAATAAATAGATGACTAAATGAAAGAATGCCAAGAGAGTTGCTATGCAGGCCATTAACACTTCAAAAAGAGAATGAGGGAAAGTGGAAGAATATCTCAGATTAAGGTAAACTTTCACTTCTGGCCTCCTCTAAGCAAGTTGCACCTGACCTTCTTTCATTGGACATATGTAATATAAAGAATGTGGTAGGGCTAAACACATGGACAGGATGAGTTTATTCATTGGGAAGCCACTGTGCTTGAAATACGGTCTTCAAGAGGAAACTGTATAATACCTGATCTCTGGATGTGAATGATCAAGAAAGGGATTGAGACCTTCGAGTCATTGATACAATCTTGTCAAAAAGATTCTAAGGTTCATAGAGTATATTGGTCCTCTGGGGGAACTCTAGCGGTACACATCATCCTATCTTATTTGGGAGTGCAAATAAGCCCTTGTGGCTGACGACGTACTATAGGATCATACCACCCAAAAAAAGAAAAAAAGTACCGGAAGATTACCAAAAACCATGAATTCTTTCAAGATACCATCAACTCTGAGAGATATTAATTAAATATTCCGTATCCATTCATACCCCAACTTAATGGATATGAAATTATTATTGCTTCCTTTTAACAAAATGGAACTACAGCGTACATTTCTTGAATGTCTATGTCGTTACTCTTTGGAAAACAGATTATTTAAAAGAAACTGTTTTCATGAAGATTATCTGAATTGATATCACCAGATTTCTTTTTCTGAAGAGGAGATAAAGAATCGGTGAAGTACGATTAACAAGCGTAAAGAACTAATTATAACCTACATACTGTCCATAACATAGAACACTCTCGAACATACTTATACAAAAGTTAAGTATTGAAAATAAAAAATGAAATTTTGAGCACCTCATGTGTAATGATACATTTGATATAATAATTATTATGATATTTGCTAATATATTTTAGAGAACCTAAACTACTCTCTGCGGAAATTTTTTTTTAACACATTATATTCATATAAGATTAGAGGGATTAGCATCAATATTGTTTAACTTGTGTTTATTAATCATGCATAATGTTTTCCCTTAGAACAACTATGGTCATTTACAGGGATGGGCGCCTAGACTTAATATGTTTCCTCCTGATGTACCACCTGACTACCAGTGGGTTCCAAACACTGCTGTCCCTCCGCCACCAGCTATGTCTCAACAGGTCCCAGCTAAGGTAAGCTAAAGTCAAGACTTGATCAGTTTTTAATTTAGAATAGATTTGAGAACCATTATTTTTTAGTGAATTTTATAATGAAAATAGAATTTTATCCCACCCATGTCTCACAATATATTTTGAAATTGGTTATATATAATACAGCCTTGATAGATCTGAGGTTCCATTTAATTTGAGCCAATGAACACCCCTGCAAATAAAAATAAAAAATTAACAAGAGAGAGAATTTGACACATCACAGTGTAAGTTTAACACACGTGGTCAGCACTGTTTGGCATTGCTTAATTCACAAGACTTTTTCTTACTATCCTATTTCTTATAATCACAGTCGAATCATCTTTTATTGCTAAAAATATGTAAGTTAGTGTCTGGTTGACTGGTATAGCTGATACCGAAGATGTATCTGGAGAGACCGTACCAGTGATGACTCACCTTGAAGGTTTGACAGCTCCAGATGCAGCAGTGCATTATGTCAAACCTCAAGTTAAAACTATTCTGATTGGACATTATGCTGTTTAGAAGATGGCATGACATCGCTGGTAAAAAAGTCTCTATTTTATAAAACAAAAGACTGAACATTGAAAAAAAAATCTTATTTTATCGTATTTTAGTAGTGTTAGCCTAAATAATTATCCTGTATTATTATTTAACCTTATTTTCTATTCATTAAAAAAATTAATTACACACCCTATATTTTGTTCTTATTTCCGTATAGTCTTAGTTTTTTCAAATTCAAGGTGACATCACCCCCAATTAGCTCGAATTAACAGAACTCTACTATATATATATATATATATATCTGGAAATTTTTGTGTTCTCTATATCAAACATTTGTAAGATTTTCTCCAGGTGAAAAGTTTTTTTTCATACAAATAGAATTCCATTAAGTTTGTTAATACTGTTTACAAGTTTAAAATCTGGGGTGTTCAAATCATTGTAAAATAAACAGTGCACAAACTTTCTCACTTACCCATCCCAAAATCAAAGTGAAACTATTTGTCACCAAATATAGTATTTTGGTAGCGTAGTTGTACTATACACTATATACTATATATATTTAAATAAACTCCAATCTTGTTTTGCTTGTGTTATAAACGCATCTTCAGGATAAATTCTATTTGATTACCGAGCTCTTAACGAGAGGCTGTCAATGTTCATTTTTGTTTTTTACCAATTATTTCTTAACCATAATATTTTTTTACTTGTGATTTTTTTATATGTGTGGGAGTTATTAATCTTCACATTTCACTAAAATTTGATCAAATCTATTTGAAAACATTTTTGTTTCAAAACCGGAAATTTCTTCCAATTCATATGATTTAGTATCAAAGGTAAAAAATGTTAAGAGCATTAGATAGATGTACAGACAGATATTTTTAAAATTAAGTTTATAATTAAAATTTTTAATGATTTATCGATGAAATTATTAGTTTTTACTTGTTGTTTGAAGGGGAAAAACCTCTCAGTCATCATTGCCTAACATTTTAGTTTTTTTAAATACTTTACAATAATGAACTTTAGTCTCTTTTTTAACTAATTTAATTTTGATAAACATTTTAAATTATTGAAATAGTTGAACTAATTTACAAAATTGGTCAATAAAGAAGCAAAGAAGTTGTTGTCATAGCTTGATAATATATTATGTTCTGCTATTATGTATATAATTTAGCAAATTTACTGAAAAATTTAGAAATGTTTAAAGATAAATTAAAAGGACACAAAATTTTATAAATGACCAAATAATAAGCCAAATACAATGTTTAATAATCTAATGTTATAAATCTATAAAGATTAATTGAAACAGTGAACTGTAGGTAACCAATAATATTCCAACATGGTGTGAACTAAGCACAGAATAGGGTAGTGAAGTAAAGAGTTACTTGGGTTATATAAAATAACTCCTTTGAAGGTTGAAGCAATACATACAATTTGAAGCTTTACAAAATGTGTTAACCCTTTGAGTGTCAAAACCCGATATATCTGCTTTCAAATAAATACTCTTCAAGTAACAAGCGACTTATAGTAACATCGTTATTTGAAATTGCATAATTCGTAAGGCTCTGAAGATGTAACCTTAAGGGAATTATCTGCTGGGTTCTTATTTTGTTGTTGTTTGTTTCATGGTTAGTGATCGTGAAGTTATCTGACTAATGTTTTGTAGTTGTAGATTGTATAAAATAAGTTTTAAATGAATGTTAGCAGTACTGTAATTATTTTTATTTATTTCCATTATAAAATAGGCCTACTATACATCTCAGTGTGGAAATGTGTTGTACATAGCCTCTTACTTTAATTTTATATTTATCTTTATGTATTATGAACTGTTAATGAAAACTACATACTTTATAGTGAATATAATGTGAACTTTCATACTCAATAAAGCTTATATAGTGTTGAAGGATAATTCATATGAACAACAATAAAAAAATAAAAGAAACTTCTATACTGGAATTGAATCTAATATTTTTGAAAATTTGTAAATAAAATTTGTAAAGTCAGATAATATTTTCAGAAAATATGAAAGGAAAAAGAACTCTGAAATTTATGGTAAAATTAATTTTTTTAGCCAAATATAATCTTTTTTGAATTTATAATACCTCAAAGGCAAATTTATAAAGTTGAAAAATTTTTAGTTAAAAAAAAAATTATCGGCAGGTTTACCAAAACAATGTAATAAAATTATTTTAGGGATCTTTAGGAATATAAAAAAATAAATATCAAAATTTTATCTTCAAATTTGAAACATCTATGAATGATTTAGTAAAGTTCTATAAAAACAGCCTTTTTGGCTTGGTGGATTGTGTATAGCCAGGGGGTACAATGATAGGTGTGGCAGAAGAATGTACTAGATTCAAGGAACCTAATACAGTAGACTCCCGTAAGTTCGGCCACCTCGGGACTGGACCCTAGGCCGAACTTAAAAGTGGCCGAACTAACCAATCCCTATCTAAAAAAATGCCTATTTATTGTTTGTAACGATCGTGTTGTGAATCGATGCGTATAGGAAAAGTTACAATAAACAAGTTAAGGTCGCGTCTGGCTGGTGCGTGTAAGGATTGTGTTGTGAATCGATGCGTATAGGAAAAGAATACAATAAACAAGTTAAGGTCACGTCTGGCTGGCACGCGTAAGGATTGTGTTGTCAATCGATACGTATAGGAAAAGAATACAATAAACAAGTTAAGGTCGCATCTGGCTGGCGCGCGCCTAGTGCGTGACTCATGCTCAGAGAGCCGGCTGGACTAAGCGGAGACCGAACTAACCGAGGCCGAACTTACGGGAGTCTACTGTATGTTCAAAAACGTTATATACCCATTACATAAGTACAGTAATTTGTACATACCCAGTATAAGAAATATAAGGGTAAGTTTGGTAATTGAACACAAAATTTGAACTCTATTTTTTAACTGATCTTCATGTTTCATAAGCTCTGGAAACCCAAAAAAAGATATTTTTGACGTTCTGTTGTCTGTATGTAAGCACAATAGCAGCCACAAAAATTAAAATAAGAACATGAAATTTGGTATAGTGGACTATAGTGTGCTCATATAGAGCCCTATCGAAATTCATTAAAATCTAATCAAAATACCAAAATAGCAGCCATTTTAAACAGTTTTTGTTGTACTAAATTATATAAAAATTTATAGATTTCGATTCTGTCAAGGTTTTGTATGGATAGGAGACACAGGCTTAGCTTGGAAAGTGATCCTTGGTATAACCTAGCAGTACACAATAAAAAAAAAAAACTAAAGTTCTTAAATTTTCGTAAACACTGTTCGCTTTCTCAGTGAGTAGAGAGTATAAGAATTATAGTGTTCTATTGTTTTTCTATTTGTATACTACTAGGTAATATCAAGAACCACTTTCCAAGATAAGCTTGTGACTCCTATACATACAAAATGTAAACATAATAGGCTATGTGCCCTCTAACCTAAAACTAGATTTCAATTCTGTATGTAATGATACCAACCTCACATCTCTATGATGAAGAATAATAATAATTTCCAAAATGTAATTTTGAGCTCCCAAGAAAATAATTGACCATAATGAGTAGAGGCTTCTTCACATCTACGAGTCTCGCGAGGGCCTACCCGATGTCAGGGAAAGTAGTGATATACACAATTACGAGGTTCAGAAATAACAACTATTTTCAGCAATTTTTACTGGATAAGACCTCTTGGTCTACCAATACAGTTTACGATTCTCTACACGACTTGAGAAACCAACTTTTGAGAATTAAATATTAAAGACCTGCTTTTATTACAATGTATGATGATTTGGATCGTTAAGTACCATGAAGTAACCATTAACTTTTTTTACATACCTTTGTAGACATAGAGGACCGAAAGATGATTCCTATAAACACTTATGTATTTTGTTTATTAAAAGTTTGTCCTTCCCTATATTATACATTTTTGAGGAAATATTGGTGCCTTAAGATAAAAATTTTTGTCTGTAATGTAGGTGATAAAAACATTATGAAGTCAAGGTTTAATAAATGAACTATTTTTGTATGTAGGGAAATGGGAATTATGCCAAAATAGGTCAGTCAGTCCTGATGCATAGTAGGGACAAAGACACAACTGTGTCTCATTACTATGTTTCATGATCGTGCACACATTAGTACAGTAGAACCTCTGTTAACCGGCCTCGGATTAACCGGTCCTCGGATTAACCGGCCTATATCGTAGTGTACTGGTTGGATGAGAGTTTCCGAAAATAAATTGTAATTGAAACACCAAAGCGGCGGCGATATCAAACGACTTTGTCGATAGCGGTATCCCATTGTTGGCGGCGTAAAAACACTGCGGCGGCGATATCAAACGACTTTGTCGATAGCGGTATCCCATTGTCAGCGGCATAAAAACACCGCGGCACCAAAGCAGCGGCGAGTCAAACGATTTTGTCGATAGCGGTATCCTATTGTCGGCGGCATAAAGACACCGTGGCATTGGCACCCGTCGGTATAGCAGACATACACCCACAAAAACGTTTGATGGGCCGCTTTTTTCCACGAATCATTTTAGTATACATTATGGAAAATATAACATTTCTTTTCAGTTTTCGGAAGCGTGTGTTTGTTTCGTTTGATACGTGGTTAAATGTGTCAAAAGACTTGACAGAAGGGAATCTGTAAAAAAGCTTTGTAGTGTTTAATTTTTTCATGTTTGATGTATAATATACATAACATAATATATACGATACATTTATGTACAATAAAATGAGTTGCAATAACATCTTAATTGCATAATAATTCTTAGTGCTACCTGATTAAATAAGCTTTCTTTGAAGGAAAACCGATTTTTCACAGGAACCTCGGATTAACCGGCCAAACGGGCAACCGGCCCTGGTGTCAGTCCCGACTAGACCGGTTAAGAGGGGTTCTACTGTACTACTTTTGAAATAGAGCAGTGCACGAGTTTAGCTTAAACCTGCATGGATGTGTGGTAACCACACATCCAATATTTGATTATTAGGAACTACAAACTGCCAAATGGATGTTAAGTTCTTTGATTTGATTAGTATACAGGTGTCTGTTCAGTAGTTCACACATGCTACTAAGACTTATCTGCATTGCTGTCATTTCACACAATTCGCTGTCATGGCGATTGAAGAAATTGTTCTGAACATTTTATAATTTTTTGCTAACCAATTCATCAGATAGTTTACTCGGATGTTCACCCTAAAAAATTGAAAATTTTCAGTTTATTTTTTCCTTAATTTAGATTAAACTATCAATTAGAATTTAGAATTTTTATTATTTTTTTCAGATGGAAGAATCTACTTCTAAATCCAAAAGAAAGAAGAAACAGGCATCAACTCAAGGTTTCACAGCACGGCCGTGGAATAGACAAGATGCTGAAAGAGCTTTAAATTTAGAAATTGAAAGTCAGAAAGTTACTAGTGAAAGATCTATAATTATCAGATTCCCTGATCCAGATTTATCAAAAGAAATTGTAAAAAGATTTCATCCCAATATAGAAAATGTACACTTCCAAGCACCTAGTGGTGGAAGGTTAGTATACAGTTGAGAATTTCTTAAACAAACTGATAGATTCTATTATATAACTGCATATACATTTTTTAAAGTAATCATTGATGTCATCACAACAGGTTAGGTTAGATTATATTGGATCATATTTATTTTGTATTCAGACAAAAACTTTTAGAAATAACTTAACCAACCTAACTCATTATAAACTCATCTAAAAAAATTACAAAGAGATAGTTTTAAAATAGAGGTGTACACTTAGAAGTGAGTTTTTGGTATATCTTATAAGTTAGGCTGTGTTTTAAACAAATAAATATAAACAAACCTAACCAACGTAACACCCTTATATTAAGAAATGTACAAATATAAATGTAAATGTAGTCATATAACAAAGTCTACCAAGAATTTAATGCTGATTATTATTGCAAGGTGTTGTGTATGGTTTATAATAAATTGTATAATAAACATTATTTAATAATATGACTACAGATATACAGCCGTATTCATGAACATTTTTATTCCCAATAAACCTGATTTAAGCGATCAGCTGATAACTTAGTCTCGGACTATTATAAAACGGTATTCAGAAAGCAGTTTTAGGCTAAATGCATTTTAACTAATCTTTGCTTAGTACTAAACTACCTAAACTAGATTTAAAATGTTTAATTCATATTCATAAACATAAATTAGAGAGGAAAATATAATATTTACATTCCATTTTTTTATTTTAAAATTTTTTTCTTACACTTAACACTTTCATTTTATGCATTGTTATGGTGTACTTCTTTGTATACAACATTCTTATATAAGCAATCTTCATACCAGGGAATAGTTTGATTTGTTCTGTACCATCTGACTATGTATTGCCTAGTCCCAAATCTATTCTTGGTATAAAACTTTATGCATTTCCGCAGTTCCTGTTAATACCTCTGCAATTATGAAGTTCTCTCTTAAACTTTTAACGACCATTGATGTTCCATTACAAGAGCTATGTTTGTGTTGAGATTTCGAAGGAGCAAGATGATTGCTCTCACTATCAGGTTCAGTCTGTATACTGCCATGTCAGAGGTAGTTATTCATTTAGGAACTCCACTGGATAATGGTTTCCATCCTCATCTGTCACATCCTCTATTGAGTCAGAACTTAAATCTCTTGTGGTTTCACCCTCCAATAAATTAAAATAATATTCCTTCATTATTGTTGTCACCATCAAAGTTTTCAAGGCATATTATGTCCTGTTTTGCAAGTTATGACCAAAGGATGCTTGTAACTTGTCTCTAAAGATTTTAGTTACAAATTAATCTTTACAGACCATTTGTTCTGGTACTTTAAATAAGTCTTCATGGAAGCCATGTTCGTGGACAAAGTTCCATTTCCGAGCTTCAAGAGCCAATTACTGAATTCTGTGTCCACTGACCGTATATTGTTCTCCAGCTTCAAGCCTTAAAACTTTTGCCAAATTCTGTTAAACTTTATGCTGACTTCAAATATAGCAACCCGACTTCCATGAGAAACAACAGGGAATGTTTGGTGAACCAAGTAGAAGTTTTTTACGTACGAATAACTTATTATTTTTTATAATGTCCTTTAATAGTAGATGTACGCAACATAGAGCATCACTTGAGGGCATTGTGGACTCGTCCAAAATTATAATTTTTTATTTCTCAATCATCTTTGCATCATTTGGGTTTAGTCTTATGGATGAGGTAGAATTTTCTAGCAGTGGTACTGGTAATTTGAACTGGGAGTGGTATCTTCCTTTTAGAAGATTTGCCACAATTCTAGTTAAACCTACTGCCAGTGCAATATCTCCATTTTCCCTTACATAATGAAGAAGCATTTTGTAAAGCTAGGTCTTATCGTCTGCTTCTGGGGCCTTCAAGGAAGTAGCTCTTCTCAAGTGCGGTATTATCACTAATATTGCTTTGAATGCTTGACCAAAATCTTCACATCATTTGCCATTGGGTTTAAGAAATTCCTCAATCTCTGAGGAAAAATTTTGTGCAAATGTACACATTCATTATTATGACTGTCATGCCGAGCAAAATCTTCGAACAATTAATCTTTATATTTTTCAAACCACTCTGGAATATTCAATGGAACAGCTAATGCGCAGAGATGTGCAAGTAGTTTCCTATTTTTTCTGAGCATATTTTCACTGGCTGCTTCATCCATAGTCAAATCGTAGATCTTACCATTGTTAAGGAAATGTTTTTTCAGAACTGCTTCTTTGAATGTTCGATATTGCATCCCATTGAACGTTCTGAATTCTTCAAAGGATATGGCACCTGGCACATGAAATAGTAATAATCGAAAACATAAGCGTTCAGTATCCGAGACCAAACTCACTAAGTACATACGCCCGATTGTTGTTTTAGCACCTCTTTGTCTTGGATATTATTGGCATTTTAGTCTTCTTGGTTTAACTAAAATCATGCAGTCAAAGTCATATCTTTTTCTCCAGCATAACGTATTGTTTCTTCTATGTTGTTCTCAGTAAAATACAATAACTATTCATTTTTGAAGATGAATAATTGTGTGGGATTGCTCGTGCATTTCGAAGTTGATGAGTCTCCTTGATGCCTCATGAGGTCAACAATATTTCGTTAAACAAAAATTGAATTTCGTCATGTTCAAGAGTTGCCTGTTTTCGAATAGTAACATAGCGCAATCAGGGCCTTTAATAAACATACTTGAATAAGTATTTTATACTTTTCACTGAAACACAACATTCTATTGTTAGGATTAAGTATATATATATATATATATATATGTAAATATATATATATATGTAAATTCAGTAGTATGTAAATATTTTGATTGTATGTATTTATTGTAAAATGTTATGTATCATGTATTGCGTATATTAAATGCATTGTAATCAAATAAAGAATAGAATAAGGAGGAACATATGAAAACTAGAATGAGAGCTAGCTGTTGCGAAATAATTCAGAAAGTGTTGAAATGCTTGCTTGCGAGTACGATGACCAACACACTTTAGATAAATGCATATAAGCTCTTAACGAAGTAGAGACACGGCTAGTTTTTGTGAATCGTAACGCTGAGGGAGCGAGAGAGAATCTCCGGGCAGCGAGAGAGAGAGTTACTATTTTGTAAATTGGTGGAAGAATTAATACTATAAAATTAATTGGTGTTGTGCTGATTCTAAAACTTTGGTGTTGAGTTTTGTTACAATTTTTTTTTTGAGTTTTACTACAGTCTTCTGTGTCCTATACCTTATGGGTGTATTACTTATTAACTCTTTGTTGGGTTTGGGCCACTTTGTTCGCAGGCAAGACCAAGCTGCTTACTTTTACAATTTACTTTACCTTTAATCAAAGCACCTTAATTTATTGCACCACTTGGTTTTTCCTACCAGTCGGAGATTGTTCTCATTTAGTAAGTTCTCTCTCTCTCTCTCTCTCTCTCTCTCTCTCTCTCTCTCTCTCTCTCCCTCTCTCTCTCTCTCTCTCTCTCTCTCTCTCTCTCTCTCCCCCTCTCTCTCTCTCTCTCTCTCTCTCTCTCTCTCTCTCTCTCTCTCTCTCTCTCTCTCTCTCTCTCTCTCTCTCTCTCTCTCTCTCTCTCTCTCTCTCCCTCTCCCTCTCTCCCTCTCTCTCTCCTCCTCTCCCTCCCCCCCTCTCTCCCCTCTCTCCCCCTCTCTCCCCCTCTCTCCCCCTCTCTCCCCCTCTCTCCCCCTCTCTCCCCCTCTCTCCCCCCCCTCTCTCTCTCTCTATATATATGTACTTAACTATCAAACCAATCAAAACAATTAATTATTTGAACATACAATAAAAAAAATTGTTTTTTTAAAACTTGCAATGGAACAAAAAATTTTAATACAATTTAAAAATGCTAGACTATTCCAGCTAGGACTCAAAATAGATTTTCCTTTACTGAAACAGCCATATTTACTTTTGATTACTTATAACTAAACCAAGGCAGAGTTTACTTGAATTTACTGAAGTTAAGATATTTAAAATTTCCCCAATGAATTTAATCTATTGAAATGAGTTTACTTTTTTTTTGCGAATTATTCTATAAATCTTGTGTACCTTCACACTTAACTTGAAAGTCTTGTAGTTGTGAAGCTCCTTGTTGCTGATGGTTAATGGTGTTTTCAATTTATCTCCTTTCCAAATACTAGTTAGGTTAAAGTTGTTAATTGCTGGTAATTATTATTATTCCTGGATAGTTACTTTTCCATGTATATTTATCTCTTTCTTATTACTCACTTTGCACTGATTTTCAAAACTGTTTATTTTTACACTTATTAATTTTAATCCATTTGACTATTGGAATTATCATAGATACTGTTAACTTAAACTATTATCATATTATACAACTTAAACTATTACATTAGAAAATTTTGATTGACAAAAATAACGTCTTTCCTGGTTGGCGACTTTTATTAGAGTATCAGTCTTTCGACCAATCATTTTTTTTCTCTCCCCTCATGTGGGAAAGTTTCCCGCAAAAGGTAACCAATTTTCTCCCTTCAGTGGAAAAATGTTTCTTCTGTTAATTATTAAGATTTTGGCTGAATTAATCTGTAGTTTTTGTGCTAATAGCTGTCCTAGGCTTAGTTTACTTCTATTGTTTTAATTTTGTAGTTTACTTTTCATTAAAAACCCTTTTAATTAACATTTTATCTTTTTGATAGTTGAGTTTTTTCTGTTGTCCAGTTTGTTGGTAGTGGGGACTGCTGGTCCGTGACGTCACGCTAGCTGTATGAGAATTTCTTATCTTAGCATGAAATTTTTGATTTTGAACGCTTTTTCTTCTTTTCGCTCTAATTTTTGAACGGTTGGTCCGATCTTCTTTTTCTCTTCAGGATCCTCTTCTCCACATTCTTTAGGGTCTTGACAATCTTGATTTGACATTCTAGGCCGCGTATTTCTCAAGTTACCGCACTTTTTACGAATGTTTATTTTTTCACAAACTAACTTTTTTCCAAAGTTTTTTAGAATGTTATTTTTCACTGAAGTTGTTTTCCTGGTCCTATAACGGAAATAACTTTTTAGTTTTTCATTGTAACTTGTTTTGTTCATTAGTTATCGACGATTAAAGTTGTGATTCTATGATCGTAGTATTTTTCGCATGTAAAATCCTCCCCATTAGTATTTTTCAACTCTGGTCTGTTATTATACATAAATATACAAATCTTACACTTTTCCTATTAGTTTTTTATCCCTTTAATCTTTAATTTAACCGCTTTTGGGCTTTAACTTTTTAATTATTGTTATTGTTATTTCTCCCCCAATTTAACTTTAATTCTTTTTCTGTCTACTTATTATTATTCCCTACTATTGTCTTTTTTGTTTTCTAATATTAAGTTTATCCCCCCCTTCACATTTAAAACCTCATAAAACTCCCCAAGAATGACTTTTCAAGTCCCATTTCCCCCTCATTATTATTATTAGTTTTTTTTTTCAATTTTATTGTTGATTATTATTATGTTCCCTACTGTTTATGATTCTATTACTTTTGATTTTCAATTTTTCCCATTTTACAAATTTTAGCTTTTTAGCCCATCTTATTTCCTTAATAACTTTTTTGTTTTAATTTGAATTACATTTATTCTTGGATATTATTAATCACCTACTTTTACTTTCACATTATTTAATTTTAAATTTAAATTTTTTTAATAAAATTGGAAACGCTGTATCTGTTCTGTCAAGTCCAAACACAAACTTCTAGTCCGGTCTGGCGATACATCATCATTCTACTGCATTCCAACCTTTTGACGTTTAGCTTAGCAATTTTTACAATTTGAATTTTTCTTGAGGCGACTGATTTTTCCAGACCGTCTCATTATGTCTAAAAGTATTTTTTGACTATTTTTCTCTAATTTTTACATTTTTATATAAAAAATAAATATATAAACATGTCTTACATTAAATTAATTGCACGGTCTTAATGACAAATTTTTTTAAAGCTTTTGTTTTCTAGTAAATTCATTTAATATTAAGTGCATAACAAGTTTGTTATACTAATTGATGGCCCTTTTGTTATTTGTATAAGGATAATTATTTGGTTTCAATATTCGTTCAAATTTTCTTGTAATAAGTATTAATTTAAGGAGAATTTTTATGTATACATTTAATACATTTATTGCACTCATTCAACATTAATATTTTTCAAATAAGGCTCTTTGCAATTTTTTAAAAATATTATGCAATGTAAAATACAATTTTTAATACTTTGCCACAAACTTAAAATATATATTTGTGACTACATATTGAATCATTCAACACACCAGATTACATTGAGTTGTAAATTACACAGTTTAAACAGACTTTTAGATAGACATATTTATCATTTACCATAATGTTTAATATAAGATCATTGCCCCAAAACTCTAAAATTTTCAGAATAATTACCAATAATTTATATACGAACATTGATTCCAAAAAATACTAATAATACTAATAAATATTAAGGAAGAATTTCAGATTTTATCGTACAGTAAAAGTGATTCCAATATTATACTTAATTAAAATTGAGTTTTGTTTTGTGTTCATATTTTGAGGTAAATATTTTTTAAGTTTGTTGGGCATTATAGAAAACTCAATAATAACAAAATCAGAGGATACAGTTTTGTGTTGAAGCTCAAAAACTGTCACTTATATTGAAAATCAAATTATACCACATGATAGGAATTTATTTCACCTAGTGGTGATTGTGATTTATTTCTGTCAATTGAAGGACAGAGTAGTGTGTGCTGCCATTTTGTAATTGTTTCCCCACCTCTATAAATTTTCACCCAATATATCTTCTGACTTATTGAACCTGTAATGCTCATTGTGGTCTCATTCAACAGTTCTGATCTTAATCTAAAGATTTAGTATATCAAATACTATTTTTGAGTTGTTCTAGTGAAGTTGTATTGAGTTGATGTTGAAATTAAATTAATTTCAATACAATGTCATCTCATATTTGTGAAAAACCCTAGTTGAAATACAGAAATCATATACCGTTGGAAGAGCATATCAACACCAATCTAGTGATGCTCCTCAAACCCCTTATGAAAGAGTAAAATGATGTCGGGAATGAAAGAAACCCATAGTGGCTATGTGCATCAGTATTTGCCTCAACAGCAGCCATACAAGTAGATAATAAAATTGCTTATATGTTAATGCTACAATGTATGGACATAGATTTTATACGATCACCAACCATGGAGAGACTTTGGGCAGAAGGTAGTACACATTTTACAAATACGTTCACAACAATTCGAAATGATTGATTCGAATGTTGATTGTATGCGAATTCATGTTATCAATCTGTACTTGCGACACAGACACATCCGGTTTTCTAGTACCATCAATAATTAGTTTGGTTTATAAAAAACACCGCCTTAAAATTTGTAACAAGTCGGTATTAATAAATGCAGAATTTCTAATTTAACTTGCTTCTTTTCAGATTTTGTTTTGTCCAGTTATCCGACACCTGTAATGTAGATAAAGTTATAACGGAACTTGAACAAATTAAATTTGGAGATGGTAACCTTAAAGCTGAACGGAAAATATCAAAAGCTGAGGATATCACAACGCCAGAAGCAATAGACCCTTATACGTAAGTATAAATATTACTATTCATTTTTACCTTGAATATTCTTGAGGCTATTACTAATTCTGTCAGCTTTCTTTTTTTTATACTGAAACTAGTTTACACAACTAACATTCAGTTTATGTTTAACAAATTTCTATAATTTATTCAAGTTAACCCAATGGTGCTTCCAGTACTTATATTACAGGTTCAATAAGCTTGGTCCTTTTGATTCCTCTGAGTAATCAATTGTTATCAAGCCGCCTAGACACTTCCTCTTAACATTGTTTCAGCCATTATACATGGCTTTAAGCATATTTTTTAATTTCATTATTAACAGTGCTCACTTTCAAATTACGTTGGTGGTTACAGTTACTAATATACCATGGGGAATTGGCCATAATTTGTAGTACTTTATTTTTAAAGAACTGAAGAAAGCTTAGAATTTAAGTTGTTAAATGTTGATTTATAAAACTTACCAACAGTTTTATCCATATAAAGTGAAATAAAATTAGGTTAAAAATTTAGTAAAGAGCAAGATCTGTTTACTTATGAAACTGTATCATAGTAATAGATTTTTGTAATAAATTTAATGTACCTAAAAATCTCCAACGACAGAAAATAATGTAATGATTTTTAAATATTTTACTCTTATGGCTTAAGAACTCTGAAATAACATTATTTGCATGAAAAGCAATCTTTACGGTTTCTAAAAACAATCATAATCATCATCTTTTGATATTTCTGTATTTTGCATGTCGTGTGGCAAGACTTTTCCATTCTCAACGATCTTTCCACGCTTGCTCCTTCTCCAACCATCTCCAGTCTATTCCCTTGAACTGCGTATCCTCCTGAACTTGAACCTTACATCTTGTCCATGGTCTTCTGTGACCGAAATCTTCTCTGACCGAAAACAACGGTTATGTTCTGATCGAAACAGCTGTTTTGTAAAAAAATATTCTTTTTTAAGTGAATCTTCTATGACCGAATTCTTCTCTTACCAAAAATATGTCACAGCTGTCTTCTTTGATTGAAAGAACTGTGCAGATGGCTTTTGGGTTTGAAAGTGCATATTTAATTAATACTTAATCGAAAATTTATTTTAAAATGTAATTATCCCATGTTATCTGTTTAGACAACTTATAGCTAATGAAAACGCAAATGGTGTAACATTTAGGTTTGAATTAGAAGAGTATTTAAAATTTTATGTAATACGAAAGTGTTTTAAGTTCATTATAATTCTTGTTCCATGTTAAGGTGATAATGACTGAAATGGTTTTTCGCCTTAAAACTCCATAAACAACATCTTGTTCCATGTTTTAAAATCTATCTGTCAATTAAAGTATTGTGTGTATCTAGTGATTATCGTTGTTTGCCTCATTTTATTTGAATTCGTATATAATATATGATTTTTATTCAATTGTCAATACTCCCTTCAAGAAATATATAACCAGCTGTGTTGTAGCAGTTTTTTATTTATACATTCTTAATTTATATTGTTGATTTCTAGATCAATACAAACTTCTTTCTATAAGCCTAGTACCTTGACATATATGTATGTGTACTCAAACACAAAAAGTTACATTGAACTACTAGACAATACCAATGAGTTTAGTAATGCCAATCCACTGAGCTATGCTTACTTAAATGGTATAGAATAAGTAAGGTTATGACATAATTTGTTTATTATTTATCTCCATTACAACCAAGTACTACACAAATTAAATCCATAACTCTGCCTCACACAGTATAATGTTTTAATGATAATACAACTTAATGATGTACATATTTATATAGTTTTGTACTGTGACAGTTTCTTTATGAAAGTACCTAATTATTATATGTAGGTCTTACTGAATGTAATTGTTATACAATTAATATTTTTCAGGTTATATGTTGGAAACCTACCGACTGCGATAAACACATCTTTAATTAAAGATAAATTTCCTAACGCTTCTCGTATTGATATAGGTTATGCACAAAAAATGAAGTATACAAGGTAAGTTTTAATTGTTAAAGATGTAATGTTGGTTGAGTTTTGTAATTATATCAGTAATCAAAGATGAACATTCACAAATTATTTGTATGTAATTTTTTATTGTACTATTATGGCTTATACTTACTTTTTAAATAATTGTTACTTTTGTGCAATTAATTTGTGAATACCCTGTATTTAACAAAGTTTAGAAGACGTTGTGGACCACTGTATGATGACTGCCATTAAATGTGCCAATTCCCTAGTCTTTCCTCTTACTTAATTCTTTTTTTTGGAATGATATCTATCCTATGTTCAGTGTTTTACAACCTACATAATTCGATATATTTTGTTCGAATTTGTTATGTGATCATAATCTAGAGGCTTTCTAATTTTTTCAATTTATATGTAGTGTAAAGTATTGAATAGTTTAGTAAATAAGTGAATGTGGACTGTATACATTTTTGGCGGTTACAAGCTTACGAACAAGGCCTGTAGATAGACTGCAACAACTGTTTTCTGTATGGAAAAGAAATTGTTACATTCAAATAAATTGATGAAACATGTATTAGATGAACAATGAGCACTGTGGTGAATTTTACAATTGTAAAGACTAAGACCCCTTCCACAAGTTAGGTATAAATAACACAACACAAATAAACTTTTGGTAAAAATTTATCAGCCTATGTTATTACAGTTCCCTGATGTATATTTCGGTAACCAAGTTACCATCTTTGGAGGGTTCTAAACTAATATTAACAAAATAAAATAAAAGTTGTAAAACTAAACTAACAGTCTCCCTCCCCCCTCTCTACATCAGTTCAGGTGGATTGACCAATCATAGAATAACCATGTCATAAATCTACATCAGAGTACTGTAATAACATGGGCTAATAAATTTTTGCCAAAACTTTATTTGTGTTGTGTTATTGTACTTAACTTGTGATAGGGAACTTAGTGTTTACAAATTATGTATTTACAGATACACTTTCAAAAGTCCCTTACCACACTTGGGAATAAACAAAATAACAAAAAACAAAAATTTTTTGTCAAAAGTAAAATGTTTATTCCTATTAGACCCTTATAACTATTACAACAACAAAGTTGTCATCTTCAGAGGGAATCTTAACAAAGACTAAATTAAAACTATTTACAATTAAAGTGACCAGTTTCTCTACCCCACTCCTCTGGTGCATTGACCTATCAACAATAGGGTTGACAGTTCAAACACCTGTACTGTTACCTGGAATGGGGAAGGCCCAATCCTCTCACAAACAAAGATGTTTTAGAATTTACAATATAATCATCCCTAAACTAATTATCTTAACATATTAACTAAATAATAATAGTAGATACAAATTTTTTTATAATGATACATGAATAAAAACTATGCACTATAAAAACTATGAAGATGACAACTTTGTTGTTGTAATAGCTATAAGGGTCTAATAGGAATAAACATTTTACTTTTGACAAAAAAAATTTGTTTTTTGTTATTTTGTTTATTCCCAAGTGTGGTAAGGGACTTTGAAAATGTATCTGTATATATTGTCACCACAGTGCTCTGGTCTTTGTTTATAAATTATGTATTGTTTAACAATTATTATTAAAAAATTGAGACAGAGTCAGATGCAGATTATTATTATTATTATTTTTAATGTTTTTCTTCAAAATGCACAGTTGAGTTGTTTGTTGCTTGTGATATTATTTCATCACTCTAATTATTTCAATCTGGTTAGCATTAATGTTATCCAAGATAAAATCGTCAGCCTCTTCCTCTTCTAAATTATGAAATAAATGGTACTTGAAAATGAAGCGTTCATTATTTCACTGTCAAATTTATCAAACTTGGGATTTGCCATATTACAGAAAAAAATTAATTCAATATAATATAATAATATCAACACACTAAATAAGACAAAAAAAATCTACTAGCTAAAATATAAAAGAAATAGACCTCTTTCACTACACAAAACAGAGGAATATGAAATGAACAGACGAAACAATGATCAGCTGACAGAAACACTCTATGCATATATAAGCATAAGCCACAGGCAGCGATCTCACTTAGACCGGTTTAGAATGACACTTCTACACAAAACGTATAGTTTAAAGCGCCGCTGACACGTTTCAATGCTTTGTCTCCAATAAACATGTCATAGGACCATCCTCACACACTCTCGTTGATCTTTTGTGAACCACGATTCTACACGATATTTTATTATAATGCGTTTCAAACCACAATCCGCTGTTGAAAACTCAGATGTGCCATGCCTAGAGGCGTGCCCCTCGTTTTAGGGGTTGAAGCAAAATCATTAGTTATTAAAAAATTAAAATTTTGTTGTCTTATGGTAGTGTCCCTCCCTTAAATTTTGACATTAATTGATATTTGGATTTGATTATAGTTATGTGAGGGAGATTATACACAATTTAATTTTGTTTCCTCTCTGATTTCACTATTTATTTTACATTCACAGAATGTACAATTGATGAATTATATAGAGATATTGTTGCAGGTATGCATTCGTAAGGTTTGCCTGTGCAGATGATGCAATGAAAGCCTATAAATCAGTTGTACACACTACAATAGCTTCTAGATCTATTATTTTAAGGTTTAGAAGACACAAAGGTCCAGTTGGTCCTCGTGGAGAAAAACCTGAACCTAGTACGAAGGTGAGATGTTAGAGAACATATCAAGTTTTTACAAATTAATTGTAAATTATTATTACTAAGAAAATTTGAAAAGTTACTTGACCTATTATATGTTGCCTTATCATTAGCAAGGTTACAGTACTCATTTGAATTGTAATATTTTTAACTTAACATGAATATTATTTACAGCTCCAAGTACTCTTCCACTGAATAAAATATCTGTTGTTCTGGTAACTGTGTAGACTGTATCACTTTCTCACATATATGTAGTATAAAGGACATTAAATGGTGGGTTAAAAAACTTGTGTTGTGTTTTGTGGAAATATCAATTATAATGTCCTTGTAAGTTTATAAAAAGTCGTCTGTCCTCTTACAGCCCAAAACGAGTGAACAGATTTTAATCACATATTTGGTATGTAACGATATCTCGGGATTTTTTAAAAATTTGTTCACTAACTCAAAATTTATGGGTACTTGCAATAAAACAAAAACACAAATCTAATTTTTATGAAATTTTGATAAACATATAGCACCTACATACCCAAACAAAATGTATTGGTCTCCATCTCTCCGAAAATTCCAATTCGTTACCTATCGGAGAAAACTAAAAAAATCTGCAATGGATCTGTATATAAAAGACTAATTTCTATTAATCTGCTCTACCGATTTCATTCAAAAAAATTTTTAATGTGAAGATTAATAACCCAAGCGAGTGTGCAAAATTGGAAATAATAAAAAGTTACTGTAAGTAATAACTTCTAAAAACTTTAACTGCAGTCGTTCTAAACTTGATTTGATTATAATATTTTTGCTTAAGCCCAGTTCATGACGCAAGTAAAGCAAGTTAAAATAAAAAATAATCTCACAATCTAATATGGTGTTTGGGGTTGATTTTTACGAATTTACCAACAACTACCGAATTGGGAATTTTGGCGATGAATAGTTTCATTTGGGTAGTATTTTGATTGAAAATGGTATGTGAGAAAGTTTGTACATGTTTAGTTTATTTTTAACTTGATAAAAAACATTTCAAATATGGGTGCAGTTTTCTGCACAACTTTAAAATAGAGTATATACACACACTAATTATATTTCTAACAATGAATGTGTTTCCATCTCCATAGAATACTCTGTTGGTGTTGGCTGACACCACCGTAGTTGGATTTAAAGAACAGTACATTTAAAGTATAAATTCTAGCAGTATTAAAATGTTTAATGTCGAACAAGTTTCTACATAAATGTCTAAATTTTATATTACAATTACAGGTTACACTAATTTCTGTTACTTATATTACTTTTACTTTCAATATATTTATTCTGAAATCCTCCGAGTGCAAAAAGTCATTTGTCAATTGTGTGGTGTTCTACAGCCCAAACGAAAATACCAATTTTGATAAAATATTGTTTATGGGTATACTTTGTATGACTTTTTACTTTTCTCAAAATTTAGGTAATATCTTTTTGTAATATGTTTTATAAAATATACAAAGAAATTTTTTTTATTATTTTTTTTTTTATTATAAAGACCTGTAATAAACATTAGTTCTACATTTAATTTCTTTGTATTGAAAATATTTTTATTTTCTGTTTCACAGCCTAAACCTGCAGCAAAAAAAGATGTCAAAAAAGAAAAAGTGAAACCAGTAAAAGGGGTAAGTTTAAAAACATTAAAAATATTTCAACTAAGTTAAGGGTAGGCCTGGCTTGAATTTTATTTTTCAATTTAATAGAATATGTATTTTTTTATCCTGTCTTAATGATTTAATTAAGGCTTTGCAGGAGCTCCCTAATATCAATGATCCCATCAGTATGGACATGTTTCTACTCTAAAACAGATTTTTTTGCCATACTTTATCCAATCTTATGGCAATTAATTTCTTTTCAATAGCATTAAATTCCAAAAATGGCCATTTTACTTTCTCACACATACTTAGTAAACAAAACGTGTTGGTCACTGTCTCCCCAAAAATGCCTGTTCGTGAATTGGTTAAAAAAAAAAACAGTCTGCTATAAATTGAAAAGTTTTCTCAATAAAGTCCTCCATTATTTAATCTATGTGACCAATACAAAATCAGAATATGAGAAAACTAGTGAAGCTCTTTTTGTATGGTTTAGCCAACAACACCAAAAAGCAAGCCCCATATTAGATCCAATCCTTCATTCAAGAAAAGGTGGTTATATTTTAGGAAATAATTGCAAGAAGGTGATGATGATTTTACTGGAAGTTTTAGGATGGTTGAAATTTTTTTACATAATTAGTCAAGTAGAAATATGCCGTAAAAATCTGTCTGCTGATTCCCAAGTTGTGTTACAGTTTTCTTAAAAACTTCAAAAAATGTTGTGAAAGAAAAGCTTAATCTACTAAATCAAGTGTACAACTGCGATAAAACAGGCCTAAATTTTAAGATGCTGCCATCGAAAACTCTGGCTTCACATGAAGGAAAGGGTGTGCCAGCCATAAGAAATCGAAAGAGAGGGTAACAGCTCTCACAATATCCATTGCAAGTGGGGACCGTAAATCAAAGTTTGTGGTAATAGGGAAGTCTACTATGTCTAGGGCTTTAAAAAATATAACCAAGTCTGCATTGTCTGTAATCTACACACACCAAAAGTTAGCCTGGATCGATAAAAACATCTTTAATAAGTGGTTTCATGAAGATTTTTCGCCAAGACTAAAAGACTTAAAGAAAAAATATTTACAATTAAAGCGATATTAACTCTCGACAATGCAGGTTGTCGCCCTGACAAAGGACAGTTGAAACTTTATGGAATTCGAGCAGTTTTCCTTCCTCCAATGAGGCAAGTCTAAACCAGACCATGCATCAAAGTGTCTTAGAATGCATGAAGAAAAAGTATAGATGTCGTCTGTTACAGTCCCTCTGTATCAATTCCTTTTCTTTAATTTGTGGCACATTTGCAAGCCAAGTGTAACAGTTCTGTTTTTAATTTAATTATTTTTTATATAATTTATTATTAGGTGCCAATATGTTATTTTCGAAAACATATACTCGTGCAATTACTTAGAGATGTGGGTTATAGAACAGTGTTCTCTGGAAAATCATAAACAGAGTCAAAGTTTCTGAAATACATGTTTATTTAGAAAACATAATTAAATTATGAATTCATTTTCAGTATCCAGGTCACTATTGGTTAAAATAAAGTTTCTTACCTTGTTTCCGTCAAGTGACCTCTTTTTTTGTGCTAGTGACGGGTTTCAGGACTTTTATCCCATCTACAGACACAACATAAATAAATTACTCAACCGAGGCCATCAAACACTCTAATTATTTACACAAAACACACATATCACATTAAAAGTACGTTTAAGTGTACACCTTCTGGCTACCGTCAAAAAAGAGGTCACTTGACGGAAACAAGGTAAGAAACTTTATAATTAAATTACATAAAACAATTGCAGAACCTGACAAAATAATAATTCACATCTCATAATATATCATATTTGTCTGTTCGTTTATATTCTTAAATTTAAACATAAAACAAATCATTCAAAGTTAATTTTATACACCACCGCAATCAAAATTATTTCCAAAACCATTAGAAAATTGGTCAAATATCTTCTATTACTAAATCTATTTTCTTCTTCATTTACTTTACAATCAATTGTTAAATTGTTTTTTATAATGATAAGTACAGTCCCCACTTTATTCCACTATTTTTCTGATTGAATTACTTATAAACCAATAAGAAAATACTTCGTTCTAATTTTATTGATTGCTAGGTGGACCGTCACTGCCTTATTATTTCGACATTTCATAATGTATTTTCATTAAACATAGTTAAAAGAAAACATAATTATTTTTTACAAAGGTTCCTATTTACGCTAAAGGTTGTGTTGTTGTTTTATGCTAACATTGAATTGTTTTAAATGATTATATAATCATTATTCCCTTGGTTAGAATCTATAACACTCCCATCATCTGTCCGTCTGTCCAAACCAAGTTAATATGTAACCAGAATCAATTAGTCCTATAATCTCTGATTATTTTATAACGAGTTTCTTCTGATTACGTACCTCACTCAACCGAACTAAACCTTAATCTACAGAAAAAAGTGAAATGTTACATCTCCACCAATCAACAGAAGGAAAAGGGAGCTATATGGGATTTTCTTGAGAAAACAGCTATGAAAGACGTAGGATATTGTGTGGCCAAATCATTTGTTATGGCTGAAACATTGAACAAATTTTAAAAAAGAACTGGAACCTTAAAGTGAAAACGAAGATGATTTTCCTTTATCTGAACTTATGAAGAGGCTTTCCAATTGTGAGAATGCGCATGGCAGTAATTACTAAAATGAAGTGACTGACTCTTCAATCATCGAAATATTAATTAAACCAGTTCAGAAGAGTGATGGTGAAGATGTTCCTTCTGAGACTGTACTAGAAATGACTCACGCTGTGGGCTTGGCAGGAATGGATATGGATATGGCACTACATTATGTCAAACAACAAGCCAAAGCAACACCAATACTACGTTATTGAGAAGATGGCATGACATCGCTGTATAAAACATGTTTCTCTTTTTAAGCAAATATCTCTGTAAATTTTTTAAAAGTTTAAGTTAATGTATATTGTAAAGTCCATGGTGTAATTGTTAAATTCCTGTCCAGGCATTTACAACAGTTTATTGTCAATTACAAAATGTTGTTTCTAAATGTATCTATACTTGTTTTGTCAAATTTCTGTATAATACGAGTTTTGTATACTTTGAGGTGATTCACCCCCAATTAGCTTCAATTAACAGGACTCTACTATAGTAGAGAGCCTGATGTATCACAAGAGTACTGTGTGTCAAGAAATTTAATCAAATATGAGAAAGAAGATGGTACATTGTCGTTATGGAGCTCCCAAGTTCATCCTGTCCACTGATCTAATCTTATATACATACAGCATCATAAAGACGATAAAGGATTTCCAGATATTAATTTTACTTTCTCACATATTATATAGTATAGAAAAGTTATGTGTTGGGTTAAAAAATCAATGTTATGATTATGCAGATTCATTTTGATGGAACATTTTGAAATTATCTCTAACATCGTGTAAGTACTATAGTGTTCATAAAATACAAAATATATAAAAAATCTTTACATTACATGGTAAACATGAAAAATTTGTTTTTTTATATACAGTAGAACCCCTCAAACTCGACCCCCTCAAACTCGACATTCCGTCAAACTCGACAGGGCCAGTGACAAGGAGCATGGGATTTCCAAGGTCATTCACTGCATTGTTTTACGCCATGTGCATGCCAAATGCCCGGAGGTTGAGGCTTGTTACTTTTGTTTATACAGCTGTGAGGGATGCTCCTTTGTCTAGCCACTTTCTAATCCTACTGTAGAGGCCAAAGTTAAAGATAAAGGGTCCAGGTAGACCAGGACAGCCCTAAACATTTGTTGTCAAAACATTCATATTGTTGTGAACCCAAGCGCCTAACCACCCGGATGCTACCGGTCATTAGCACCGATTCCATTAAAGTAAGCGGCAAGTCTTTTGTCATAACAATTCAACGGAGCGTCGTAGAATTATGATTCAAGTTTTGTAATAAAGGTCTTAACCATGTGAGAAAAATGATCCGACTCTTAATTATATGCGATCAGCAGTTCAATTTATAGCATTTGTATCGGACTGTGTTTGGTATGGACATTCTTTTTCTTCGGCGACTTCGAGATGAAGCTGCCAGACGTCCAGTCAAAAATGAAAAACAAAGATCAATCAAAAGTTTTTTCAAACAATGCTAACTTTGCTCTAATTTTTTTATTATTTTTTATTTTATTTTTTTATATAAAATTGTTTTAATCTTTAAAAATATTTAATGGACTGTCTGTTTTTTACTGTAGACTTTACTGTAAATTTTATTACAGCATATTAGGATAGGTCTTTTTAGTTTACTAAACCTATTGTACAAGGCCAACACTTTTTAAATCTCATTTGACCGATCGATAAATTTAATTTTAATGTGTGATTGAACACACTATTTTTTTGTTGTCAGGCAGGGACTTTTTTGCAATAAACGTTTAATCATTGATAATCAATAAATGTACAGTTATTTAAAATAATGTTGAGTATTTGTTGCAAACCTAAACATTAAATACCAAAGTTCCCTAAAACTCGACAACCCCCAAACTCGACAACCTTAAAGTCCACATTGTGTCGAGTTTGAGGGGTTCTACTGTATTTTTAAAATAACATTTACTTCCATTTTTGATAATTCAAATTTTTACAGCAATCTTGGATTCGACATCTTGATATTAGGTTAAATTTTTTAAATAGGAATAGGGTCATGTGACATTGTTTTTCAAAAAAAATTTATTCTGGATTAAATGGTGGAATCTGTTTTTTATATCTCATTTCCTTGGAAAGTTATCAACTGCTGAACATTTAAAATCTTAATTTCCAGGTGGACAAATGAGTTGAGTACTTTACCTTTAAACACGTACCGGTAGATGTTTAAAGGTAAAGATTTGAACGTTTGATTTTCGAAGATGCTCAAATATTTGGCCAAGAGCTATTTGGCACAGATCTAAACAGTTATAAAATTCATCAATTACTTTAGAAATTGTCTGATAGAGTTAATTTTCGTTTGTATCCTATTTTGTAGTTCATTTATGTATTTTGGTTGATTAAAATACATCTTACTTTTTAAATATCCAAATAGGAAGTAACAAGAGGAACAAGGTAAGGAAAAACTATAGGATGTACAGTGTCCTCAGACTAGGAGTGTGTCTGGTGTAATGGGCGTGTCCTCCCTTCTACTTGCTTCCCTAATCTGACTTGACGGTACAACCCCTTCCAAGAAAACTAGGTATACAAATTACTGCTTAGCTACATTTAATTCTTAAAGTTTAAGTACAAGTTAATTCTTAAAAGTTTTATTTTGTAGACGTTTTATTCTTATTTACACCGATAAAAGAAACTAAAGTAGGGTACGCGTTTACACAGAAGCATTTGAGGTCTATATTTTTTTATTGGGGTTGTACCGATGAAAGCAAAGGCAACAAATGAAGTATGGGGGCCCCTCTTTTCCTCCACCCCAGACACATTCCTACTTTAGGATACTGGTCATGTTTAATGTGTGTACTAATCTCATTTGTCCATCTGTAAATTATGGTTTTAAATGTTCTGTAGTTATATTTACTGAGTTGAGCATGTCCTGAGATGGAGGTTACTTCCGCTTTGTCATTAGCAGTTTTAGTATTTCACTGACATTCCTGGAAACCCAAATCCTTGCTCAAAATGGAATGAACCGAAACGGTGCTTATCACTACCTTATCCGCAAGATCCCAGACGATTACATGATGGGTCTGTAAACCAAAATCTAATTAGGTCACTGACTTTGTTATAGCAGTTTGTTGATGGCTTAGTGAAACTTGAGTGAAGGCTGACTCATCTGACTCATCTTTCCTTAATTTTATGACATTAAAGCCTGTTGACTCTTTCCTTTGTTTTCCACTTGAGTATTGCCAAACTTGATACAAAATTGAATGCTGACTACTTCAACTTAATGCTGTCTGTGTGTCGAAGAATAAATGCACACAATTCAAGTTAAATATTGTTTAATCAAACGTGTTATGTTCAAATTTATATAGAATAAAAGTTGATTATAGTAAGATTAATTAGAAAAATAGTTGTGTTTGTTATGTAATTATATTGTAATTATAGGTTAAAGCTGTGAAAAAAGCTGCAGCAGATGATGATGACGACGATGATGATGATGACGAAGAGGATGAAGACGAGTCAGAAGAAGAAGAAGAGGAGGAAGATGATGACGATGATGATGACGATGATGATGATGATGACACCCAACATCCTGATGAAGAAGATGATGATGACGATGATGATGATGAGGAAGACGATGATGATGACGAAGAAGATGAGCCAGAAGACGATGATGATGAAGATGATCGTAACCAAGATGATGATGCCAGTGATGATGACTGTGATAAAGATGTAAGTTTACATTTAAATTAATATTTAAAAATTTTACGTTATTTCAATTTCACATTCATTCTTTAATGTATTCATTTTTCTTAATATTAGTGTTTTCTAGTCGTTTTCAACACATATTTGATCTGTTTAAATTGTCCCGCTCCTTTTCCACCTCCACCATCCTTTAAGCAATTCTTACCCTCAGGGGTTCACTTATACAGTCTTGACAATCTCAAGGTATCCTATCTGTATCTTCACATTTCTTCATGTTATTATTTTATTATACTATTTTTTAATTAGTGTGGTAAGTCAAGTTTTATATAATTAACAAATTTATTATTCAGTATTGTTATACAAATTATTAGGTTCACATATTTTTATTCTTGTTTTTGAGAAAACTCTTTCTACTCAGGATTACTGTGGGTTAAAAGTTCAATATACTTGCAAATAGTCTAAATTAAATTATTACATGCATCACATAAAAAAGAATTAACCTATCCAACTTAATGTTATTTTATAAAATAATGTTTCTTAAATATTGTCCCTATTTAGTTTTAATTTCTCCACATTATATGAAGCCCAATCTTTTAAAAGTTCAAACAATCCACAATAATAAAAATTTCTATGTTTTATATAAAAGGTGTTACAAAGTTCCAGGTTGTCTCCTGGTGGGAATTCAAATTTGGATGAGATACAACTACTAAATGTTGCCCTAGGTTCAGGTCCAATTTATTCTTAATACATAAATACTTATCAGTCTTTGTTGATTCTTTTCTCTGGTAATTAATTACTTTCACTGCATAAGTTGCAAAATTTTTTTGTTTCCACCCAATATATATATATAGTTCAAATCTAAATCTTTTGCAAGAGAAAAAAAAAAAAAAAAAAAAAAAAAAAAAAAAAAAAAAGAAAAAAAAAAGACGATTAAATAAAGCAATAAAGCTATAGTTTCACAATTATTTTAATAGTATAAATGAGCTACAATTGTTTCGCCTTGCGGCATCATCGGGCAACTGCAAGGCGAAACAATTGTAACTCATTTGTATTATTAAAATAATTTTGAAACTTTAGCTTTATTGCTTTATTTAATCCTTGAATAATGGAGTTTCAACAAGAAATATCTGCTGTTACATTAAAATTTATTTTTAAAAAATGGCTTGCTTAGGCTGAGAGCAAGAAAGGGAATGCTTCTTTTTCATTGTTGTAACAAATATTCACCTTAATTAGTTTAGTTCTTCTTCCTCCTTTCACTTCTCTGGTTATTAAATTTTCACAATATTTTTATATATAAAACGTTTTAAACTAACTTTTTAAATCTACGTCATTTATTTATTTTCTTTACTATTTATTTGAGTTTTTTATTTAACATTATTTCCTTGTCTTATTTATTATACTATTGAAATAATTTTGAATTACTGCCAACAATATTTATTTCTCATCAGAGATGTCTGTTTTATTAAATTTAAGCCTATTTCATTTCCACTATTCCATTGACTAGCCATGCGATAAGATAAGATGGCCATCGCTGTTTCCTTTACAAGTTATATGCTTCTTTCATCAACCGAAGACAATTTAAATTATTATTTATCTTAATTTTGACTTTGTTTATCCAAAACTATTTAAATAATGATTTCTATTCTTTATTTGTGAACTCCTTATAACTGAATTGCATATTGAAAAAATAGCCTATCGTATTGATATATGAATGTTACTTGTGTTCCTTGGTAAAAGTACGTGATTAAATTTAATATGGACTAAACTGGTAAATCGTTATTTTGATGTTTACAATCATTTCTCTCCTTTCCCTCTTTTACACATTCCAAAATTATTTTTTATTATTATTATCGCTGTGTGTATTTTAGTTATGTGAGTTTCTTATTGGAAATGTCCATTTAATATCCTATATTCAAAGTGTTATTATTACATTTTATGGTTATGTTCGTTTGTTTATCATCTGTTGCCTAACTTTATACATCCTGGTGCATTAAATACATGAATATTAATAGCAATGAGCAAATTAACAAAACATATTAATAACTAATTAAAACATTTCATCTTAACATTTAAAATAAGTACAAAATTTTGTTACAATGTGTTTTACATGTAGTCTTGTGTATAACCCTCTCTTCCACTTTTTTTTTTTTTTTTTTTAAATAAATTATCTCTCTTACCAACTCTTATTCTTCCAACCGTGATGATATTAGGGTGTTCATGGGCTCTGTTTTTTGAGTATTTATTTTATACTCTTCTTCTTTTTTAATAAGGGGATGGTTTTTCGTCTTTAAACAAGAAAAATAGAAAAATAAATACTTATCCACCACAAAATTCCAAAATAAAGTTGATGTATTTAATATATATTTACAGGGTGTCTAAGTTACCAATTGGGAAAATCCAAGAAATGGGGGTGGGGAGCTGGCAATTTTAAGTTGTAGTGTAAAAGGCGGGAATTTCATTAAAAATCCATGAGTCACATTTATGAGACAATATCAGTAAGAAAAAAAATTCCTAAAGTATTTTTTTATTGAAACTACTACTTTATTGTTGTAGAACAAGAGAATATTTTCAAACTTTCGGTCATCATAAAACTAAACTGTTCGTGTTAGGCCATTTTATCCCAAATCATTTTATGGTTGCCATTCAGCTTGGTCATGTTGCAATCTTTTGTAGTAAGTGGAAGAATGTGTTAAAAAAAATACGAAGCGTTTCCCCGACATATGTTTACAGGAACTTTTTCTTTATTTTGACCCATGTAACCAATACTAAGTTTGGCACAACATTTTCTGAACACTATAACGAATAGTCAAGCTTGACCTTGAATGAATGAGATAGCTTTTAAATAACAAATATTACATTTTTTTTGTTCATTTAGTAAATGTTTTACTATTAAAACTTTTTAAATCGCAATTTACAAAATTTAACATATATATTTATAAATAAAACAACTAATATTACATGTTACATGTTCTGTTTATTAACAAAAATGTGTCCATCTCTTTAATACTGTGGTGATTACCACCACTCCCCCTCCCCTTCGTGAATCTGGTTATATCCGCCCGAGAGGTGATAGGCCAGAGTAGTGCTCAAGACAGCGGTGAGACAAGTCCTCTGTCACCGTTCTTATTAAATTTATATTATTGTGCCGTATCATTATCATGCCTTGCTAAACCCAAAGGAATAGGGCCGTTCGGCCCTAGGGTTTATATCTGGGCGCATCGCGATTTTGGCTTATCGTAAAATTATTAGTCGAACTATACGCGGCTACGTTAGGCCCTGCTATAGACCGACATGTTGTTGCAATACAGTGTAGTTAATATTAATATTGGTATTAGTGTAATTCTCTTATTTTTAGTTAATTAGTTTGTAGTAATACTTGTCAAAAATGGCTAGCCTAAGTTGAGATTCGCCCAGTGTACTTATATTAATTTTACCACGCGATATCGACCCGGTAATACATTATTAAAGTAGATCCACGGACCACCCAAATAGTCCCCCCCCCCCAATGCAATAGCACCTTATTCGCTACCATTGCAATATGCACCTTTGTGCACTTTGGTAGACTTTTATAATTATTCACACTGATAAAGGAAACTAAAGTAGGATACACATTTACACAGAAGCACCTGAGGTCTATACTATTTTATTGGAGTTGTACTCTTGAAAGCAAACACAAAAAACAAAGTGTGGGGCCCCTATTTTCCTCTCCACCCCAGACACGTTTTTACATTTAAGATACTGTATGAAGAAAATTTTGAGTTATGATCATTTAACTTCATTTATTTTAAATACCTCATCCAGACTTTTTATAAATGGCAGAACTGAACAAAGGAGTGTTATAAGCACTACTGATATAGTGTCATCATGTTGATAAGAAATAATGCTACCTCTAAGCTATGCAGTAAAATAAATATATTCAACATGAAATATAAATTATGAAGAAAATATTTTTTTTTAAATTGGGTTATGACTATTTTCAGTTCACCCAGACTTTTTTTAAACGGTGGAACAGAAGAGTGTCTGTTTTCAGTGGTACTGATATAGTGTGATCATCTTGATAAGAAATAATGCTGTGAAATGTTATTTCCTTAAGTCCATATGGTACCACCCTCATGTGTACTTATGTTTATAAATTCACTATTCATATTTTTTTATATTTTTTTTATAGAGGTTTGGCAAAATGCATTACGCACTCGTCCCAAGAGGACTTATGTGTCGGACTCTCCGGATGGCCTACCGACTAAAACCTTCCTCTTTCCCAGGCATTATTCCACTCCGGTACCGCTTTCGCATTTCATCAGAGTGGTGCCTGCTTTTGTCCTGTTTAGGTCTCCTCTTCTGCTATTGCTATGATTCTAGTAAACCTTCCTCCTTCTTACATCGCAATATAGCCTCGATATACTTTGATATTGCTTCCCATTTCTCTCTGGATGTTAACATCATCTGCATAATGTACTCGGTTGTTAAGTCTCCTACATTGTTGTTGATATCTCTCCTCTGTTGAGAAAAACGCTCACAATCAAAAAGCATATGTTTCACGTCATCTCTGGCATCTTTGCACCTTATGCAGCTAGCTGACGTAACCTTCCCCATCTTTTCCAGGTACGAGCGAAAGTATCCTTGACCTGTCAGAAATTGTGTGGTGAAAAAATTCACCTCCCCATGTCTTTGATTTATCCACTCTTTGACATCTTTTATAAGGGTCGCTGTCCACCGTCCCCGTGATTCCCTCTCCCAGCCACATGGTCAAAGTGTTCTCCCTCGCTCTTGTGCGAGCCTCTTGCTTGCTCATCATTCTATTGAGCTCATAAATGGTCTTCCACTCCTGTGCTAACAGATCTATTGGGATGAGACCAGCCACCACCAGGATTGCCGGCTCGGAGACTGAACAGTAAGCACTGGTGATTCTCAGCGCTCCAATTCTCTGTATCGAGGTCAGCCTACATCGGTATTTCTTAGTTCTGATGGCATCAGCCCATATTTCAGCCCCGTAGAGCATTATGGACTGTGCTGTCATCCATAGGAGTCGCCGTTTACTCTCCCTTGGGCCCCCAATATTGGCCATTAGCCTTCCCAACAAGGAGGTCACCGCCGTTGCTTTTTCGCAGGTCGTCCGCAAATGTTCCCCAAAGCTCAATTTGTTATCAAGTATAACTCCTAGATATTTTGCCGATCTCTATTCATATTAACGCTATACACTCTGAAATTAATAGATTTTGTGGAAAAGTTATGAAAAAAACTGGAAGTTTTGTGAAAAATTGGGAATTTCAGTAACAAGCATTAGTAAACATCATATATTTAGATACAAAAATGTTGTTAATACCACAGATGAATTTATCTAAGATATGATATGCAATAAGTTACATTTTACATAAAGTACCTATTTTTGAAGATTTTTGAAAATAGGTCTACAATGTGTTTTCCCTATTCAAAGTTAAAGCTCATCTAGAGTTAATACATTTTTTTACTTTTAATATAGAATGTTTTCCAATTGTTTATATTTAGTTATTAATAGAGATATAATTTCTGTATTTGTTGTTTCAGGTTGACGATTTATTTGAGAAATTAGGAGAAAATGTAGATATCAACTGGACTGGAAATTTCTAAAGTTGTGACATTTACTGTATATTTTAAAGCTATTTACCTTCAAGCCGAAGGATTAATCTGAAGTTGATATTAATTATTTGTTACATTTTATCGTTTCTTGGTTATGAAAACACAGTAGATTCCAGATCATTTTAATCATTACTATTTTCACTCTCGTCTGTAAGACGTAGGCCTTTGCTTGTGTAAAAAAAAAATTGTTACGATATCGGTAAAAATATTAAGCCATTAAAAAACCATTGTTTGCTTCAAATTTCATGAAAACGGCAGAATATTTTTAAAATTGAAAAAATATAACATTCAGGGGTGATTTTTTTGTACCCAATAATATTTAAAATTACCTAATTTATAATTAGATTTGTTAGATTTTGTATGGACAGGAGACAGGCTTACCTTGGAAAATGGTCCTTGGTATTACCTAATAGTACATAAGTAAGAAAACACACACAAAAAGCACTAAAGTTTTAAAATATTTCGTAAACACTGTTCACTTTCTCAATCAGTAGAGTTAAGAAGAAGAGTCAATCAGTCTTCTTCTTAACTCTACTGATTGAGAAAGTGAACAGTGTTTACGAAATATTACCAAATTTTGGTGCTTTTTGTGTGTGTGTTTTCTTACTTATGTACTATTAGGTAATAAATACCAAGGACCATTTTCCAAGGTAAGCCTGTCTCCTGTCCATACAAAATCTAACCAATCTATTAGGCTATGTGCCCTATTAAATTCTAACCTAATTTACATTTATAAATAGCAATATTGTATTATTTGTTTGTCCCAGGCTTCACTTTTCGCCACAATTATACTTTATTATTTCGAGGTATAGATGTTAAATACAGTACAGTCCCGGTAATTCGAGCTAATTGGAGGCTAAGGTCACCTCGAGTTGCAAGAATCTCGGATTATATGGAAATAAGAACAAAACATAGGGTATGTGTGTAAATACATTTTTAATGATTAGAAAATAAGGTTAAATAATACAGTGCATTAATATATGTTAACATTACTAAAATTAAATTTAAAAAAAAAAAGAATTTAATTTTTTTAAATTGTCCAGCACCTTTTGTTTTAAAATAGAGTCTTATATTTTGTAGCAGCAATGTCATGCCATCTTCTAAGAAGCATAGTGTCAATCGGCATAACTTCTGCTTGAGCTTGACATAACCCAATGCCATGTCTAGTGCTGCAAAACCTTTAATGTGAGTCATCACAGGTACAGTCTCTTCAGATACATCTTTGGAATCAGCTATACCAGTCAACCTGATACTAACTTACATATTTTGAGAGAAAAAGGGTGGCTCAAAAACTATTGTAAGAAATATGAGTAGGATACTAAGAAAGAGTCTAAGCAGTGGCTACTGTGCATGTAAACTTACACAGTGAGCAGTGATGCTTGTCAAGTTCTCTCTCTATTTTTTTATTTTGGGAGGGAGGTTTATTGGCTGGAATTAAATGGAATCTCGAACTACCGAGGCTCGAATTACTGGGACTTTACTGTATTATTACTTTATAATGCTATTTGTTTGGATAGTGGTAAAGTTTGAAATAAATAATAAGTCACGACCATGTTGTGTGTTCGTCTAGGTTAGGTATCTATAATCAAGCTCTCAAATCCTGCTCTGTATGTTTTTCTTTGTTATTGTGTTTTCCTCCTCACATGGGCGGTAACAAAAATATTGTTTGAATTTCAAATCATCCAAACATTGGAGCCCAAAAATAAATTTTTGGATCAATCAGAGTTCACAAATTTAATTGAAGCACAGTTGAGACGTTTACGTGATAGTTTGTTATTTACAATGTTATTTTTTGATGGGAGAAAAAAAAAGTTGAGTTTTTCGTGAAAATATTCTTTTTAAGGATTTTAAAGTAAAATATTTAATGTTTTTAGAAGGATAGTGTCCACCCAAAAGTATCAATCGATTTTGATCATTTTTTATTTTGTATTTGCTTTAATCTTATCACCCATGTATTATGTCCAGTAGTTTAAGAACCAATAATTAGTTAGACACTTTATAATAATGAATCATCATAATAAACACACAATCTGAATGATAAAATAGGTTAGCCCTAAGCAGGATTGAATACTACTGTGATATTAGAAAGGAATGATATAAAATGTACAATAAATTTATATTAACTTCATGATTAAAAATCACGATGTAAATAATTTAATAGTTTTGTATTCATTTCATCACAATTTGTCAAAGGATGAATGTAAATTCACTTGGTTCTTATTTCAATAATATTTATTGAAGTTTAAATAGGAATTAATAATATAATTTGTATATAATGTGGTTATTTTAGCTTTGCACATATAAAATAAATAATTTATATTCACTAAGCATAAGCAGATTAAACGAGTTATAGTTTTAACTCATAGGTTCATTGTAAGTCCTTCTCGGATCACAATTTTATATACTAATTATAAATATTATTTTTAATTTTGTTGTGTGATCTTTTTCTCCCAATAAACATTGTTTTGATCCTACAAGATCCAAGTTGTCCTTGTTAATGAAGACACTACAAAGTCGTTTTTACAATAACATTAATACTCACATAAAAATACATAACATTATAATTTGTGACAAATCATATATTCAGAATTTTTGTGAATGCATTCTTAACTTTATTGTAATCTAGATCGAATCTGTGCCATGTATAGTTAATGTTTATTTTATTTTTTTAGTTTTTAAATGTTACTTTTTGTAGTGTGTTTATTAAGATGGACATTGTGACATGAAGTGGAGTTCAAAAGACTTCATTTTATCCTTAGCAAATCTTAGGTAAATCTGTCTATCTTTTAAATGGAGATACTTGCAATAGAATTATTCATCAAGGACAACTTTAAAGATTTCAAAAGTCCAAAGATCAGACAGTGGCTCAATGTTTGTACTCTTTTGAGCCAAGGTTGTTGGCCTGAGAATATGTGCAAATTGTTCATCAGGTGGCTAAAAACAACTTGTTACTTAGCTATAGGTGTTGAGACATGAGAGGATTCTGGGAAACGGAGAAGCAAAAAGTAGTTGCAGAGGCCGATTTTGCAGTGACTGAATCATTCTTCGGATTATCCCTTACATATTATACAAATATTTTAATTCTCAGGAAACATGACAAAAATCCATTTCTTAGAGACAACATCCTGAACTCTGACAATCCAAAAGAATGATTGCTTTCTCTAACAAAAGAACTTGCAATGCTCAGCAAAGATTTAACACTAATCTTTGGATACTGACTTGTGAATACATGTGCTTAGCTGAGACTCTACTCATAATGCTGAATAGTGGTTAGCTGACTACGAATGACTTAACAAAAGAATATTATACAAAATAATATTAGAATATTATTGGTGATGAATTTACCACAGCCGCAGAGCTTATGGAAACGGCCCCTAGAATGAAATTTTGAAAAGAGTTTAGGTGTGGATTGGGTATAATATTAGTATAAAATAGTATTAATTTCATGGCAAATAAAGGCATGTAAAATTTTTTTTAATTAATGGAAGTTTTTATTGAAACAACTACGTCATTGTAGTAGAACAAAAAAAGATAATATTCGCAAATTATCAGTCATTATAAAACTGAATTGTTCACGTTAGGCCATTTTATCCCAACATAATGTCCAGTTGCAATTAAGCTCGATTGTGTTGCAATGTTTTGTAGTAAAAGGAAGATTGTGTTAGATGTGAATGCCGTTTGTTGCATTCTCGTTTTCTCAATACTGTAATCTTTTTTCATAATATTATGTGTAAATATATTAAATGTTAAATGGCTGGTCTAATGGTTAACATTTTGGCTTCATGAGTGAGTGAGAGGGTTCAATCTCCGTGGGGGCTCAAAGTTTATGGAGTTGACCCAGGTTGAGAACGCTAGAACAACAATGATGTGAATTTTAGTGTGCTAACCACACATTACTGACTGAAAAGCCTTTTAGCAGGCCTAGGCTTTTCACAAGCTGTTGCGAGATTTAGTTTAGTTTAAATACAAGTAGGGTCATCTGGGTCACAGTGACAGGAAATAAAAATTCATCAAATCCTAATATAACATGAAAATAGGCAACCTGATAATGATCTTGTAGGATCGAAATTGTAATAGTTCGTTAGAGAAAAAAGAGAACATTACAAAAAATAAAGGTAACATATTTATATTTAGTCATAGGTTCATTATAGTACAATTATTTTAGCTCAGATAAATATAAATGTCATGTAATTATAATTATATTTTTTTAATCATTAATATTATTTATAAATGAGATTATAATAGAAAAATGTAATATATTATATATTGTTAGGACTGTTCATATTTAAATTCTACATAGATTTAAAATTTTTGTTCTTGTGTATTTATTATATAATTTTAAATAATAATGTGGGAAAAAATTGAGACTGGATACACATCATAACAACCTCACTTTACCTCATGGTGTTATAACTCATGAAGAATTAGACTTCTTTAATAATTCTATCCCATTTTTCTTGCATATACGTAGTAGCGGTCAAAAATGTGTTTTGAATTTTTGCGGAACTATCCATTTTGAGTCCAAAAAAGTAGCATTTTTAATGATCTCTGTCAAGTCGTCTGTGTAGTGCTCTACAACCCAAAGAGTTTGTAATTTAGTATTGAGCACATATTTTGGCCATATCTTGGAACCTTTTTAAAATTATTTCAATATTTTGTTTGGGTATACTTTTCACATGACCAAAAATAAATTCCCCATTTTCTCAAAATCGGATCTAACAATTTTTATAAAATTTTGCCAAATTGTAGCCTTTAAAGACTCGAACAAACCATATCTATCTAAAAATTCTGTTTTGGAAATTATCAGTATAAACGAAAAATTGACCATGGCTGTTATTAAAAAAAGACATTATTTCATCAAATTAGCTCTTCCGATTTGATTAAATTTTTAGTGAAACATGAAAATTGCAAATAAAAGTAAATTACCGTTAGTAAATTATTTTTTTTTTTTAAAAAAGGAAATAAACCTTGACTCTCATTATTTAAACTTGATTAGCAAGTTTAGACCGTACTTAAATATTGTTTAAAATAAGCTAAAAAATCTAATTCAGCATTCAAGGTTGATTTTCACTTTCTTACTGACAACTACCGAACTCACATGTTTAACTACAAGTAGTTTTGTTTAGTCAGTACGATGATTATTAATGGATGTATGAGAAAGTTTGTGCGGTGTTTTTACACCATTTATTTCTCTATCTCTTGTTTTCATTTTCTAGGCTTTAACACTAATCACTTTCCACTTCATCCGCCATCGTTTTCCGATACTTTTTTTCATTGCAGTACATAGTTTGTCAACTCCTTTACAGTTCCATCCTTTCCATGTGCCCTATCCATTGTAACCTTATCCTTTTAGTTTCATTACTAAATCTACATCATTTTAAAGAACTACTAGTTCTTCATTTATCCTATTCTTCAATTACTCTTCATAAACTGTACCTTATATTTTTTCAGAATTTTTTTCTCCCAGGCTCACAGTTTATTACTTCTTTACTGTAGAACAATACATGACAATACGGTAAAACCCTGTTTATCTGAAGTAATGGGGCGGAACAGTTTTGGATAAGCAATTTTTTCAGTTAAGCCATGATATATCTTTCCAAGTAGTTTTTGGCTAAAATGAAACTTCTATAACAATTTTTTACTTCTAAACAACCTTTATTTATTATTTGTACACATTGATATTATTATAAAGCTACTTTCTAGTTAGTTAAAAAAAAAAAATAGAGTTTTTTCTTTACAATACTTTTGTGCAGTTTTATCTTGCCAACTTTTCATTAGTAAAATATCAGCAGGTGTTGAATCAGCTGATTGCTCCACAAATCGGAGGGCAACCTGAAATAATGCTGCTAGTATAACTGTTGCCAACAAATAAAACACAAACAGAAAGTTTGTTACATTTATAGATGAGATAGATCTAAATAAATCTTACCTCAAGTGTGTTGAATGTGTCATCAGCTTTGACTTGGCTGAAATCATAAGTCAGCATTGTTTGCCTTTCTAGGTGCTACCGGCTCTTTGATCACGTCAACAATGTCTTGATTTGACAGCTCCAGCTCAGAATCATTTCCTTGCAACCAACTTTACTTAACAGCACTAATTAAGTTTTTAAAGTTTCTCATCTTCCTAATCGTCAGTTGAAGTTGAGAGGCCATCAAAGATTTTGTTTCATGCTCTCTGCAATGTGCTAGGCTTAACTTCTACCCATGATTGTGCACACCAATAAATCACATTTTTCATTATCACTGATTTTAAAAATGGTGTTTATTTCTACTTTCACTTTCATGTAAAATGTGTCTAAAAAACTTCTATAGTACCGCTTAGGCGTTTCAATTACTCGGTGATTCATTGGTTGAATTAAAGTTGTCATGTTTGCTAGAAGAAATTGAACTTTAATTTTACCATTTTTCTAGAATCCTAGGTGAGTTGTAACATTGTCTAATAATGTAGTGGTTTTGTGTGGTAACTATTTCTCTGTCAAAAATTGTTTCACCATAGGCACAAATTAGATAGAATAAAACTCGAACACAAGATCTCACAAAAATTATGTTTATAGTTTAGTTATTGTAGCTCATGTTTCACTGAGGATGGCGACTTTATCCTTCAAACATGTTTGATTAAGTAAACACAATTTTTGTAAGATCTTGTGTTCAAGTTTTATTCATCTAATATTATTTCACAAGTCAACCTTAATATTTATTTATTAGTTACAAATTATTTGTGAAAACAATCTTCAAACAGTTCAGTTGAGTGACATACATGCACTTCTCTGCGCTCTATAGTAAACAGGCTGTGCATTAGAAGTGATCTTTATTACCGCACTAGGCTTCTCAGCTTTTCCAATACTAAATGAACCTGTTGCATTTGCAAATATAAGAACAGTTATTCTTTGTTTTTGAGTTTTGTGTTCGAGTGCAGACTTTTCTTTAAAGCAAGCTAAAGATTTCATTTGCAAAATTTTAAAATTCAGGCCAGTTTTGTCTGCATTATAAATATTTGGTCTTTGATATACACCAGAAATGTCTTGATTACATCATGGTTGGCTAATATTTTCCTGCCATGTAAGTTCAGTTGTCGGATTCCATAACAGTTTTTAAATCTGTCAAGCCATTCATTGCTTGACACAAAATTTTCACCATGTTCGCTTAACATTTCAGCTCAAAGTTTAGTCTTTTCTTGTAACACTGGTCATGATAATGACACACCTATTTCTCTTTGCTATGTAAACCATTACAAAATTTGAACTTTTCATTGTTTTACGATTAGGAATTTTAGAATAATGTTTCGAAAGTTTGTCTATTATTAATTCTGTGACTTACAGTTAAAACACTGACATTGTCGTCCTCTGCTAAATACTGTAACAAAGCAGTGTTTCACGACATGTTTAATGGCTTCAAATTATTTTCTATAACAACCCTTTTCATTTTCACGGACATCGTAGCCCAATTTTAAAAAATCTCTCACATATCACCTAATCACATCACAAGTAAACAATTCAAGATTGTGTAAAACAATGCATAACAATTTGAACACAAACATGTTTTTAGCTAAAACAATTTCATTCACGTGGTCACCAATCTCAACTTCACAAGTCAACAATTCAAGTTGATGTAACACGGTGCGTAACAACTCGAACCCACACACTGACAGACTCAAGCACTAAATGGTGACTGGAAACTTTGCGAAATGTGGGATGGTCAAGGGAAAGATTATTTTTATGTATGGATTGTGGTGGGAAGCCTGCATGTCAAAAACTGTAAAACTAAACTAGGCAGCTGTGGCCTACACTCTTTCTTTTTATCTTGTAGATTTTTAAATCGTGCATCTATTTTGGTTAAGTTGAGTTTCTATTAAGCAGGGTTTTACTGTACTACGGAATTATACTTTAGCTACATTATTAATTACTTTATGAAACTTGATTTACAGATAAATTCACATTTCACTGACTTAATAATGTAAATTCAGCAAAGTTATATAAATAATGCAATAGTTCAGTTAGGATGCTTATGTAACCTAATATTAAATGGTAAATTACAGAGCAAACGTGTATTACATAAAATTATTTTATTTTAAGTTTAATATTAATTTCCTTAGTTATAAATTTAAGACAATAAAAATTAAACATTTCATTAGTAAAATACACAATAGTGTTGCATTATTAATTTCTTTATAACGTTGGCCTTTGATGTTATTCACGAAGTAACAAAATAACTTTAGGGTAAAAGCATATATATGTCTGTTAATATAGTGTGTACCATATAAAAGCAACCCCACTAATTATTATATGAATCAATCTCTTTGAACAAAAATTGTGGTATAAAATAAAATTTGGCAAATGAAGCTTGCTTAACTTTATTTTAAAAGTGTTTGATTATCTCGTACACCTCAATCCCTTTCTTTCTATGTATTCACATTTAAACTAACATTACACAAATTTTAATGTCAATGGCTTCATTCCTTGACCATATGTTTTCCTTTAGTCCTTATTGTTTTAGTCTCGTATTTTAACATATATCCCCACAAGAAAAATTAACATGAAAATAAATCTGGTGAATGAGTTGGCCACAAACTTTTGCTTACTGTGTGTTCCTTTTTGAATACTGCATGGACATGGATCAGTGAGCGTTTAGACATTATCCTGTTTTAAAAAATCAATAATATCACTCATTTTCAATCAGGAATAAAAGTTATGAAGATTTTGAACATAGACTTCAGTGTACTTTGAGTTCATACTGATTGTGGGGTGTTGCACTAAGGATTATGTTGGTTGTCCATTTTTAGTCCTCCATATGCACTATTCTAACCCTAACAAATGCTACATTTTTCAAAACCATCTGACTGTCAGGAGCATTTACTTGAAGAAAAAAGTTTTCTGAACCGTAAAAATTTCATCATTTCATAAATACAATAAAATTGTTTTAATTGTATGTTTTGACACACAAATGCAGATAGTTTTAGTTCCTCTTATATTATACTCATTATTATTTAAATATTAAATGTGTTTTATTTTTTTATAAATGTAAACAAAAAAGCAGAGGGAGGGGGGACAAACAAAAGAAGTGCAATCTATCTTTAGTTCTTAGCTGTGTATGGTTAGGCTAGGTTATATACACGGATAGGTTTATGTATATATTTTGTGTTCCTTACACATTTTGTGATGAAATGAATTTATAAACTGCAAGGTCGCAGCAAATGTGATGTTGAATTAATTTTTAGTTATTTCTACTACACTTATTTTAGTCATAAAATTAGTTTTTTGTCACGATTAATGTGTAATTTTTCTTTTTTAAATACATTTTGTAAATATTTGGAACTGGAAAAAAAAAAAAATGTATTGTTTTCAATTATATACAAATTTGTAAATTAGAGATAAATTATTATTGTAATTAATTAATTTCTCTTTTAATTCATTACTTGTGAAATAAATAATTTTGAAGAAAAAAAAATCATTTTTATAAATTAAAAATTTAAATGAACACACTTGATTTAGTTTTTTATTCATACTTTTGATATAATTTAGTATTAAAAATATAAACTCCTTACTTAGTAGGTACTTCATTTATAGTTTGGAAGTGACAGTTTTCAAATAAAACGCACAAATTCTTTTTTAAATTCTACATTTATTAGATCTTGCTGACCATGATTTCGCCAGTTACGGCATTGACGAGGCTTATACAAAGACTTTGACTTCAAAGTCTTTCAGTAACTGGCGAAACCATGACTAGTTAACTGGCTAGACCTAATAAATGTAGAATTTGTATGTTATATTTTGAATAACATGGAATTCTCATCAGTCATCAGTATAAACAATAATTACAGTTTTGTCAAGAATTGATTATATTATTTGAATATAGGTGTTTAAATTTTGAATTTCTCCATTCATACAAATTAGGTTTATTTCAGTTTCAACTAACTATATGAATTTTTTTAAATAAAAAAAATGTAATTACAATTGCAACAATAATAATATGTTTGGGTAAAAGGTAAGTATGTTCATAGCAAAATAATGGATTGAGACCCTTAAAACCATTATAAAGACTACAATATTATAAACATTCCTTCTTTTTCTTTTTGAATTGATAATTTAATATTGTATTTGTATATTTCAATATGTATATATCTTATGAATATCTGAAGGAGACAAATAAATTTTATACTAGGAATAAATTAAAAGAATATTTCATTTAATATGTTAGCAATAATAAATTCCATTAAGCTTACAGCAATTTAATTAGGTCTAGACATTTATTGCATCAAGGTTTAAATAATTAAATTCAAATGTAGCACACTGGCATAGCTCAGTCTATCATTTCATTGTAATATAATATAGGTTTGATTTTATGTATATTATATTTATTAAAACAAAAATTATGATTAAAAAAGAATTTTAATATCTCGGGATAGGCACTCGACCAGTCATGAACAAACTTGAAGATGACGCTTTCATAATTTTAAATTTGGAAAATTGTTCATATAGAACAAGCATCTCGAAATAAAGTAATCTATTTATCAGAAGACTGGCATAAAGAGATACAGATCGCCAGAAGGCAAAACGAATTTATGATTGTAAAGATGCAAAGAGCCGACTTTTAAAAACAAATACTCTGGAAAGAGTAATTATTACAAAATGCAAAAGAAACATTAAAAAAAAAAATATAAGCTAGTTGAAGATGTAATGGAATCATTATCAGAAAGAAGAACCATTTAATTTTTTTATAAATTCACACTAAATGAAGATATTTCCTTGAGTGAGCTAAACATTAAATCAAAAAAGGTAGTTAGTTTGTTCAAGAAAAACTTTACAAAGGACTACGAGTGATAAACTATTAAAAAAAAAGAGATATGCTATATCTAATGAAATATATACCACCAATCTATCATTCTTTCTTCAAAAATGTCACATAATATGCTCCAAAAAAGTAGAAGACCATGGTCTACTATCAGAAGAAGAAAATATATATGAGTAAATCATTGTTGTTTTTTTACAAAAATATAAATAATTATAATAAAATACATTTTTGTCAATGTTGTACAAATAAAATATTCATTTCAAATCAGTATAATAATTTTGTTTGTTCTAAATATAAGTAAAATACCTAAAAACAATGGTGTATGTCAGTCTTAATTAAGTTTATCATCTTTCATTATTAAAATGATTACATTTGTGTCATAATATTATAAAACACGAGCATAGTTTAATACTTGTTTAACCGTATACAATTCAGATTTTTTTTAAAATTCTAGTTTTTTTTGTACTATATTTCGTTCATCGAGAGTCTAGAGTGAAGCGCCGCCCCATCCGAGAATTATGGCCCGGGCAGGCTGTGTCACAAGCGGCCAACCGTAGTGACCGTCTCGCCTGTATAAGGGGGGGTTAGGGAAGAGAAAGTTGTTCAAAGATCTACTACTGTGAACCATCCCCAGGAATACCCGCCGTACACATGTTGTCCCTTTTCCTTATTGGCCCCAACCCCCAATGCGAGCTATTTTAAGGCGGTGCTTCTTCACTCAAGACTCTCGATGAACGAATTATAGTACTGCAAATGCAAACCACTAGTTTATGAAAAATTACAGTTTACTGACTTGCACTAGTATGAATCTCGGCAACCTATATGTACATGAAATATCTTTCACTATTCTTTAAAATTCACAGGTCATTACATAATACAATGTTTATTGTATATTTATTTATTACTAAATTAGGCGTTTTATATAATTAGCACTACTGTAGTTTCTTAAAAAGTAAAATTCGTTCTGTATAGTTATCGATCTTCCAATTACAAATTTATTTTTATATAATACGAACAATATTTGGTTGTGTAAAACTCCAAAGGTTAAGAGAATTAAGCGGGAAGCTGGAAACATTTCCCGCTTTTGTTCATTCTGGCTGGACTGCTGCATGCCGCTCTTTAGCCTGAGTCACAAGTAGGAGCTTGGTTGTGTTTTGTGTTCTTGGCGAACAGTTATTTTCTTCATTTAGAATTTTTAATATTATATAAAATCAAAATGTTTGAGGCACGCCTTGTGCAGAGTTCAATCCTTAAGAAAGTATTGGAAGCAGTTAAAGAATTGTTAACTGAAGCAACTTTCGATTGCACCGAGTCTGGCATGCAATTGCAGGCTATGGACAATTCACATGTTAGTTTAGTTTCTTTAAATTTAAGAAGTGATGGTTTTGATAAATATAGATGTGATAGAAACCTTTCCATGGGAATCAACCTTGCTAGGTAAGTAAATAAATATATTTAAAAAAAACAATAACCTTGAGTATCGATAGGCCTGTCCATTGAAGTGGTTAGGCCTTTCCATTGTCTCTTGGAAATTAATTTATCATAAGCTTATTATGTCTCCTATTATATTTTATATTGCACTAAGGCAAGAAGGAGAAATTCATAAGAATTATTCAGATGTCTTGAGCTATCAAGATACTGGTAATTCTCCTCTCCCCACCCAGTGTTGAAGGCATTTTTGTTTATAGACTAAAAAATAGAGATGTTGAATCCTTTTCCTTATTAGGGAAGTAGAAGAAGAGGAATAAAGGTAAATATCTGTTGTACATCGTCCTTTGATTTTTCTATAAAAAAAATCACGAAAACAATGTATTTACCTTCTAATTAAAGTATCAGATCATGTCTCAATAATTTCAAGTACCAAAATGCATTTCTTCACTGTTATATAACACATACAAATCAAGAGAATACAGCGGTTTGGTTAAAGTCTAATAAAGAAAGCCAATATTGATAGTATGACTATGTTAGTATATGTGTATGACTACCTTATTTTAATACAGTTAAAATCAAAAATCCATTAGTTTATTAGAAAATAGGAATATTTAAAGTATTGAATGTATTCTCATGTTTTCTATCAGTGAAGAACTGCATTTTGGGACTTGAAATGTTTATTGCACCACATAATATGATTTGATCCTTCCATTAAAAGATAAATACAGTAGAGTCTTGCAAACTCGGCACTCGATAACCCAGCAGTCCGGATTACTCGGCGCCTCCGACGGGAAAAAATATTGCTAAAAACAGCGATGTTTGTAAAAGTTTGGCAGATCCCAAAGCGGGCATTAACTTCGATCGCTCAAATCGTTGATGGTACTTTTCCCACGTTAAACTCGTCACAAAGCTTTTTTACAGATTCCCCTCTGTCAAGTCTTTTTAACACATTTAACCGCGTCTCAAACGAAACCATCACATGCTTCCGTTTTCGTAACTCACCAATTTTTATTTACTGTATATTATACTGTGCATAGATCATAACCAGTCAAAGAAAACTGAAAAGAAATGTTATATTTTCCATAATGTATACTAAATTGATTCGTGGAAAAAAATCGGCCCATCAAACGTTTTTGCAAGTGTATGTCTGCTATACCGACGGGTGCCAATGCCGCAGTGTTTTTACGCCGCCGACAATGGGATACCGCTATCGACAAAGTCGTTTGACTCGCCGCGTTGTTTTTACACCGCCGACAATGGGATACCGCTATCGACAAAGTCGTTTGATATCGCCGCCGCTTTGGTGTTTCAATTACAATTTATTTTTGCCCTTATTCCCGATAACCCGGTATTTCACAAACTCGGCACACTTCCGGTCTACATTACGCTGAGTTTGCGAGACTCTACTGTACTTTGTTTTCATGATTTTTTTTATAGAAAAATCGAAGGATGATCTAGAACTAATATTTACCAAGAAATTATCCTTAATAGTAATTGAGTCTTGTATAAAATTTTATTGAAATACTTTTTAAAATCTATGATGTCCTAATGGGGGTAATTATTTACTATAGTGCCCCATTTTAGATATTTTTTTTTATTCATTATTTTTGTACTACCAGTTTTCATAAAAATAATAACTTTTATTGATGAGCAGCAAAGTTGTTCATCTCGAATTTGACATATTTCCAAGTGAGAAAATGACGTATTTGTAGGTTAAGTATTCATAGCAAACACATGTGGAGTGTGGATGGAGAGATATTAGGGATCAAATTTCAGCAACTATTTAGTTGGATACCTAGCCGAATGGATGTTCAAGAGACGATATCCAAATAAAATTAGAGTCCACTACTTCTTCCTTGCGGCTGTGAGGTTATAGCCTACCCATAATACTAAGGTAAGACCAATTATATTGTACGTACTTGATCTTCAAAGGTAAAAAGAATTCATGTACAAATATATTTTTATACGTACGTCACTTACTTGACCTTAACCTAGAAAAGATGAAATTAGGGTTTTTCCCTATGAAAAACATTGATGATCACTATAAAATATTCTAATTCTTATGAAAACAGATATGTAGTGCTAAAATATCGAATAAAAATAAATAAATAAATTGGGGTGCTATAGTAAATAATTACCCAATGTATTAATGATTGAGATTGTAGTTGTGGTTATATTTATTTAATTTGGAGTGTAACTTATGTATAGCTTATATTATATAATGAAGTGAGTTAAGCTAAATTAGAGCTTGTGTTCAGTCACTGGCATGCAGTTTAGATTCATGTTTTGTTACAGTTATATCCTATTATCATATAGGCTATGCACAAAATTGATCTTTATGAATTGACGAGTGAAATATAAATCTAGCATATAATTTTTTTTGTTGTTTGTAATTTTGATATTCCTATTGTTATTTCATTCACTTATGTTATCTTTATTTTGTTGCTGAAAGAATATTTATTTTCAACATGTTAGCGCACAGATTGGATAATTGTATCAATTATAAAACTAGGTACACTACCTGCTTTTTGTCTTATTCCAATCCAGAAATCACTTGATGATTACCGCGGTTTCGGGTAGATTTAGATTAGATTTAGATTTAAGATGGGGTGGAGACCCTCTTCGAGAAGGTCTCCCTGCACGTCAACCATCGGCTTATTGTGCCCCCTATGTGCCGTTCCTGATGTATTAGAACCCTGTTCCTCGAACGAGGTTCAGGATTTTTTCCACCAAGTACGTATCCTCATCATCTCCCGGTTGCTGGATACCAAAGAGCTCCCTCCTTCTGCGCTCCAGCATCCCGCAATCGAATATGACGTGTCTTGCTGACTCCACGGCCTGCCCGCAGAGCCGACAGCTTTGGTCTCCTTCGAAGACTCCCACTGTTGCAAGATGTTTCCTGAACTGGCCATGTCCAGTGATGAGTCCTACAACTCTTTTAAGCTGTAGCCTGTCTAGCTTGATTAATGACTTCGTAAGGTAAGTACTAGGTCCTTTAATCAGCTGTTTGCTTTGTGTGAGCCCGGGAGTCCTGCGCCATCTCTGGCGTTGCTTTTCCTTGGCCCAGTTGTTAACTGCGCTTTTAGCCATGTTGCGGCTGATACAGCACATAGGTTCTGGCCCCATGAAGGGTGTGGATGCTCCTTTCTTGGCAAGGGTATCTGCCATCTCATTACCTTGGATGCCACGATGACCTGGCACCCATCGCAATTCCACCATGTTCCTTGTGGAGAGTTTCGTTATTGTTGAGAGGCAGTCCTTCACCAATTTCGAAGTGATTAATACTGAGTCTAGCGCTTTTAGTGCTGCTTGACTGTCAGAAAGAATGAGGATTTGTCTGTCCCGGAGGCCTTTTGACAAACCCAAATGGGCACAAGCAGTGATAGCTAGTATCTCTGCTTGAAATACCGTACAGTGCATCCCAAGACTCACACTAATGTTAGTCCTTGGTGATGAGCTGTATACTCCATAACCTGAGTTACCTTCCATAAGTGACCCATCCGTGTACCAGACGAGAGTCCCTCTGGAAGAACCTGGTTTGTTGTTTCCTTCCCAGTCTTCCCGGTTACCTAAGGTTACCGTGAAGGGTCTGTTGAAGACATACTCAGTTTGCATTGCGTCCGGCGCCATGTCTAACACCGAGTTTTTAAGTACGGTGTCAACTATGTCAGAGTGTCCTGCTCCAGGCAAGCCCTTCCGCCACTCATTAACACACGTCAGTCTATAGGCGGATTTCCTTGCCTCTGACATTATGTAAATGTCGAGAGGCGGGAGTCCGAGAAGAACCTCCAGAGCAGCTGTTGGGCTGCTTCTGAAAGCTCCAGTTATGCACAAGCATGCAAGTCTTTGCAGGCTTGTTAGTTTACTTCCTGCAGTGGTTTGGCATGACTTCTTCCACCAGACCACCGCTCCGTATGTAATTTGGGGTCTAATCACTGCTTCATATAGCCAAAGGGCTATGTGAGGCTTAAGTCCCCAGGTAGTACCAATAAAGCGTCTGGCTGTCATTAGCGCCCATTTCGCCTTATGTATTAGGTTATCCAGATGTACGTTCCATGTCAGCTTTTGATCAAGGGTTACTCCAAGATATTTTGCCGATATGGACATATTTATCCGTGTGTTATCCATGGATATCCTATCCAGGGCTGTTAAGTTTCTCCTCCTAGTGAAGGGAACTATGGTGGTTTTGCTTGGGTTGACGTTGAGGCCTTCCCTTGCGCACCACAACTTCACCTGTCTCAGATTTCTAATCATGATATCCGAGACAGTGTAGTCGCTTTTTCCAATGACCAAGATTGCTATGTCATCCGCATAGCCTTGGATGTATGTTCCTGTTTGGCTAATTTCCGTAAGGAGATCATCCACCACCATGCTCCACAATAGAGGTGATAGAACACCTCCCTGTGGGCAGCCTCTTGTGGCAGCGACCTCCAGCGAATTACCAAGCAGGGAGCTTTGAATGCGTCTACTTGTTAGCATTGAATGAACCCATCTTGTTACAGCCGGGTTCACCTCTCGCTCTTCCAGTCTGCGCACTATTGATCCAAATAAAGTATTGTCAAATGCACCTTCTATGTCCAAGAAGGCGCACAGTGCAATTTCCTTCCTTTCCAGTGTATCCTCGATCCTGCCCACAAGATTATGTAGAGCAGACTCACAGGATTTACCAGGTTGGTAGGCATGTTGATTGCGATGAAGAGGTGTCCCTAAGAGCACCCCTTCCCTAATGTATCTCTCCACCAGCCTCTCCAATGTTTTCAACAGAAACGAGGATAGGCTGATAGGTCGATAAGCTTTGGCATCACAATAACTTGCTTTGCCACGCTTAGGAATAAACGTAACTCTGCTGACCCTCCATGCCTGCGGAATGTAGCCGTATGCTACGCTGGCTCTGGAAAGCTTGCAGATCAGTTGGATCAAGGCGTCAGGTCCTTCCTGCAATAGTGCAGGAAAGATTCCGTCTCCACCTGGTGATTTAAACGGGCTAAATTTATTTATTGCCCATTTTAATTTTGAAATAGTGACAATTTTTCTGGCTATCTTCCAGTCTGCCCGAGATGTCCTTGGCCAAGAGCTGTCCCCGGCTAGACTTAGACCGCCGTCCATATTGTCACTATTTATGCAACCAGGGAAGTGAGTTTCAAATAGTAACTTGAGCGTCTCTTCCGCTGTTTTGGTATACTCTCCTGTTGGCTTCCGCAAGGTGCCTACAGGATTGTAAGGTTTAGAAGCCATAACTTGTTGCAGTCTTGCTGCCTCCTTCAGACTATTCACTTTTTGGGTGAATGCCTTCCAGGAATCAAGCTTGGCTTTTTTTATAGCTTTGCTGTATGTGGTGAGAGCTAAATGATACTCCCTCCACTCACCGCTCCGCTTAGAGGCATTGAAAAGCCTTCTTATTTGTTTCCTCATGCGACCGAGATCCTGTGACCACCATCTTGTGTTGGGTCTACCTGATCTCGTCCGCAGAGGACAGTTATCCTGATAGCAGTCCATGATGGCATCTCGAAGCGAGGATGCCACCCTGTCTACGTCCGGAAATGTTGCAATGTCTCCTTGCATGGACCCAAGTACCGTCGACAGTTGGTCCGAATAGGACCCCCAGTCTGTCGACCTCGGGTCTCGAAAGAGAGATTGGATGGTTGATGCCTCTAAATGAAACATTATATATTTGTGATCTGAGAGGGAGGCTTCTGTTGAAACATGCCAGTTCCCAATCAGTTTTGCAATATTTTCCGTACAAAAAGTAATGTCTATAACCTCGCTCCTGATTTTATTTGAGAAGGTCGGTGTGTTTCCTACATTAACAATCTGTAAGTTATTAGACAAGAGAAAATCAAATAATGACTCACCCCTTGTATTGGTGTCAGTGCTGCCCCAGCCTAGGCGATGATGAGCGTTAGCATCACACCCCACCAGAAGCTGCTGCCGCCTGACAGTGATTGACTCCACCAGGAGTTCCAGATCCCTAGATGGAGGAGGAGTTCTGACGTCATAGGGTAGGTAGACGGAGCTAAAAATTGGACCATCCTTTTCCTTCCCATTGCGCCAGTAAATCATCACCGTGGTGATGTCTCTAGAACAGAAATCCATTAGGGGCAAGCATTGCAAACCTGACCTTACAATTATACAGGTACGGTTGTTATTAATGTTATTGCAGTATATAAGCTTACCTTTTACATCGCCTAGTCCGGCAATCCGGCCTCGGTGGAGCCAGGGCTCCTGGACCAGAGCCAGGTCGATGTTGGACCTAGTGAAGGTCTGACAGAAGGAGGCCGAAGCCGCCTTACTGTGATGGAGGTTTACCTGTAGGACCCTCAGCATTGTCTTTTCCTGACATTAAGACAAGAGAGACTTGCCAGAGTCCTACATGCGCCTTACACCCTGCTGCTTTTATGGCTGCAAGGGAGACGTCATCCACTAGGAGAACAAAGGTACGACCTTTTGGGTCCTTCTTTGTTGCCATTACTTTCCACTCTCCGACCCTAAGGCTCAGATTCTGTTTGTCGAGCATATCTAGGATCCTTTCAGGAGACTCTTCCAGCTCAGCAGGTGCTCTGAAGAACACCTTAGTGGCCCGAAGAATATCCCTCTTATCACCAACGATAAGCTCAACATCCTCGCCAAGGGGTCTAACATTGGAGATGAGTGTCACCAGCCAAGATTTACTGAGGAGATTAGAGCATGAAATTATCAGTGCTCCTTTCTCCATGTAAGAGCCTGAAAAGACTGGATATGATCCGTCCTCCAGGCACTCAAACTTTGCCATGATGGCTTTTTGGACTGTCTTGCCCTGTTCCTCGGAGAGCTTGTCCTCGGGGAATCTTTTGGGCACGACTGCCATTTTAAATGAGGTTAGAGCTTCCCTAAACGAAGTACTGGGTTGCGCCGATGTCGATGCACCGTGCTCACCAGACCGTTTATGTCTCTTCCTTTGGGCTTCAATGGAAGGAGGAGTCGGAGCTTCGGCTCTGCCGCGCTTCTGTCCCCCTTCCTTGACTGCAGGAACATCGGGGGCTGTCAAGGCAGCCCTTTTGTTCCTACGTTTGTCGAACTTTTTAGGGTCAAAGTTGTCGCCAAACTTCGCCCTAAGAGCTCGTCTCCTCTCTGCTTTAGACATCCTCGGCCTACTTTTGGCCATATTGAGCTTGACCAACTGCTTGGTAGCGTCCGTCAGCTCAGCCGTGAAGCCGGGGGTGTCAAGATTTTTCGAGAGGAGGTCTTCATCCAGCTCAAGGCCCGATTCAACCTCCTCCCTTGCCACCTCCATGTCCTCAGATTTCAAAGCCTGCTCAGTGGCTGCTTCTTGTCTGTTTCCATGGGGTGTTGCTTGATTTGAAGTTTGGACCGTATAAGCATGCTCTGAGCCTGCTTCCGGTCCTGGTTTTGGTTTTGTGGCCGAGCTTCCAGCTTGTGGCTGGTACTCCGCCGAGGTTTTTTCTTTTTTATTTAGGTCCATAAAGTTCCCACGAGTAGTGCAGGGTTTTAAAGGGTCCACCACACAGAGCCCGCATATGTGGTAAGGCTAAATTGAAACCGGAGGTCGCCAGGTATCCGGAGTCCGCATACTAGAGTCTAAGCTCCCCCTTAGACACGCATCCTTCGGCATATGCTGTTCCACCTTGGATTGGGTCCACAGATTGTGGGGATAGTGGGAATTAAGTATAAATGAACGTCCACAAGAGCCTCAAGCTTCTTGGGACAGAAGACAGAAGAGTGATAGGACAGATTTTAGAGAGGTCAAAGAATGGTTGGCGACCTCATTTTGGTTGGGGTGGTGAAAAGAAGAAGCAGGAGGGGGAGGGGAGGGGGTAAGACGTCCCATGCTTTAGCCGCCTTCGGTGCCGCCATCCGGCAAAGCATCAGGCCACACCGAAAACGTTGCCCATCCTGTACCGCGGGGAGGCGCATGAGTCCGCTCTTGCTGCCACCATCTGCATCCCCGGACCAAGAACCGCCTTCCAGCAGAAAGCCTTCCAGCAGAAAGATCCGAGGGTGCAGATTATGGCTGCTTCACAGGACGCGGTTTCGGGTAACCTACGTACCCATCTTCAGATCACAGAAATTATACAAATCCCATCATTATGTGGTCGTCAAATATGTTATAAGTTAAATAACATAATACAAATAGCAGGTATTGTACCTAGTTTTATTTGTTGAATATTTATTGATAACTGTTATAATTTTGTACAAGCTTACTATTATAGTTCTTCATTCCCGTTAAAATTTTGTAATCTCTGGTTTCTGTAGGCCTACTGGGTTATTTATTCATAGATCATTTAATAATAATAAAAATGACAGAAGTATGAGAAATAGATCAGTAGGTAGCCTTTTTTTCCGGAAAATAGTAACAAAACCTTAGGCACTTGAATTTGATGATTATATCTTTATATTTAAACAAAATATCCTGTTTAAACAAAATTTAAAGCAATTTTCGATTAGTTATTGCATAGCCCTTTTCCGCTGTGTAATATTTTGTGTTTATAATTTAATTTTTTTTGTCGTGAAAATTCTCTTTCATAAGTCGTTGCAGGGTCCTTTTACAGCCCTGTAATATTTGTTTTAATTGTTATTAATTATAATTTATCGTAGTTTGTAATTGTTAACTTGTTGCAGGGGCATTTTACAGCCGTGTAATATATCATGTTTTTTAAATTTTTTTTCTAATCTAGTTTTTGTTTTGTTATTGTTTTTAATGTTATTGAAAATATGTAATGTGAAATAGATAATCTAATATAGGATTACCCAACATAATCAAAATTTAATGATATACTTAAATTTTCATAAGCAAACATCTACAAGTCTTTTAAGTGTACAACCTAAGTCATCATCTTCAATTGCTAGCTACACAAACACAGTTTGTATAAAATGTGTACCAACTTAACTTGAAACATTAGCTTTTTACTATAAATTATTCACAAGTTTGGTCAATATATTAAGCGATTACTTGATCTGTTGGTTTGTTTTACATTTGTTATTAATTGTTGATGAAGCTTAATAACAATCTAATTTTTTTTTTTACAGATATTTTACTCTAGTTTTTTCATTAATCTGTTACAAGGTGGCGATAGGTGTGTATGTACACAGATTTTAACATTAAATTTTGTTTCAAGTATATACAAAAAGTTGGCTATAGATTTACCATATATTTTGTATTAACATAAGTTATCTGAGTCTAATAGAAAATATATATCCTACGGTTAAAATTTAGCCAATTGAAATATTTGTCTATTTTCAGTATGACAAAAATAATGAAATGTTCTGGTACTGAAGATGTACTCACAATGAAAGCTCAGGACAATGCAGACACAGTAATGTTTGTGTTTGAATCACAAAATCAAGATAAGGTTTCTGATTATGAAATGAAGTTAATGAATTTAGATCAAGAACATTTAGGAATTCCTGTAAGTATACTACAGCAAAAATATTTTTAAACATGTCATTAGTATGGATTAGATTAGATGCAAATTAAATTCTGAAGATTGTATTGTAATTTAGGGTCTTAACCTGGATACTATTTTATCTTTTTTGTGTTAATGTCTTCATTAGAAATAGATGTTATTATTGTTTTAGATATTCTCCTCTTTGTTTGATTAGGTTGTATTTTTATTCGGTAAAAGTTGATTGCACATTGCTCCAATGAAAGTTTCAAGAAACTAACTTTAAACCCCTACCTCCAAAGAAAGGTTCAATTTTTCTCACACATTTTCATTTTGTCTTCTTTTTTACCATGAAGATGAAAATGAAATATATGAAAACATAGAAAATGAGGTTATGTAGACATTGGAATAGGAATTTGTAAGTTAATGAATAACTTAACTAACAATTAAAGTTTCTTTAAAAATCTGTAACTTTTCTGACTATTAAGAAAAGATGAAAAAGTATCATAACATAGGTTTGGCAAGTAAATCCAATGTTGTCAAGATTTTAAGATTCTTGTAAAATTAGATGGATGTCAATGTGCAATAAAGACATTGGTAAGTGCTTTGTTATAAATTGCTATAAATATTTTGATAACTAATATATAAATGGTATTTCTTGTAAATAATAAATAGAATAAAACTAACATAAGATCTTACAAAAATTGCGTTTACTTAATCAAACACGTTTCAATGACAAAATCGTCATCCTCAGTGATACATGAGCTACAAACTATTTTTTTATATTAAAATATTTGTAGCTCATGTAACACTGATGATGGTGACATTGCCGTGGAAACGCGTTGATTAAGTAAACATAATTTTTGTGAAATCTTGTGTTCGAGTTTTATTCTATCTAATATTATTTCACAAGTCAAGTTAAATATTTATTTATTGTAAATAATAATTTTAATGTGGTTTTTTAACTTGACTTATATGTAAAATGTTTTAATTTGATGTGTTTTTAGTTTTCGTAATTAAATATATAAATATTTTACATGTAGGACGAGTTAAGTAGGATATGTTTAGTTTGATTTATACATAAAATACTGGTACCATATATGTTATGATTTCAATTATCAAACCCTCCATATTTCAATTAAAATTAAATTTCAGTTATAGTTTAGTTAATTTTAATGTAACAGCAGATATTTCTTGTTGAAACTCCATATTCAAGGATAAAATAAAACAATAAAGCTTAAAGATCCAAAATATTTTAATAATGAAATGAGCTACAATTATTTCGCCTTACGGCATCATCGTAAAATGTTGGTTAATAATAAAGATGTTAGAAAATAGTGGAGTTTATCTTGTCAAGATTGTGACTTTGAGTACATAGGTCAATCAGGTAGATCTATAAAAGTTAGGATTAAACAACATGAAATAGCTGGAAATATGCGTATAGAAACTCTAACTTTGCTAACCACCTTTTGGACTCGGGTCATAGTTTTAATCCGAAATTGAATGTTAAATTCTTACATATAGCAAATAAAAGCAATAGATTATATAATTTAGAATGTTTAGAAATAAATAGATCTATTTCACTTAGGCCGATTTTCAACTTAAATGGCCAAATTTTGAACTTAAATGTTCCAGAAGAACCCTTAAATAATGTGGGTTATTTATACAGTGCGTTTTAGTCCGAATTCCACAAAATACTAAAGAAAAGTTTAAATGTAAACTTGAAGAAATAGTTCGGTGAGATCAAACCATATTTCCTTATCCTATTTATACTTAATTGACAAACAATTCTTAATCCTTGCTCAGGGTTTTCAGATATACAAGGAGTTAATTATTTGAAAATATAATATTTGAACTTGATATAGACAATTAAATTTCAATTCAGACTCCTAAGATAAAATAGACATTTCATTGATACTTTTTAATACACATAATTCTTTTCATATTAACCTTGTGAAATTAAGACATTTGGGACTTAGTCCAAATTTGTTAATTTATGATTTATATATGTATTTTCCGTAAAATATGGAAAAAGCAGGCACCAACCCTAAACAACGCTGAGATAAGAGTATTTCCTTAAAAAAAGACTAGTTCAGCTTTTCTTGTGTATATAAAAATTTCATATGATTTGATAGAGACAATATTTATGCATAAAACTGGACAACCAATTGTAATAACATAAGAACATTAATAATTTATGTCCTTAAGTTAGTGAACTGAGAGACTAATTAAAATAAATTGTATATAATTTTCAAAGTTAATTTTCTTTTTTGTCAGAATATTAAGTTATATATTGTTGTTCTTAAATAATTCTTATTTTTGTGTGAATAAACCTAAAACTTTAATGTGTTCTCATGTGATTTTTATTTTCTTATTTAGACTAATTTTAAATTGATATTTGAATTTAAAAACTTTAGCTTTTCTTTTAATAAATACAAATTGTATTTCGATTTGGCACCTCAACATGGGGCCCTGGGATTTTGTATTTCACTATCAACTCATATTGTGGAACATGGCAAAGTACTTTCAGTTGTTAGTCTTTCTAATAAAGAAACTAATGCAAAGTATTTATCAACCAACCACTACAATTCTATTTTTACCCCACTCCGTTTTTAGTTAATGATAGTACAACCCTCTCACCCAAAGTGCATTTTTCAAACTTCAACGCAGAAACTTCATTCTTTCCTTCAATATAAAGTAGAAACTTTCTAATCCGCCCTCGGGTGGTCCGTTACTCCGGTTAATCCTACCGTGCTCAAGCTCGCGATATTGTGCCGACTTGTCGATGACTCACGGCCCGTCTGGCGCCATTCTTTCCGGTTTGTTATCGCTTTCCCGCTTCAGTGCTGTGTCATCTCTCGTGTTGTTTCTATTGATTTGCTATAGTACTTGTAAAGTTTATATATAGACTTTATACAGTATATAGACTTTTAAAAGTTTATATATATCACTTATTTCACTTTAAAAAAATCTCTTGTAATATGTAATAAATATTGACTTTTTTCGGATAATCCGACCTTTTTTGCGTTCCGACCATGCCCCCAGTCCCGAAGGTGATGGATTAGAGGGGTTCTATTGTACTTGAAATTTTAACACAACCTTACCTTTCTGATTGGTCAAACTCCACACTTTGTACTCCCCCCCCCCTTTACATTAGAGTAAAAACCTTGCTGTAAATGCCTATTAGTTATTACCTTTCAATATTGGACTATATTTTGGTGGATATAACATTTTAGTAACATATAAAAAATATAAAGATATTTCTTATCTTTTCCTACTAGAAGCATATTTTTCGGTTTAATCAATTATTTTACGTACCTTCTTCAGCGTCATATGGAGGAATATTTGTCTTAAACTCCTTCTTTCCACTGTCATATAAGATCTGCGTCGTTTTATTCAATTCTTAGAAGTCTTCTTTGTTGGCTTATAATTTTTCTTACTCTTTTATTTTGCATGTTTCTTTTTTCCCCGACAGCTTTAGCCATAATATTTTCATTTTCTGGCTGTCCAATGAGCTCTTTATTGATCTTTGCATTAGTCATATCTAGCCCTAGGGCTATTTCTAAATGTGGAGATTATTCTATTTCAAAAGTGATGTTTCTTGCTCACTTTATTATACTGAAGCTAGGGAGGGAAACTTTAAAAGTTAAAGGACTTTGTCAAATGCAGAAAGAAAAATAATCTCAATGAAATTTAACTCAGCATAACAGAAAGGGATTAACTAATGGAAATATTGAAAAGAAAAAGAAAATTTCTTGTAATTCACTTTCTATTCTTTAAAAACATTGAAAATAATTCAGTGCTAGTAAAATATTTTAATCATAAGAAACTCTGGATAGTCATATGATAAAACAAAAGGAGAAATTGAATGAGATGGATAAACCAAATACAAATGATTAGTCCTGTTAGTATAGAAAAGAACATACAAATAAAATTAATGGTGAATGAAGAACCTTTGGAGTGGGAAGATTAAGACTAAGAACAAGATATGGATCATCTTATAACAGATGACAATAAAGCATGTATCTTAATTGAACATGAATGAAATGTATTTACATTTTTAATTTGATTATAGGCCTATTCAGTTTCCATAGTTAGGAATAAACTAATGGCATTTAGGAGATTTAAATTAAAAAATAAATTGTTGAATGGCTCTTTGTAAATGGCTTGGAGCTAGATATAAATAAAATAAACAATATACAGTTAAAACCTGGAACAAAAAGTGGACATAAAAGAAAATATTGAAACAGTTTTTGAGTCTTAAAATTGACTGCCATATTAATTGGAACTCACACATAGTCTCTGATTAAGAAATTATACACAGCTTGTTTTCAAATGAATTTTTTTTAAATATAACATATAGAATGAAATGTACACCTTCTCAAAAAAAAAAAAAAAAAAAAAAAAAAAAAAAAAAAACAAACTCAAAGCTCTTGTTTGAGGAGCCCAAAATGAAATGCTACAATAAATCTTTATAATCTTTCTTTCATTCAAATTATAATAGGCCACGTATATGAAAAATATTTGAAGGTTAAGCTAGTTGATTAATAAAGAAAAACATCGGTTACAATGATAACAATTGAAACTCTCTTTAATGACTAGGTATTTTATTAATACATAAATTAAATTTCAGAAATTAAACAACTCAATATGAATATTATATGTCCTTCAAACTATTGACTCTTAAAGCTCGGTGTTATAAGGTTGTCGCCGGCACAATCCAGATACCTCACACTTTGAGCGAAACACACATATATATATATATATACATTATATACAATTATTTACATACATTTATATACATCCTAAAATTATGGTACATGGACATGAAATATCAATTATTGTTTGTTCAATACTCAAGTTTATAACGTTTAATTATTAATTGGAATTAGTTCTCAAAAATTATTATTAAACAAATGTTCACTTTATGTTTATAAAAATTAAAATTGCAACAAGTTCAGGTCTAATTTCATATTAACCCTATGGTTAATTTCAAATTCAATATCTAAGTCTTTTATTGTTAAAATATTTAAATCTTCGAATATTGTTTATCATTAATTGGCAATGTTTTTTTCTCTATTTATGTAATTGTTTATTAAAAACTATAAATGTTCAATTGATATTAATATTCACATCAAGCTAATTAAATGGAATTGTCTCACCCATATATTGTCTGATTATAATAGGCCTGTCTTTATTTATACTAACATTCTTTTCTTTTACGATAATACTTGGTTGACTGGCCCTCCTGGTTTATAATTTATTTCTGGAGCTCTTCTTAAAATTTAGATCTGATGAAAAATATGTTTGCTGCGTTTGGAGTCTGAATCACAACTAACTAACCATTAATTTGTAACAATTTTGACCTACAATTGCAATTCATAAGACCCCTCTAGGAATATACCGTGGTGTATAAATCGTTGCACTTTACACTTAATTGCACTGCACTTCTCAAGTATTTATAATATCTCAATTAGTGATTTTATTGCTAAACAATTTTTATCTAACTAATAATTATGTAAATTTACATTGTTTTCATAGTTTACATTTTATATTTATTTAACTGGTATTTGGTTTCCCTTACCATATTCATTTATTAATCCTACCTTTTGTACATACCCATGGCTTTTTTATTTAAAAGTAACTATGTACAGCATAATTATAATACAAGAAATTGAAAGAAAATGTTGTTCGCAATCTGACAGACAGGTACCCTAGTTGGATATACTTATTTTTTCATATAGTAGATACTTGGTTTAACTCTTGTACTTTTCCGATCCTGATTTTGTTTCTTCTTTTTTTCTCTTTCTTTTTTCCTCTTTCCCCAAAGCGATGATGACCAAGAAGTTTTCACCATACCATCTAGAAGAAAAAAATCGAATGATGTGGTACACAACTTCTCATTCATTCTGTATATATTTCAAATTAAATCTATGCCACACAGAGACTAATTAAAATGGCAGTAATGATATCGGTTAGTATTAATTTTTAATTGATTAATATTTGAAATTTCTTATTTTTTCAGGAAACCGATTACTCATGTCTTATTAAAATGCCATCTGTTGAATTTTCACGAATTTGTCGAGACTTGAGCCAGTTTGGTGAATCTGTTGTTATTGCTTGTACAAAGGAAGGTGTTAAATTCTCAACTGCTGGAGATATTGGAGCAGGTAACTTATAAAATTAAATTCTAATACATTATCAACCCGTATTGTATATACTTTATTTAAAAAAATCTGATTTGTTTAAGTATGACATTTGAATATCATCATGATTTTCAAAGCTTAAAAAATACTTTAAATTTATTTAAGAGAAATACCTTTTCGTATAAAACCCACAATCAAATTCATTAAAAAAAAACTTCGGAAAATTGATTTTGTGTAATCTCAACAACTCAAACAGCAGAATCAAATTTCACTAATATTATCTTTTGAGTGGTATATGAGGTTTGTCCCAAAAGTAAGTGTACTGATTTTTTATTTAATTATTTATTAGTCTTAATTGAAATTACAAGTTTATTTCTACAAAGTATGACCCTTTAGGAGTTACACAGCGATTCCAACGTTCCTTCCATTGTTCAAACCAGTACTGGAAGTCGTTTTTCTTGAGTGTCTGTACAGTTTAAAAAAAAAAAAAGAAAAAGTTTTCTATCGTTCAGAAATGTTGACCTTTTATCTTCAATTTCAACTTGGGGAAGGGGTAGACCTAGGTTGTAGGGAGGGTGATAAAATTCTATGAATTACATTTTTATCCCAGCTCATTTCTTCTGCAATAATCCTGACACTCAATCGGCGGTCTTTCATCATTTACTGACAAGATTGGTCTTCGGGTACGAGGGACGTCTAACAATTTCTGTGATCTCTTTGAAAGCTTTGTGCCACTTAAAAACCACAGTTCTTGGTAGTCTGCCATCTCCATAAGCTTTGGTTAAAGAAGCAAATGTCTCTGTGGCAAACTTTGAGTTTCACACAGAATTTGAAATGAGGTTAGGTTAGGAATGATGTTAGGTTAGGAGGTTATTACAAAGCCCAAAGTTCATTTTTAAACATGAAAAAAATTTGATCTTTAAGGCATACTTCTGTTCTGTCTTTCACATGCAACCAATGAATAAAACATTGATTGTGAAAATGAAATAGGAATTTCAACACTTCTAGCCTTAAGAAAATTGTAGGATCTTCACACAAACTGACTTCTACTTTAAATGAGGGAGGTTACGAGTTTATTTTGTTTATTGTTCCCGTTGTGTTTATTCTAGTACATATTTTTTAGGGGAGTAATATCACAACATTCACTCCATTAATTAAATGCTACAAAAATGCCATGGAGAGCAGTGTGGTTCATTTGGTGAAGGCACACATTTAGTTTGCTTGCCGAAGATTGTATAAGTTCAAACAAGATTTTTTTTCCCCCTGTTAATTATGCTACTTTATTAGTCTAATGGATATAAAATAAATAGGGCAAGAGAAAATAAAACAGCTTCTAGGTCTAGTTTCCTCCATAAAAAATAAACAAGAAACTGAGAAAACCCTCTATAATTAATCGTGTTTGAAAGTTCAATTACTACTGATTTTTAGGTACTTTCAGTCAGTATTACAGAGTTCTGGTTTGGTCTGACATCTTGTTCTACATTTTTAAGATTATGTACTCAATGAAAATTTAGTTAAGCATGCTTGGTATTAAAAGAAATCTTTTAATGAAGTCATATTTTCAACAGGTTTTACAAAAATCATAGTTTCTTTTACAGATTCTACTTATATACAAATACATTAACATCTTAACCTAACCATTTTTATGTTTGAGAGTTTTTTAGGAAACAAAATGTCTGATATTAAAACGTTCATATTTCAGATGATTATAAATTAGTGCAACTCGTTACCTTCTTATTGTTCACTTGTTACGTCTGATACCATTTTCCGTATTCAACACATCTCTTATTGTAGACAAGTTCTCACTTTATTGAATGTCTTTCTTCTTATACCGCACCATGTTAGCTCTGAACAACGCCCAGTCACTCGGACAGGCGTACCAAGAGTTGGACGCGTAGTGACGCCAAGAGCTTCACAACCCAGCGTTCTTCCTTCCAATTCAACCATTTTTTCTAATTCAATGCGAGCTCGTCTCCTTGTCTAATTTAGTTCGAGAAGGTATCACTCTATATCAGCACAGTACGCGCTTAATTTGATTTGTTTAATTTTCGTTATTTATCTTTAAAATATGTTTTGTCCAAGTTTTAATAATTTTTGATTTTGAATAATACTTATTTTCTAAGTGCAATACAACTTCTTAATTAATTAATTATCTGACCAATTATCCTTAATAATTTATTTATTTATATTCTTTTTTGGTTGGAGAATGTCCCATGCTTACATAAACCCCCTTCTTCGAGATTCGCATTACGCAGTAATAAGAAATTCGAAGAACCAGCAAGGAAGCTGGGACACTCCAACATTCTTGCCATCCTTTACAGATCCAAGTTCGAAAGTATAGACTCTATTAACAAACCAAAAAGTCATAAGTTTACAAAATCATAACAACACAATATTATCAATATCAGAAGACAATACATAAGACATCAAACATATTATACATGACACATTATATATAATATAATCATATGCATCAACAACAAATCATAATGAAACATAAACATACATCATAAATCAATTTCCAAATTACATCTTGTAACTACATCATAACAAAATATCAAAACATATTACAAATACATACATCAATGTATCAACAAATTCATTATGACATGTGAATATCAAATTTTATAATCATAAATTCCAAATTATATCTCGTAATTGCACTATAACAAAAATTATCAAAACATCACAAATACAAACATCAATGTATTAACAATTTCATCATGGCATGTGAATATCAAATATTATCATTACATTCATATAATAATTATTTACTAAAATGAAATATATTATTGCATTATTCATTGTAAATAAATCATTTATTATTACAAAGTGCGATTTCATAAATAATCGACATTTACTAAAATGAAACATATTCTGGAACCTCTAAAAAATATATCATCGTAGAAAACCATCAATATCGTCGAACTCCATCTTACCACCCTACATCGCAGACCCTCTCATAAAATTTCATCATTAAATCTGATTTATTAAACAAAGCATCTTATTTGTTATATTAATTAACAACCCCTGTTGCGTATGTTATGTTATAAACAAAGATCTATTAAATGTTGCGTGTGTTATGTTTTAAACAAAGATCTATTAGTTACCTAGGGACCAGAGTTTTATAGTGAACTCAAACTTTATAAGTTCCAACGAGTGGTTGAATGACGGTACAGAGTTTATGTTAATTAGACTTTCATACAATCTGTGTAAATAATAATTGAGTAACAATAAAGTTCATTACCTTGAATTGATGCAATGTCCAATTGTCCAACAGGGTAATTCAGGAAGCGATGTAAACAGACGTAGCACTACACTTAACACAGCTAGCTGGTTATCATAATTATTCTATTGTTTATATTTGTCACTTAAATCTACACAGATTGCACTTATAAAATAGGTTAATAATTAAAAAGCGTGGCCGAATGGCAATAAATACCGCGTTATGTTATGAAAACTATGCACTTGCATATAAAATTAAAGCGAGTTGAAAGGAATTAGCGTGATACACAGATGAGGTGTTCTTTACAACTAACTTTTCTACCCTTCAAGAAGATGGGAAGCGTCCCCAATCACGTGATATAGTCCGATCATTCTGGACCAATGGGAGGCTATGATGATGTCACTTAGCCTTGAACATTTCTGAAATTGTGGGTAAAAAACACCCCTCGCGTGACTGACATGGACTCTTCTGGATCGTATGATCAACTAATTATTGTGGTCTGATATTGTTAGACGGAGACAGAAAATCGTAAATGTAGAGAAACCAATTTATTCGAAAAGGGCATATAAAATACTGAACAACCCCCTTACCAAATACTTAATTCACAATCCAAATATATGTTGTTATTCCTGAAATGATATTTTTATCAAAAGTTTCATCAAAACCATCTCACTATTTCTTCAAAAACAATTATTCATTAATCATCCTTCATTATATCTCTTTTTTAACCTGTCTATATGTTTGTATGGGTTTTATTTATTTAATCACCTTTCACCAAAAATTTCATCAATATCGTTTCATCATTTTTATTAAAAAATTATCCATTGTTCATTTATTTGTTATTATTCATTCAAAATACTTTGTTATGTTTGTATTATTATTTTAAAATATGTAAAATCACATTTATAATTCTTTCATTTGTTTATTTAAATTCTTTAAAAAAAATAAAAGCACTATTTATTTATAATTCATTTATTTATTTATTTATTTTATCCTTACCTAACTTGAAAAGAGAAGAAAAAAATCTCTCCCATGAGATAACCTACCTAACCTGTTCGTTTATTGTTATATACCTAATCAATCATTGTCATATTTACACTCAACATTTTACGAAGGTTATTTGACACCAACAAACAAATATCACTATCCTTTTTGCCATTTTTATAATCGTGAAATAGCAAAAGAATAGTTACTGGGTATTTGGATAGAATACCCAACCCTAAATCACCGCAGCTTCCCACAGCATTTTAGGCTCATCGACGTACTGTGTTCAACTACGGCTACAACCTGGCATTCCGGTAATATGAGTAGAACACATGTCTAACTCAAAGTAGTCAAGTCTCATTATCAATGTGCCAACGGTAACATTACACATAAATCATATTCAATATGTATGTCTATTAAGATAGACAAATACAATCGTCTATTGCTCAACATATCTATAGGACTAGAGTCCTTGTCATTATTATCGCAACGATTCTCAGAGTTATTAACCCTATAATTCATTTAACATTATTCTTGTGGAATAATGTTCACACACTCATTCATCATCATCATCCTTGTTTAATTACTAATCGTGCTATTTTTATGTAAATGTAACATTTTGTTTACATTATATGAATTTGAAACTTGGTGAGTATCATTTAATTTTATTTATTTAATTTTTTGTATATCATTAAGTTTTATTTTAAAAGTTTGCGTATTTGATTATATAAATACTAATTTCTAATTTGGGCCTAAAAGGGAATTACAATTAATTTTATTTATTTAAATCTGTATATAGTCTATTTATTATTTTAAAAGAGTCTATTGATTTCTTTATTTATTAAAACTTAATTTGAAGTTATTTTTATTTTATCCATCAATTTTCTAAAATTTTACCCCCTGAACCATTTTATGTTATTTCTGTGTCTTTCAGATCACTACTAAACACTTATGCCAACTCAGAAATCACATTCTCTTGACCACCTTGAGTTTATTATCTATACCTACTAAATTCAGCATAGACCCCAAAATGACCTCAGGTCAATGACCCTTTGTGACACTGTTTCTCCGAAGATATTCTTTGGTTCACCCTAAACTAAATTTATGCTATTAATATATTTGACCCCCTCACAACATTGCAAAATGTCATTTAAGTTTCCTATATATCACCAAATATTGAATCTAAATGATATAATTTTTATGAACCTAACCTGTCACTATTGTAGGCTATTTATTATAAAATTTTGTTATGTTGTTAATCTCAAAATAAATATTATCTTGTTTAAAATCTATTTTAACTTTATATTTCTTCAAAAAATCATAACCCAAATCTATGTTAAAATTTAATCCATTCACACAATACTTTACGATAATTACATTATTATCGTTAATGTACTAAAAGAGTTAAAAGAGTTAATGTACTGTCTAAAACATTAACTCTTTTTTAAGTTTGTTCTTGACTTATTATTTTATTTATAATTACCCTTTTCTTCCTATAGTTTACGCCCAATCTAAACACCTTTTCAGCCATTAATCTCTTCTTATGGTTTGCCCCTAGTCCAAGCACCTTTATAACCATAAATTTGTTCATATGGTTTTCCCCTAGTCTAAACATCCTTTGAACAACTAAGTTCATCTACTCGCTGTGAGCAGCAAACCGGTTGGAAGGGTTAATTAATTTTAGAGTTTCAAAATAGCTTCCAATGTATAACTTTTGTCTATCAATTACAGTAGAACCCCTCTAATCCGCCCTCGGATGGTCCGTCACCTCGGTTAGTCCGACCGTGCTAGAGCTCTTGGCTATTGATATTATTCTGCCGACTTGCAGACTTGTGGAATGTCTCACGCCTGGCGGGCGCCAATCTTTCCGGTTTGTTATCGCTATCGGTTTGTAATCGCTATCGCTTTTCCGCATCAGTGCTGTGTCATCTCTCGTGAAAAATTAAACACTACAAAGCTTTTTTACAGATTCCCCTCTGTCAAGTCTTTTGACACATTTAACCGCGTCTGAAACGAAACCAACACACGCTTCCGTATTCCCGTTTTCGTAACTCGCTCATTTTTATTTACTGTATATACTGTACGTAGATCATAACCAGTCAAAGACAAGAAGAAAACTGAAAAGAAATGTTATATTTTCCATAATGTATACTAAATTGATTCGTGGAAAAAAAGCGGCCCATCAAATGATGTTGCCTTTGTATGTCTGCTATACCGACGGGTGCCAATGCCGCGGTGTTTTTATGCCGCCGACAATGGGATACCGCTATCGACAAAGTCGTTTGACTCGCCGCCGCTTTGGTGTTTCAATTACAATTTATTTTCGGAAACTCTCATCCAACCAGTACACTATGATATAGGCCGGTTAACAGAAGTTCTACTGTAGTTGCAAAGTTTATATATAGACTTTTAAAAGTTTATATATCACTTATTTCACTTTAAAAAAATCTGTTTATATAATATGTAATAAATATTGACTTTTTTCGGATAATCCGACCTTTTTTGCTTTCCGACCATGCCCCCAGTCCCGAAGGTGACGGATTAGAGGGGTTCTACTGTAGTTTAAATAAAATTTTAGCATGTTGCAGGTTATTTTAATGATTGTGATTTTATTTGATTTATTATTTATTAGAAATATGGAGAATATATTAGACTATGTATTGGATATTTTAACTCTATAAACTTGTCTTCTTAAATTGTTGCAGCAAATATCAAGCTGGCACAAACGGCTAATGTAGATAAAGAAGACGAAGCTGTTATTATTGAAATGCAAGAACCAGTAACATTAACATTTGCCTGCCGTTACCTCAATTCTTTTACCAAAGCTACTCCTCTCTCAGGACAGGTAGGCATTATTTATAAATAATTTTTCATTGTAACTATTTTATAAGGTTGCGTGTTCTTGGCAAGGTTTATAAATTTATTATAGGAAAGTCTGTACGATAATTCTCTGCCTCTTATATGATAGTAAAAATTAACATTTACTTGATATGTGGAATCAGAGCAACAATTTGTGCAACAATTGAATAGTTTGTGACCCTCTCTGTGAGGTCAAGCGTTATCCTGCAAAACTACCATTCCACGTGATAAGAGGCCAAGTCTTTTTGTAGTATGGGTCGTCTTAACCCTCGTACTGGCAAACATCCGAAATCGACCCACACTCCCGAACTAGTTGGGTATGTTTCACCTATAAAACACGTTTTTTGCAATTCAACATTTCGCCCACTTAGGATCGTCCTATCACAATAAAAAAAATAGTGTTGGAAAGCTAATATTCCGTAGATACATTATCATGCAAAAAAATACCACAAAACGTTATAAATAATATTCCAAAAATTGCTGAAGTTCACGTATTTTTGATGCGTAACGTCAAATATTTGCGGTAACAATTTGTAAACAAAACTAACGTCATGTTTGTCTAATATTCTTAATTTGACATTTCTGTCAAATAGATCGAACATAACACTGTTCCATAGATCGCATCTTTCTCATCCAATGTGTGGTTTTCTTATGTTTCTAGGTGAAATAGTTTTTATTATATAAAAATTAAATAAAATCAAGAATTTTAGTCATTTTTACTCGCTAAAACTTACATTTTTTCCAATTCAACTTTTATCCTAGTAGATATTATATTATCAAAATGTATTATATATCATTGTAAAGGTAATTTTTCATTCTATCATTTAGAAAAAATTTTGTTGCTAACAGTAGAAAAACACTACATGACTCAAGTAGGCGTTCATTGCGCTAGGTTTGTCGCAGTTTGTCATGTCGGTGTTTTTTAGAAATTGTAACCTCTGTGTTCATATGATTTAATGAAATGGTAATATTTGTCCAAATGTTACAAGTTGACAATATTATATAGTATTTTTCCTAAGTTGTATAGTTTATGAGTTATATCCATTCTACGAAGTGTCCTACTGTATTTTCAGGCTGATTTTGAGCCTCGTAGTTTCTAGACATTATGGAATATTTCTATGTTGACGTCATAGAAGTTTGTCTTTTTTTTCACACAGCTGTTTAGAGGAGATTCTCATCTTTAATTTTGTGTATGTTACAAACTTGTAGATTGAATATTGTAAAGCCTAAGTTTGTGAGAAAAATGACTTATGAATGCCGTGAAGCTGTCTAGCGGTTATTGATTTGGGATTATATTTATCTTATTATGAAGGTTTGTTTTATTTATGTATTATAAATTGTGTATAAAAATTACAATATCAGTATTATTGTTTGTAGAATTTATTGTTCTGAGTGAATGTTATTGTCAGACATCAAATATTGAGGCTATCTAGAGATAGAGGTTATGTTGGAAATTGGTTTTCCTTCATAGCCAATTTGTAGCAAAACACATTGTGTTTACTAATACAAATAATTTTTGTTTAATGAACATTTTATAAATTGATTGTTTTTACCAAAATATATGCAAAATGTCTATAAATTTGTATAGACCTATCTATAAATAGAGAAAGGTTATGGTATATCTGGTGTGACCAATAAATTTTTTAAATTTTGAAAATGTAACTCCCCCCCCCCCCCTAAATATATTGATAAATATTACATAAAACTTTTGTATATCTTAGAAAAAGGTGGTAAGCTTTTGATTTTGGATGATACAGGTTTTTCCTGAAAAATGATTACTTCGCTTTTGACATGTAACATACTTACTCCAAAACCGTTTCAAAAAATTTTTTTTTTATTACATAGATGAATTCTATGAATCTTTCTGAGAAAAATGATGTCTTATAAAAGTTAGGTTTTTTATAAAAATAATATATTTTATTAATTTTTAAACGAACAAAGAATTTAAAGACCCAATTAACATACAACACTTGGAGGGTTAAAAAGGACCCTACAACTTCCTTCTCTGCCTTTACCAGAAAGAGTTCTTAGAATTTTTTTCTGAAGTATAAATACCTTCTGTACACCAGCAGCACTTCCCCACACCACAATACCATACCTCAACACAGATTCAATATATGCATGGTAAACTACCAAACAAGCCTTCAAGGAAACCCCATTTCTTAAAAATAAGAAAACAAACCGTTGATCTCAACCTTCCCTTAATTTTTTCCAAATATCATTTCCATGTTAAACCCTCATATATATATACACACACACCCAAAAACTTATGGCAATTTACAGAATTTTCAAGTTTGTTTCCAGTGTTTTTTCCATTACGGTTTGTTTTAAAATGTATTATTTCGGTTTTGTCTGGATTCAGAAGAAGCCCATTTTCTGTAAACCAAGAATCTAACTTTTTTAGTGATTCAACTACTACATTGATGGTCTCAGTATGGATCCCTGTGGCACCCCAAATTTTACATAATCCCATTTAGATAGATATTTATCTATCTTAGTTGCCTCTCCATTCCATGTTATCTACCTTAGTAACAAAAGTAGGTGTATTTCCTTTTCTTGAAAATATAAAGATTTGATGCTACAATATAAGAAAGTAAAGACTCATTTCTATTGTTGGTATCACTGCTTCCCCATACTGTGTGATGTGCATTGGCATCTACTCCCACCGGGAGTTCAACATCCCAACGTACATAGTGCTCTACAACCGTCTTGTAGTTGGTGGGTCGTGGATTGTCAGCTAGATCATGTGAGATGTAAGCGGAAACGAAAATCAGATTCCTACTTCTTGAGCCCATATAACAGTTGGTGCTTACCACTAATATATATCTCTGGAACATAACACAAGTATTTCAAAGTTATTCCTAACTATTATACAGGTTCTAGGTTTATAAGTAGATTTATCATATACTAATTTACTTCCACTGATGGGAGCCTTACAATTCTTCCACCAGTCACCCATGGTTCTTGTATTAGGGTGAAATCGACTTGTTCTTGCTCAAGCAGCCTCAGTAAGTCAGAGGTTGCCTCTTTACTATGGTGGTTTGCTTGAACTATCCTCATCCTTCTTTAGGATTGGAGATATTCCTCTACTACAGGATATTTTGACACGTACTGCTGCAGATGTTGGAGATTATATTCTACAATGGTGTTCTCAACCTCTATTTTCTCCACATCCATCTGGTTAATTCTCCTTGAATTGTCTTTTTCAAGCTCCCCAAGGTCATCTATTTTTACTGGTTTTGTTGATTCCATAATAGTCTCAAAAGTAGCAAGGGACATAAATATCCATCCGTACAGAGTCCAGCATGTATAGGTAAGACTAGGTTGAAACTGGAGATTGCCTGGTATCCAGAGTTTGCTTATTTAAAACTAAGCCCCCCCTCCCCCAATAGCCATGCAGCCATTGGCATATTATGCTGTTTTGGCTTGGGTTGAATAATGTCTTACACTTTCGCTACATTGATGCTGCATCACAAAGTTCAGCTACATCAGTAAGTTGTCCACTCTGCACCGTGTGGAGGTGTGTAAGTCCGCACTTGAAACCACACTCACCCCTCACACCATCAGACCCCTAGAGAGATAATGGTGCAAGAAATGCATGTACGTTCTCTTCGCAAAGCACCAAATATCTTGTAAAAAAGGTCTGATGTGTATAACCCCATTTTGCGTAGATGGCTACGAAAAACCCAGTGACCCATCAGGAATCTCTGCAGATCAGTTTTGTTCAGTCTAAGGACTTCCTTTGTGTGGAGTCTTAACGGATCCTTAAACATCCTCTTAAACTGTGCATTACCCTTTGTTCTCTCACATAACTTCTGGTTTTCCCTCAAAACCAATTGGGGACACACCTAGTTGTCTGCTAAGGTATAGGTAGGTTGTCTACTCTGCAGTGCAGGTAGGTTCTGGGTTAACAAAGGCGCATTTGGTTCATTTTTTGGTACCTTCATAATTCTTCACCTTTCATTTGCGAGATTAATTATAGTGGCACCACTTTAAAATCACTTATAATACAACAATCACGTATCAATGCTGACAAAAAAATAAAACAGTTAGTTAACCTTCCAACTGTCAAAGACCTGAAATCGCACCCATTCTCCCGGACAAGTTGGCTATAAAACACGTATTTTGCAATTCAACATTTCGCCCACTTAGAATTGTCCTATCGCAATAAAAAAAATAGTGTTGGAAAGCTAATGTTCCGTAGATACTCATCATGCATAAAAAATAACACAAACGTTATAAATAATATTCCAAAAATTGCTGAAGTTCGCATACCGTTTTTTCAAATAAAAGATTTGAACTGAGCGGTTTTAAGTAAAAGCGACGCCATTTTTTCTCATGATCACAAAACTATTTTTCTATCAAACAGGTCGAACAAAACACTGTTCTGTAGATCACATCTTTCTGTTTCTATCCGTGGTTTACAAATTGTTCTGTGTGTCATAGATCGCAAGATATTTCTACTTGACCATAGTAGAAACCTAACGGAACGAAATTCACTTGGCATTCGGTGCAGTTTACTAAATAAGATAATCGATTATTTAATCGATATTTTGTAATCTTTACAATATATTGTAGAGGAGATTTCATTCTACAAGTTGGTATTACTTGATATAGGGTACGGTTACTCTCTGTTTCTTGTTTTCAAGTCGGAACATAGGCGAGTGTGTGACATAAATTGACACGGAATGGCGTGGCGCTATGTTTTGGGACTACATATTTCTGTTATTTTGAAGGTTTGTGTATATAAATTGTGTATACAAGTTACAATATATGTGTTTTTATCTCTAAAGTTTATTTTTTTGAGTGAAGTTCTAGTTTTTGAATGGTTTATATTTGAGATAACCTAGAGGTATGTTATAACGTAGGCCTAAAAGCAAATTTTCTTATAATATGTAGTGTTTTATTTAATTATACAAGTGTATATGTGTGTTATTCTTTGTAAAGTTTATTGTTTTAGTGAAATCTAGTGATTTTGTCTTAGGTTTGTCTTTAGATTGTAACTAATAAGGCTAAATTGTGGAGGTTGCAAACCTAACCTCACTTTGTCGATTACTACTTTTTAGATGAAACAATTATTTCTATTTTAAAAATTTTAGAATTTGATTTTTGTATTACCAATTGTTATTCACATTTATACTAGAAAACGTTGTATACTTTTTTAAAAAATGTAAAACAAAATTTTCTATGGTCAATTGGACTTTGAAGTGAAATTTAGCCTTCGATTTTATGTTTTTTTGTTTTTGCCATACTGACTCCAAAATTATTTTTCAAATTTTTTTTTCATTACACTACTAAATTCTATAAACTTTTCTGAATATAATGATATATAGAAGTTGGTTTTCCATAAATATTACAATTATTGGTGATCTTTTGAAAATAAATTCCACAAATTCTCTTTTTGCGTAAAGCAATTTCTGTATTTTTGAAAATGTAACCCCTTTTTTTTTTTTTTTTTTTTTTTTTCCCCCTCCACCTAAATATATTACAAAGCTCTAGTAATAGTTGAAAAAATTCAAAAACAAAAAAAAAAAATTAGTATGGTGTACATTACCATTTCTGTGAAATTCTTGCCTACGTTACTTTCCGATTTTTGGCTATTTTACATAAAAACTCCAAATGTTTTACATCTAACATTTTTTTTCACACCACACTTAATTTCTATGCACCTTTCTGAATATAATGATTTATAGAAATTGTGTATAAAATATATATTACTTACTATATTTGTGAATTTTTGAAGAAAAAAAATGATCAAATCAACTTTTTTCGTAAAATTTTTTTTTTTTATTTTGAAAATGTAACAATTTTTGTTTTCCCCTAAGTATATTCACAAATATTACACAAAACTTTTATATATCTTCGAAAAAGGTGGTAAGCTATTGATTTTGGATGATACAGGATTTTCTGAAAAAATGATAACTTCATTTTTTGACATCTAACATACTTACTCCAAAACCGGTTCAAATTTTTTTTTATTACATAGATGAATTCTATGCATCTTTCTGAGAAAAATGATGTCTTATAAGTTAGGTTTTTTTGTAAAAATAATAATTTTTATTAATTTTTTAAGAAAATAATACTTTAGCATTGTACAGTTGTAGGGTTAATATGTCAGTAGAACACTGTGCATGTGTCATATCAATGTGTGAACTGAAGTGTAACATTTTCTACACATTCTAATTTTTTCTTCTTTTTTTTTTTTAGGTTCAACTTTCCATGTCAGCTGATGTTCCTCTTGTTGTCGAATATAAAATTGGACAAATTGGACACATTAGATATTACCTGGCCCCTAAAATTGAAGACGACGAAACTAACTAAAATATTTTTATCTTCTCATACATTAAACATTTTTCTAAGTCTAAAAATGAACACATGTGCGATTTATGAAAGGGAATAGTAGAGGCTACCTGTGAAACTAATTCCAAAGTTTTGTGATTTCTGTAATGAAGGCAAGATGCAGTATATTTTTATACATTTATTTTAGTGAAATAATTTATATTATGTCCAATATAGTATTCAGCACCATTTATCTCTAAATTTATTTACAGCAGGGAAAAGCTCCCGATTTACATGAAGTGCTCTGTTTACATTTAGAGATTTATTACCTGAATTGTTAGAAGTCATTACGAGACTTTGTAATTTAATAGTTGGTTGAAAAATTGAGATTTCCTCTACCTTAGTCAAACTCAATACTTTGGTGTATAAAGACAAGTGGGAAACAATTACATTTCTGAAATAGTTTTCTATTTGGGCATTTAGTCAAGGAGTTTTTGATTTCTGAACCAACCATAAATTACAATGTATCATATTAGTCTTCTCGACATGGTCAGAAAATGTAACAGCAGTGCAAATGATAATATACCTCTAATTTTACAATTCCTTATACAAACTTTCTCCTTCATTGTACAGATCTACCAGTATATTTAAGAGAAATAATATTAATCTAAAATTCCAACACTTGTTGATTTTTGTTGGGCTTTTAATTTCCATAGGTAATTTTTAACAGGTTAATTTTAAATGCTCATTATTGAACAGTCCATTACAAGTGTTTTATTCTGTTTTAAATGTCATATTTAATAAGTTGAGGTTTTTAATGTTTTACTTCATTGTAGGTCTAGGAAAGTATTGTTATCTTATATGAAATTTTTTGTACGTTTCTCATTTTCCAATTAAAATAATATTTTAGAGTTATTTGTTGGTTTTTAATTTAGTCTTACCTTACTTGAACTTGAATTGCTGATACAGAAATATTTGTTCAGTTTAACGATAACAGAGTTTTATAAAAAAATTAAGGAGAACAAGCTTTTTTTATTTCTGAGGTTTTCCTTATGTAATTCTTATCGGGGTGATTGAAGAAAGAATAAAATATGGAACGAATTTGTCCCTTGTTCTTCAGTTTTGTTAAATTTTGATTTTTCTTTTCTTTAGCATTTAAAAAATAATGAGAGCTTCATAGTGTAAAACTAGTCCATAAGGAGTAGATATTAATAAATCTGTCTATAGCTGTTGAAATGCACCCGGACAACATTGATTTTTTTTGTGGCTTTGGTCTTCAGTCTAAAATGAAAATATATCATTTTTTTATTTTAAATGTTATCGCAAAAACCTATCTAGCATAATACCAAAACCATATGGAAAAAGCACACATCAAGTTTTTTTTTTTAATTTCACTTGACCAAACAGGTATTCAATTTCATCCAACTTTCTGTGCTATAATTCTTCTCCAATCGTCATTCTTGCATAGTTTTATTAACTCCGCCTATCCATACTTTCCTTCAAACTGTGGTCGGCCATTTTAAAATTTACAAAGTTATTATTTTGTACTGTTTATAGTTCATATAATTAATTTATTGGTAAAATATTAATAATGGATGCACCCACCCTGGACATAGTCTTATATATAAGCATTTAAACTTGCTTTGTGCAAAAACACATCTTCAGCATAAATCGTATTTGATTTAAATACTTGTATATTTTATTTAACTTATATATAAGCATTCAAACTTGCTTTGTGCAAAAACACATCTTCAGCATAAATCGTATTTGATAAAAATACTTGTATATTTTATTTAACTTATATATAAGCATTTAAACTTGCTTTGTGCAAAAACACATCTTCAGCATAAATCGTATTTGATTTAAATCACGCTTTTAATGATGGCGGTCAGGTTCATTTTTATTTTCTCCCCATTATTCTTGAACTATGATATTTTTCTTTACTTGAGATTTTACACAATTTTGATCCTTAATCACATTTCACTTTAATTTTAACTAAATCTGTAAAGTTTATTTTAAGAAAAACCTATTTTATAACAGCCCCCACGACTGATTTTTATTTTTGCAATGGTATAAGGCAAGTTTTGTAATAACAAAAAATTTCTACTTTTATTTTTTGACTAATCTTCAGATTTCATGGCCTCAGAATGCAGCAGACACAAAAATTAATAGGATCATGAAATTTGTTAGTGTGCTTATATAGAACCCTATTGGTATTCAAATAAATCGAATTGATAATGGTGGTTATTTTAAACAATTTTTTTTTTATATATCTTATGTTTGTTTAACTAACACTAAATTCGATAAAAATGTGCAGATTTAAATTCTGAATGTAGTGGTATCAAACCTACCTCTCTATGATGGCAAATAGCAAAGTTATTAAAAAAAATTGAACTTGATCTTGTAAATAATGATGATATTCGTATAGTTACGAGATCCAGCAGGGCTGATCGAATGGGGGCTCTTTCACATATATGTACAACTTTGAGGACCGAGATACTAATATGAGCAAAGCGATCCGTTTTAATTTTTACATGTCTACGAGGACCATTAGACCACAGCCGATGTCAATAATTAGTGATACACAATTTCGAGGTTCAGAAAATCTGTGTAACAACCATTTTAAACGGACTTGCATCCTGCCCTACTGAGCAAGACCACACAACATTACTATATATATTATTATTATTAGTGATTGCTAACTTATAACAATAAATAAATGAAATAGAAAACTACAAAGATAGGAATTTGTTTTGTTTAATTCATTAAAATAAATTTGAAATTCATGGAGAAATAAAACCACAAACATTAAAATTCAAAATTAGATTGAGAAATTACTTTCAATAATGTTTTTAAAAGTTCATTACTGTATGGTTATTATATAGGATATATATATATATATATATATATATATATATATATATATCAAAAGAATGAATGTACAAATAAAACACACATATGTATACAAAGCTGTACATGAAATATTAAATAATACATTCAGGGAATAGATTGGTAATTGAGGTACAATACTTTGGCCTGCTAGATCTGATTTGGTTCCCCATGATTTTTTCTAAGGGCTACATTAAAAAATAACCTGTATAAAAATAAAATATATAGAACAGTTGAAGAATGGAAGGAAGAATTACGGACTGAATGTCATAAAATAAATACTCCACATCTATCTAATGTCCGCAAAAAGTTTTACAACAGGTTGCATTATTGTCAGGAACAAAATGGTGAATTTGAACATCTTTTATAACACTAATAAGATTGTACTCCTAATAATAAATGTTTATAGTTTGAAAGAATATATTTGTTTCTTTAAAGTTTACTTGAGGCCTATTATTTTTAAAAAAATAGGATTTTGTTATTAATAATAAATTATGATAAAAAGATTTTTAAATTAGAATTAATTTTTCAAATAATGGAAATAAAAAATGTCCAAAACGAAGTGGAGAGTAAAAAAAATTATTGCAAGTACTTTTTTAAAAAAATAATTAGATAAGACAAAACTGAACTCAATATTTAATGTAATTAAACTACATTAACCAACCAATTTTTTATTTTAATAGTTTTTTTTGTTTAAATATGCCTTAAAATTTGTCAAAACTGAATTATGCATAAATAATTTTTCTAATAATTTCTGTTACAACACCAATTTCAATCGAAGGCACTTAAAATCAATGAAATAACTAAATACATCATGTGATTTCCCTATAGTTCAAGTTCTGTGGGACATCCGGTATATATACAGTTAGCGCAAAAGTCACTTACCACTACTTTAAACAAATACAGAATTTATTAAACTTATTACAGACAATACTTACAATTATTTTTTGTTTCAAACTGTTTTCCTTGTTCATTAATGCATCTTTTAAGTCTTCCAGGAATACTGTTACATACTCTACGGCATAGATCGTTATCATTGTTCAAATCATGGAATGTGACGCATATGTAATCTTTTAATTTGTCAATGGTCTGTGGCTTTTTAGAATAAACAGAGTCCTTGATGACACCCCATACGAAAAATCGGCTGATTGATTTTCGTGGACTTTGAGTCACAGCTAAACATACACGCAATTTATTTTCCTTTGTTGCGACTGTTATTGGGCCAGATCTTGGTGCATCCATAACGGATCTATGTTGTTCAAATTTATCTTGTATGGCGTACACTGAATATTTAGGGTTTGAATTAAAATGTTTACCCCCATTCAATAATAACTGCAGTAGCACCACTTTTATAAAAAGTTTTTAAAGCGAAAATCCTTTCTCTTTCGTTAACATCATTACAACTGTTTAACACAAAAACCAATTCGGAAACTACAGCTTTAAACACATCACGCTTTCACCAGCTGATTAGATGAATTGTTGTGTTTGCATTGTCGCCAGCTTGACAACACATAATTATCAATATTTTGGAATATCAACATCACTGGCTAAAACTATTATACTACATCTTGCTGTCAATTTATTTTTATAATTTTTTTTTTTACCGACTGTCAAGTGACATTTGCGCCACCCTGTATATTAAATATATTGTGTTTTGTTAATACAAATTATTGTAGGTTTCAAAAGTATCAAAGTGAACATGGATACTTGACAAGGGTTAAACTTTTATTCAATTCTTGTATTCATAAGGCAGGAATATTTAAGAATGCAACACATTATAGGTGTATTGAAATGTATAATAAAGTTCCAAGTAATTTGAGGCAGATTGAAAACCCAAACAAATTTAAGAAGACATTAGTTACATTTCTTTTGGAAAATTGTTTTTATTCAGCTGAAAAATTTATGTGATGAATTAGTCAAATAACCTCCAACAGATCAGAATTGTATTTAAATTTAAATTTTAGTATGACGTTTTCAATTTGTATTTATGTTTGAGATGTGTTATAATATTTTATTATGGGTTAAGTATTAAGTTCTTATTATGACTATCGCTTTTGTATGTATTTAACCATTGACAAGCCATCTGCCATTGGATTTTTTAACCTGTATGTGTTGTTTGTGAAGAAAATAAATAAATATGAACTCACTTGTGCTTAAATGTATTTGATTGACAGGTAATTTTTTATTTTTTTTTTTATTGAACAATGTTTTAACTTTTTACTTCCGATTTTGTACAAGGGTTTGGGCCATTAGTCTTCGTATTTCAAAAAAAATTGAACTAAATCAATACACTTTTGAGAAATTATGTCTTTATTTACTGAAAACTCGTGAACCAACACTTTTGAAAAAATGGAGAATAATATGATTTGTTTATGTTGGCAAAATCGGGAGAGGCAATCTTGTGTTTTCCTTATACACACAACTTTTGAGTTATTGAAAACTGAAAAAAGTTGTGAAATATGCCCACATACCAAATTCGATTAAATTTGGGTTGTAAAACACTACAAACTTCATTCGAAAAATACTTTTTTTGGATTGGGAACTAATATATCCATATAAAACGAGATATGCATATGTGAAAAAGGAATAAAATAAAACTGCAATAAATAACAGTATGAAATAAATTATTTATTTATTTTACATTACGAGGTTTGAAATACAAATTTGTAAATGGATAATAAATGTTTTTAAATGCTGCTTTTAAATTAGAATAATACATACCATAAAAAATCTAATACTGAAGTAAAATTCACAATTTTTTGAGTTTTGCTAATTATTATAGAACTTGTTTTGATATAATTTCATTTTATTTACCTGCTCTTTACAAATTTCTATTCAGATGCAAACTTAGCTCAATAACACTTTAACTTTAACACTTTAAAATTGCTAGTTCAGTACTGGTAGATTATTTTCTTTATACGAGGTTCCTTTACAGGGTGGCTAGCAACCGGTAAAACTAGCAAAAGTCAGAAAATTTTGGTTGATTCCAAGAAAATTATAATTTGACAGTAAAAACTCTCTAATCCGGATTAATGTGGCGCCGGCCGATCCGGATATCGAAAAATCCGGATCTCGGGGTGGCTATTTTTATATAGTTAAAGTGGTTCTAAACGTAAACAAAATGTAGCAAATTTACGTTTTTAGCGCTAAAACACGTTGCGCTTACGATAAATTGTAGCTTTGCCACAGTATTCTAAAAATTAACTATGGTTTTTCAAATTACTGTAATATATAGACGTTACGTTTTAACTGTACTATTATGTAATTTGTCGTAGTTTGCCGGTACGGTAACCGGTAACAAAAGGCAGGTTAATTAAATAAATATTACAATAGCTATGTTTAAAATTCTATTTATTTTAAGCTGAATTGAGGCTCAGCATAAAGTACACAAACAACAATTAATTAGGTCTACAGTGTTGACTAAAAATATCAAACGAAAAATGAAGGTTAGAAAATAAACCAGTACAATAAATACGTAAGGATTGTACACGTGAAATTTTGATGAACGTACGATAAATGTTAGTTTTCATTACAGTACAGTAATTTGTACTCACGTCAGTTTTTATTTAAAAAAAGTTGTAATGGTAGCTTGCTTGGCTCGTTGAACACGCTTCTTAGATGTAATATCTACGAAAAAGAAGGAGATCGGCCGGTGAGGATTCTTGTTCTTCCACGTAGTCTATCAGCTGTTCAAGTGCTTGAAAAGCTTCGCAATGAGTCATGATTTGTTTACGCACACCCCTACCGCTTTCTTCGACATTCTTGGAATCAGAAAGAGCTACTGCCCAGTGCCCAGCTCAAAAACATCGTTCACTACTAATCGGCCCGAAAATATTATTTTTGTATAGAAAATTATATTTTTATTATTTTTTATACGACGGCCGGATATCGGAGTTTCCGGATATCAGAGACCCGGATCCGAGAGTGTTTACTGTAGTTAAAAAATAATGATTTGTAAAACGAAGAGTAATACAATTATTTGTTTTGGAACAAATAAACATTAAAGATAGACAATCGCCAGTCCTATACAAAAAGAAAACTATAACAGTAAATGAATAACAAATGTTGGCGTGAGAAGTGGCAGCTTTTCGTGTTATGACATTGAAATGTTTTCTATCATGTGACTATTTTTTTTTTTTTTTAATGCTAGTTTTAGTAGTAAATATTTTTTAATATACTTAATTAAATCAACTTCACATTATAATTAATTGATCTTGTACTTGAACAAAGATAAAGTTATAAAGATTTATAAACATATAATTATGAAACTAGTGCTTATAGACATAAATTAGAAAATATTTAAAATTTAATATAATAACAAGATTTAGGTAATCTTTTGTTTGAGACCGAAGATGGTGGTTTGTCATAATGCTGAATTCTTGAAGCGTATTAAACTCGCTACGAATCTAAAGAAAGATAAATAGTTCTTTGAGCTGTTCCAAGAATTGATCAGTAGTAGGCATTGAAAATAACTACTCTTTTTTTCTAGCATTGTACTTTACAATAAAATTTGGGGTAGCTTAAGGAAAAATTAAAAAATTGGCAAGTACAGTTAATGCAACATTAAGTGGAATAGCCTTATGGGTTAATTCTACAAAGGGTAGAAGCAAGCGATTAGAATTATAGCTAATTTGAGTTATCATCATTCTTGTAATCGCCAATGCATTCAAAATGTTGGATATTATAGCTTTTCCCTGTATGTCCATTTTAAAAGTGACTTTATATTACAAGTTCGGCTCAATAGTATTAATACCTGTGGTAAATACGATTTCTGAAGACAGCAAGAGTTGCTGGTTTTTGAAATATTGTGTAATCTTAAGTATCATTTTTATGAATAAACTTCCCAAGGAATTTAAAGAAGTCAGAATATTGAAAATGAAAGCTAACACTTTCTACTCGATCAAGGAGTTTTTTGAGGCCACATTATAATAATCTTTAGATTGTTATAAATATACAGGGTGTTCAGAAAATGTTGACAAATTTTAAATGTTGGTTATATAGATCAGAATAAAGAAAAATTTCTTATGAATATATGTCCAGAAACACTGTTTTTACCATTTGTATATTTTGAAAAATAATTATTGCTTAGGGTTCAATAAACCATTGTAGCTAAAATTTCAAGAAATGTAATACAATAAATTTGATAAAACTGTTTCGCCTTGCGGCTTCTTTGGGCAAACTTTACTTTAAAGATGCTGCAAGGTGAAACAATTGTAGCAAATTTATTGTATTAAATTTCTTGAAATTTTAGCTTTAGTGTTTTATAGAATCTTATATTAATGGAGTTTCAACAAAAAATTTAAATGTGTATACCAAATTTCGACTCGAAATCTTAATAATTTCAAACCTACAATTATATTTCCAAAAAACAACAAACTGGCCTACAAATGGAAAATGATATGTTTACAGGAACTTTTTTCTTTATTTTGACTCATATAACCACCACTTAAAATTTGGCAAGTCATTTTCTGAACACTTTGTGTATATATATAAAGTAAGTAGAGCCTTGAAAGTTCGGACCTCAAAAATCCAGATTAATCCACAATAAAACAATCCATCTATCACTGTACCGGTAATTACGAAATACATTAGTGCAGCACTGAGGCTAGTAATGAGTCAAGCTACTCCTCCCCTACACTTACCCCAACTCAAAGACTAGCGGAGTGGGAGCACCCTGCACCTGTCACATGCTTAATCAGTCACTGTGTTGTGTTTAATGATGTTATTGTGCAGTATAAGATTGTTCATGTTATTAATTTCAATACACAGTAACATAAATATTTGTTTTAGTTCACAGATACTGTAGGGTTGTTTAGAATGGCTAGTATGTTTGTTATTAATGATAGTGGAAAGCGAAAACGTTTGTTTTTGACAATAAAAATGGGACAAATTTTGAAAAGATCTAAGGTGAAAGTGGGGCATATCTTTCTAAAATTTACAATGTGGGTAAATCAACCATAAGTGACATTGAAGCATAAAAAGATAAACTGGAAAAATATGCTGAAGAAGGGTCACAAAAGAAAGAAAAAACATTGCGGATGGCCAATAACACGGCTTTGGAAGATGACATTTATATATGGTTTACACAAAGAAGCTTGGGTGATTCCATTTCAGATCCTATGCTGTGAAAGGCACTTCAATTCAATAAATATGCTAATGAGCAATTTCAAAACTAGTTCAGGATGGTTACATAATATTTTTAAATGATACGGAATCCATTCTTAGCCAAAAAAAGAAGTGCTAACTTCTTTCAAAAGTTGATCCAGGATTATTTCAATCATGATCATTAAAAAGTAATAATTAGTTTATACAATGTTTTCAATAAGTTTTTATTTCAATGTTTGAAATAAAATATGTTGTGGATTTTTAGTTTTTTTAAATTTATAGGAGTTTAAATTATATTTTGAAAATCTGGACGAGGTCCTGTCCCAATTGATCCGAATTTTCAAGGCTCTAGTGTGTATATATATATATATATAGATTAATGTTTGTTATTGCTGTTGGTTCATTTTAAATTATTTTTATATGTCCTATTTATTATTGAATGATTTTTATGTATTTGGTTAGTGACACTTGTTATACAAACTTGTATTTGTCAGACCCAAAAAGATATATAAATAAACTTCTGACATATTGTGCCTTTACTAAATGATGTGGTGTCTATAATGTTTAACTAGCCTGACCACCTGATAATTTATGAACCTTGTGGGAAGATAGTTTCTTTTTTTAAAGTACTATATTCACCTAAAGAAAAATTTTCAACAGTAATTACTGTTCTTTTTCTTTTTCAGCTTGTGTAGTTTACAATTCCACTGGTTTTCAATTTTATTGTTTAATTTGTTTGCCATGGTTTTTATTATTTCCATTGCTTTTACCATTATAAGATCAAACATACTGCTCATATGTATCTAAATGTTTTATTTAAATTAAATGTGAAATATTTTGATGATGTTTTAGGTTTATTACAATACTTATCTTTATTTATATAGTTAAAAACTTGCTCATCCTAAGCATAAATCATACTTTATTCAAATGTAATTTTTAATAATAGCAGTCATTTTATTTTTGTGGATTATTCCAGAACCATATATTTATTTTACTTGTAATTTGTCATACTGGCTTGAATCATTAATTTGCATACTTTACCAAAATTTTGTTGAAACTAGGTTTTTTTAAAATAAGAAACAGCTCCATAAATGGTTTATCTCAAAAAATTCTTGAAGTTATATTTCTTAAACTTTTTTTTTTAGTTTTTGAGCCCTAATGGACTACATTAAAAGTAAATGAGATTAAAATCATTAGTGCTTTCACTGAGAAAATTAAATCTTGAGTTTTTGCCCTCAAAGTACAGCACAGTTACCCTCAAATTTTAAGTTATTCAAAATATAACCTGATAATTAATTTTCCATTGAAAACTCCAAAAAAGTATTTAATAAAATTAGGAGCAGCTTTACGATATGTTATGTTCTCAATTAAGTATGGATGGCTCCTCACAATATGGTGGTGTATAGTCAGTAGATTTTATAAAACCCACAGTCGTGGTATATCTAGAAACGATTTACTACTGTCAATAAAAACTAAAAGGTGATTGTTTTTCTCCATGTATAAAATAAAAAACAAAATGGGTGTTCTTGCAATACCTTTAATGAAACAAACTGACAGTTGAAGATTAAATATAGTAAATAATATAACAATAACAAAATCATAAAAAGGAGGGAAACCATTCAACCATTTAGAATTGTTTTGGATCATTCAGCAAGAAACAAAGTGCTTTAAACTCAAATATTAAAAAGTTGTGTAAATTTAGGACATTTCACTGGAAGCAACAATTAGGAATTAAAAAACAACAATCCATTTACATATATATTAATTAAAAACAATGTACAGTAGTTCAAATTTTAATAGCCATGTATAAGAATCAGTCAGAAGTTTCACAAAAATTCAGAATAAAATAAAATTAAAAATTATTGCACCATACCTGGGCTGATTATTTGATTATGTAATGTTCTCATATGCCTTAATAGATTACTCTTTACGTTAAATCCTTTAGAACACATTACACAAACATAGGGCCGCTCTCCTGTATGTGTCCTACTGTGAATAAGCATAGATGCGTGAGATGGAAATGTTTTTGAACAAATCGGACAACATCTTCTGTATTGACGTTTCACTGCACTAGGCCCATATGTAGAGTTGTTGCTGAGAGCTAATTGTTCTTCCGTATGGGCGCTTTGGATATGTTTCACCCAATCTCCAGGGTTGTGATAAACTTCTTGGCACAGTTCACAGCGGAGAGGTGGAAACTCGGAAGCATCATCACCTTCACCATCACCCTACAGACAAAGAACTGTTTGTTTTATAAATATTCCAAAATCATATTAGGTGAAAGTAGGTTTCTTATTAAATTAATAATTACCTAACATAATCCTTAGCGCAATAGCCCTTGTAGGCCTACGCCTTTTCATCAGGTCAACACATCAAGTTTCCATCGCTGTAACCTAACTCTATCTTTCATAACCAGGATTTGCTACTAATCATAGTTCCCCACGTTCCTCACAATGTTGGGTTAACACCAAAACCTTTTAACCCCTGAGAGAATCAAAAGTAGAAACTCTTGCATAAATAGCTCTAACCACTAAATCAACAGAGGGGCTCATTGAACAATTACAAAAACAGAAAACAAATTTTATATTACTTATTCAAATTAAATTTAAATTTCAGGTCAAACAATTTTGTTTTAAATAAGTGAATAAAACTTCAAACTTCTAAATATCTTTAGTACCTAGATTTTTTACCAGAATGATAAAGCAAAATATTTAATAGTATAAATGAGCTACAATTGTTTCGCCTTGCGGCATCGTCGGGCAACTGATAATTTACAGGTATAGACAACTATTTAAACATATGTACAGGAAACTGAAATACAATAGAGAAATCGGGAAAGGTAGGGGGATGACTTTTATGATGAACTGAATGTTGTTAAACAAATTGCTGTTAATAATAAGTATGAGGTTAGTTTAATAGATAATATTTTAAGAAAAAAGTTAAAGCGTAGAGCTGAAAATTTAGTCTACTCTTCCCATAATGAGAACATTGAAATAGTTAGATATTGTAAATTATCTTATATCAACAGAACTAGTTATAAAATCAGTAACCTTATTTCAACTAAATGTAATCGTAAAGTTGCCTTTTATTGTAAAAATCTAGGGAAAATGTTGGTTAATAATAAAGATAAAAAAGAAATGTTAGAAAATAGTGGAGTTTATAAAATATCTTGTCAAGATTGTGACTCTGAGTACATAGGTCAAACAGGTAGATCTATAAAAGTTAGAATTAAAGAACATGTAAATAGCTGGAAACATGGCTATAGAAACTCTAACTTTGCTACCACCTTTTGGACTCGGGTCATAGTTTTGATCCGAAATTGAATGTTAAACTCTTACATATAGAAAATAAAAGCAATAGATTAAATAATTTAGAATGTTTAGAAATAAATAGATCTATTTCACTTAGGCCTATTCTCAACTTAAATGACCAAATTGTATTAAATTCGTCACCTCTTCTAAAACCCATCTGTAACATAGTTCATTAACCTTTATCTACGTGCTAGGTCATCCCCCTACCTTTCCCGATTTCTCTATTGTATTTCAGTTTCCTGTACTTATGTTTAAATAGTTGTCTATACCTGTAAATTATCAGTTGCCCGACGATGCCGCAAGGCGAAACAATTGTAGCTCATTTATACTATTAAATATTTGAAACTTTAAGCTTTTGCTTTATTTTATCCTTGAATATGGAGTTTCAACAAGAAATATCTGCTATTACATTAAAGTAACAATATATTAAAAAGGTTTTCAGTAGACAAAATTTATAATTCTGCTCTTGTTATTAACATATTTATAATTTAGATTAGATTTTGTATGGGCAGGAGGCGGGCTTACCTTGGAAGTATTGGTTCTTGTACCTAATAGTATACAAGTAAGAAAACACTACTTCTGAAATATTTCTTAAACACTGTTCACTTTCTCAATTAGTAGAGTATAAAAAGAAGACTGAAGACCAATACTTTCCAAGGTAAGCCTGTCTCCTGTACATACAAAATCTAATCTAATAGCGTATGTGCCCTATTAAACTAACCTAAAACCAAACAAAAAGATTTATAATTTAGAAATTTTAGCTATTGAAATGATTATAACTAAGACCAATAATTATTCACTAGTTACACCCTCCAAAATAATCTGGCACATATTTTGACTCACTGGGATTATATAATAATATACCGTAGGTTACCATATCAGGCTTGACATTCAATATTTTTATTTGTGTAATTATTATAATTTAATGTGACGACCTTATGTGAGGTAATGATTCATTTAGTACTCACTACCTGAAAATAAATGCCAGAATATATTTGAAACCATGATAGAGAATTCATTATGCTGGTGGGTCATAAGTAAATTTGGAACAGGTGTGTTTATTACCATTATTAAATTAAAACAGAATACTTCTGATTGTAACTTGAAGTATTGTATAATTGTTCTTACCGGACCCCTTTTTCTTTGTTGAGGCAGATCATTGGTAGGATGTGATTCTACATGTCGTACCCACAGTGCAGGAGTAGTGAATGTTTCTTGGCACAAATCACAAGTAAGGGGTGCATAATATTGACTCAATTCTTCTTCGCCCTCAGATACCACTTCCTGCAGGAAAGCAAAACATTTAATAAATTAGTTTAATTTAGTTATGGTAAATGAGTCTTTTTGAAAAATTAGTCTTCATTTCAACTTTAATTCTACTTTATATAATTTTAGGTTTGACAATAAAACAAGACTATACAAGGTTATTTTTAAAATTAAAGTATGATTTGAAATTACCGGCGACTGTAGCAATGAAGGAGAATTGTTACAAAATTACCAACCATAAGATTATTTTCTTCTGCGATACATTTTTTTGTTTACAAAAAAAGACAATAGTGCGGCTGTAGTTTATAGGCAACCTATTGATGTCGGGAAAAAAGTTATGTATCTCAGTAAAGTTAATCAACGGTGTTGTTGGTTTAGGGACATAAAAACTAATGCTTATGACGAAGAGCGTAACGATCACCCAACAGATGGTTTAATGGAATAACTGAAGTTGAAAATTCACTAAAACCATATGATTATGATTTCACAATTGTTTTTTTCAATTCCTAAGGATTTGTGATTTATAACAATGTGATAGAGAAACTCCATTACAAAAACCTGTGCACCAGATGAGTTTTGAAAATGTTAACTGATACATACAAACAGAAATATTTGACTTCAGCATTTTTTCAAAGGCAAACGATAGGCTATTCGAACACATCATCAAGGAAGATGAAACCTGAGTCACAACAGTAGTCAATGCAATGATGATACTCATCATCTCAGCAAGCACATTCTGACTCAAAAGTCATAACAGTTTTTTGAGCATAAGAAAGGCATATAATGATTGATTTTATGGAACATGAAAAGACAATTAAGGCATACTATGAAACTCTGTGGAAACTTAAATAACCCATAATAAACTAAGATGTGGCTTATTATCCAGTTAGATCATGTTTTTCCACGATAATATTTTATCTCACGCAACACACCAAACTGTTCAATGGTTATAAAAATTTGGTTGGGACATTTTCGTATACTACCTGTTCTATAGCCCTAATATTTTGAATATCCCTTAGTCCTTCATTAAAAAAAAAAAATGCTTGGATTGCAGTCTTTTTAAATGATTTTGAACTGAATTAACAAGTTGGTTAATATCTAAAGCGACATATATATGTTATAATACTAAGAAATTCACAAAATTATGGATAACTGGTGATATTTGTAAGCACATTAAAAAAAGAGATTTAATTTATAAAAAATTAAAAAAAGTCCTTATGACAGATTAAGGGAAAAAATTCATAATAAATTACACGATGATTACGTAAAATAAAAAGCCATTATTATCTTGGGCTTCTAGAAAACTACAAGAGGGACTCCAAAATGACATGGAGTATTGTAAAACAAATAACTGGTCAAAGTAGTCAATAGATAATAAAACAAGTTTGATGGTGGACAGTAACTTAAATTACAGGATGATGCTGAGTTAGTGACTGATAGGTTTAACACATACTTTTTGTCTATTGTGGATGATATATCTTGTGAACTAGATTATAAGAATGATTCATATTATGTTTCACCCGATATTGATGCTTGTTTTGGTGGCAGGTTTCCTCAATGTTTTTAGATTCAATTTCAGAAAGAGGTATTGATTGCGCGGTTAACTGTTTAAAAAGTAGAAAATCTCCAGGCATTAATGGAGCTCTACTACTATTAGCTCTACTATGTTACCATAGTAGCTTATCGTAAATTTATTAATGTCTTGCTATACGTTTTTAATTTTGGTTCTGGCGTTTTTCCTGACCAACTCAAAGAAGCCGTAGTGATTCCTATTCATAAAAAAGGCTCTACTAATGTATGTAATAATTTTAGACCAATATCTCTTACTTCAACCTTTTCAAAAATACGTGAAAAAATTATGAAACGGAAATTGATGAGTTATTTAAACAAAATTAACTTCTTTAGTAGTAACCAATATGGATTCAGAGAATGTATGAGTACAGAAGATTTTGTGCTTTTTCAAATTTAATGAAATGTGTAAATGAAGGCATAAATTGTGGTAAATGTGTAAGTGGGCTTTTCTTAGACATTAAAAAAGCTTTTAATACGGTTGATCAATCGATATTGATTCAAAAACTTTCAAATTGTGACATCAGAGGAGTTGTATTGAGTTGGTTTCAAAGCTATCTTGCTGGAAGGAAACAATGTGTGAAAATAAATGGTGTTATTAGTAAAATGGGTCAAATCAAGTATGGCATACTCCAAGGGTCTGTTTTGGGTCCTATATTATTTATTATATATATTAATGACCTTTGTAATGTGCGACTAAATGGCAGCTTAACATCATTTGCGGATGATACTGTTCTATGTTGCTGAATGTACATGGAGTGATGTTTAACATGCCATGAATATGACTTAAGAGCCATTAAGTGGTGGTTTTAAAAAAATTGTAATGTCGTGAGTATGGAAAAAATGAACTATGTTAATTTTATATTAAAGGGTAGATATGACTTCTCTGAGGATATAATATATCCTTGCTCAAAACGTACTGTGAAAGATTTTTTTTGCAAAAAAACATGTTCAGTTGTTAAAGCAGGTAACTGCATAAAATATTTGAGTGTATTCCTCGACAATGAATTAAATTGGAAAGTTCATTGTCTAAGTTAAAATATAAGTTGGGTAGTATATTAAGAGTGTTTTATTTTCTTAGAAATATGTGTCCTCTGGATGTTAAGCATATAATTTATTTTTCTTTGGTTCAGAGTAGGATAGAGTATGGTTTATATAGTTGGGGGGGGGGGGACTTTTAACATTAGTAATCTAGTACCTGTAATTAATATTCAGAAACAGTTTGTCCGGATGATCCTAAACAAAGATAGGTTGGGACATTCAAAGCCATTATTTCTTTCTTTACGAATATTACCTGTAAGATACTATTTGACTTGTACATTTACAAAGTACTTAAGTTATTTTTTATAATAAGTGGAGACAGGCAACTTTCTGATAGGAGACAGGCAACTTTCCCCTCGCAGACAAGGGGAGGTTTAAGAAGTGCAGGAAATTTGCAGTGTCAAAACCTTTTAAACCTTACTGAAGACTTTTTGTTTTCTCGGGCCAAAATTATTTAATATTCTGCCTGGCCATATCAAATGTGGAAATTCAATTTCTTTATTTTTGTGAAAATTGAGAAATTGGCTCTTTGAACAGGAGGAGGTTGAACACTTGTTTAACGTATATAGTTAATAGTTATTGAATAGTATAGAGACCCTTATATATTATTGCTCTTACAGATGTTTTAGAATATGTGTCAATTTTTTATGATTTGGCTTTTTACTTTTTACACTCTTGATAAGTAAGAACATGTGAATGTATATTGTTAATATTTGTGTAGAATGCTCACCAATATTTTTATATTATTTGAGAAAAATTAAAGAAAACTCTTTGTAAATTATAATTTTTGTTTCAGGAGATATATATCGTTAGGTTAATTTGGTCTTACTGCTGTCATATTTTATTTCGCAAAATGTACGAGTGGCTATCCTCAAAGTTGTTGTTATCAAACGGCTCCAGTTGGCTCACGCCATCCTCTGTCGTGCCTCCCAGTACAGACCAGGCAAATCCTTTCTCCTCTGCTTGTCCATGTCCAGCTTCCTGCAGACCAGAAGATGATCCTTGTTCATGATGGAGTTTGGGCATTCACATAATGTGCATTTGTCTAGGTTTAGTATTTTTATTCTCTTCAGGTGTTTAGCCAGGCAGTCATGTTGTTAGACAAAACAGTGGAACTGATTCTCCTCTTACAATAATACAACTTTATATTTTATAAAGTTTTTCACGTTGGTATGTTAAATTTAATAATAAAGAAATGTCTACTTAATATAGACTTTACTTTTTTTTCTGGTAAAATAATTTTAAAAAATAAAATAAAAAAACAAACAATTATTTAAATAAATCTGTATTTGTTGTTTAATGGCAAACAAATAGATATTTAATATTAAGGAATGTCTTTTTTGATATGAATTTATTTACAAATTGTTACAGAATAAATAGATTGCTCAGAATTGTTCATTTGCTTTTATAAGCACTTTATCTCGGGGTTTGGATTGGTGCCGTCTTTTCCCAAGCTTAATAGTATTAACACAAAAAAAATATAGATATCTAGTTTTAGAAACAAAAGGGGAATCAAATAATAATAAAAAGTCAATTGATGGAGTGTAATATGGGTGAATGAAAATACATATCGGAAACACTGGATTAATAGTTCAGGCTACAATTATCATTTAATTGTGCATGTAACAATGTTCAAAAATATCAAGTTTGTTATAGTCTGTGTTTTCACTATTAGTATAATGGGATTCACAACTTAGCCTAGTAGTAATTGGAAAGATCTCACCATAGGTCAATGTTTCTTTTTTTTTATAGTATTACTGTACTTGGTTTTTAGTTAGTTAAAACCTTTTGGATTCTTCTTCACATTGTTTGGTATAGCTTCAATGGTTAATTTCGGTTTAATTATTCAATTTCTTTACTTATATATCACAGACCAAATGGGCAACTGATTACTCTGACAACTCTCACAAGAATGAAAAATAATTAACTGTTGTTACACTCCCGGAAATTTCACGCACTTGCCTATTAGATATTGCACTTTGGAGTAGTGGTGTTTGTGTGTGTGTGTATTAGGGAATTAGTTCAAATTTTGGTCTCTTGTATGTATGATAAGTATTAATTTTATAGTGGGAAATAATAGTTAAATTAAATAAAATACTTAAATAACTCCATATTACTGGTAATTAATTTTATATCTAATTTTTGATGATCAGAACTTAAAGAAATTAACAAATATGTATTCATATTTGGTGAAAACTCGTGGACCAATCACAGACAAGTTCTCACGTAGTAGGCATGATTACCAGATATAAGATGTCTTCCGTGATACATTTTAAATAAGTTTTGAGTTGTTTTTCCAGTTGTCCTGTTTTAACGGTATGATTTTGATAATTTTGTCAAAGACTTTTTATATGTAAAAATATCAGTTCTGTCTATAGGCTTTATCAGTTTTTATCTGGAGTTTATAGTTCTCATGTAAATTGCATTTCTTTGTGGTTCCCGCTTTGATATTGATGTTGGTTGGGCAAAGGTGTTGACCTTTAAATATAGATATTTAATGAATAGTTCATTTTTGAGTGAAAGTAGTAATTTTCCTGGAAGGATGTATGAATTTTAAGTGATTTTGATATGAGAAGTGTATGTCGAAAATATCGGGAAGTAATTTTAATTTACCGCTCAACTCTCTGGTCTCCATTCAAGCGCAAGGTGTTTGAAGCTCGAATGTGTCTTTAGCATCTGCTCCTGTAGTGGTTCCACAATCCAGGGGTTATTATGTTTTCTGTGTATTATTTTTAGTCAGTTATGTGTAGAATTTTAGTTAATTCTGTGTAGAATTTTTTCGTAAGTTATGATTGCTTGGCATTTGTATTCATCAGACAGTGGTTTGGTGTTTGTAAAAGCATGAAGAGCTGAAATTGGTGTAGATTTTACTGCTCCCGTTACTATTCGCAGGCAGTTGTTCTGGCTTGTTTCAAGTTTCCTCATAGTATCATTGCCAGCTGAGACAAGGACCTCCCCACCATATAAGAAGTTTGGTCTAATGTATGTCTTGTAGGTTTGGTTAAGTAAGTCCAGTGTTCCTCCCGATTTCTTTCCTGCAATTTTTGTCAGTATATTACTCTTGGAGGAGATTTTTGATGTGATGTAATTTGTATGTTCTTTTAGGTTCAGTTTCTTGTCCAGGATGACCCCCAAGTACCTGTTACCTCCAATCTGTTGAATTGCCGTATCCTTCAGCTGAAGTTGTATTTCCTGTGTCTTTGTTTTTAATGAAAAGAGTTGGTAATTTGTCTTTTCATGTTGTTACTATCGCTCCATTCTGCCATTGCCCTCAGTGCCGCATTCATCTTACCACTCATTGAGTCAAAAATGTTCTTATTCTTATTGTTGCTTGCCATCCATATCAGTATGTCATCAGTATACATTGCACAATTGAGTTTATCTTGAGGTAAGGCTTTTGGTAGGTCGTTTATGTATATATTGAACAACAATGAGCTGAGGACAGCTCCCTGCGGGAGGCCTACTTGTGTTTGTTTGAATGTAGATGTTGTTGTTTTCCATCTAGTACATACCCACCTTTGGCTTAGGAATTGTTTGAGCCAATGCAGCATGTTACCTACATATTTAATCTTTTTTAATAGCTGAGATCTCCATACTGTGTGAAAGGCACCTTTTATATCAATGAAGATGGCCAATACTGATTCTCCTCTGTTGAATGAGTCCTTAACACTCTGTGTAAATCTCAACACCTGGTTTATGGGTGTGCAGTGTGGCCTGAATCCTGCTTGATTATTCAATATCAAGTTGTTTTTTTTCAGGTAGCATTGTAACCTTGCAGCAACCATTCTTTCCATTGTTTTTGCAATGACAGATGTCAAGGAGATTGGTCTATAATTGTTCATTTCATCACCTGATGTTTTTGGCTTTTTGATAGGGATGATGACTGCTTTCTTCCACATTGTTGGCATGCTAGATGCTCCAGTCCATACCTTGTTAAAGAATCCAAGTAACAATGCTGAATTCGGGATGGATCTTATCAGAGCCAGGAGATTTCTTGTTCTTAAGTTTCCGTATTGCAACATCCAATTCAGCAGTGGTATACACCTGCGAGGAGTTGTCAAAACTTTGCTTGTCTTTGTTTTTGAGCTGTTTTTTTATTGTTTTATCAAGTTTTTTATTTTTGTGGGTCAGTTTGTGTTCTTATTTATAATAGGTGTTAAATTTCCTGGCAATTTCATTGTCGCAGTGTAATGGCCTGGATGTCCCTTTTATTGGATTGGTTGGTTTGTCTTTCCATTTGTTTGTCAAGGTGTTTATGTATCTGTGAACTTTACTACTGTTTGTTCTATAGTTCAGCCGTCCAATGAAGGTGGAGAAGTTGTTTCTTTTTGCCTGTGGCAACTCTCTGATATATAGTGCATTTGCTCTTCGCCATTCCTGCACATCATCCATGCTGTTGGAATTGTCTGCTCTATCTCTTAGCATGTTTCTTCTTTCCCTCAGGGCCTCCAGCTCTTTACTCCAAAAGGGTTTATAGTTTTTGGTTCTTCCTCTGGGAATGTGTTCTTTTACGGTCTCTAGCAGGACGCTATAATTGTTTTAGTTGCACCTCAGCACAGTCTTCTTCGTTCATCTCATCCACCCTTAGCTCCACTGCATCTTAGAAGTCTTTCCATTGAGCTTTCTTGAAGTTCCATGATTTGTGCTAGATATTCTTTCGTCTGTCCTAAGTCGTCATTGTTGTTTTGGTGACAACCGCTCAGTGCCCACTGCCTTCATCCTCTATGACATATTTGGTTGTGTTGTTATAGATGTCGCTTGATGTCATTGCCAGGTCAGGATTTAGTTAATAGTTATTGAATAGTATAGTGACCCTTATATATTATTGCTCTTACAGATGTTTTAGAATATGTGTTAATTTTTTATTATTTGGCTTTTTACTTTTTTCTCTCTTGATAAGTAAGAACATGTGAATGTATATTGTAAATTATAATTTTTGTTTTAGGAGCTATATATCGTTAGGTTAATTTTGTCTTACTGCTGCATATTTTATTTCGCAAAATGTACGAGTGGCTATCCTCAAAGTGGGCTATGCCTTTAGGAGAGCCAGGTGTTTTTCTTTGTTTTTTTTCTCCTCCAGAGTAATGTGGGGTTTTCTTTGAACTATATTATATTTTCTATTCAATAATTAAAAAAAAATTTTTTTTAGTTTAGATAAGCAAATGTTATAGTTATAAGCTATGTACCGCTATATTAGTTTTATGTATAGGTGTATAGTTTTATGTAAATATGATTGGGCGCAAATGTATATATTATTATTTAAGATTATGATAAAGGTTAATGTACACTTTATGTCTATTGTACGTAGATTTAAAAAAAAATTTTTTTGTTTGTTTATTTTTCTTTCTCTTTTTTCCCTCTCGTTAATTATAAAATTGCTATTGCCCTCTCGCTATTGTATAAAATAGCTGTAATAGATGTGTTAATATTTTGTATTTGTATTGTTTCTGGAGAAAAAATTAAATTAAATAAATAAATCAATTAATTAATTAAAAAATGAATAATAAAAACATACAATGTATTAAACACTACACTAGCAACACTTAACGTTTTTAAAAAGGATTCTTCTCCTGAACAAATTACCAAGTATACATGAAGCATTTCTCTAATAATATTATTTTTCGTTTTGTTATAAACATAGTTTCATATAGATTACTTTTAAAACATCCTCTAACAAATTATAATAGAATTCCCTGATAAAGAGGACTTTTTTGCCATCAGAGCTAGTTTGTGGATTGGGCACAATGTTTTCTCTATATTTCTTTTAATATAATTATGCTGTACATAGTTACTTTTAAATAGAAAATCTATGTACAAAACATAGGGGTGGCAAATGTAATATTTGTAGGGTATGGCTATAACATAGTGTTTTACATGGATGCGATTTTGTTTATAAGCCTCATAATTTTTTATTTTTTATTATTATTGTAAAAATCTGTCATGCCTCTTTTAGGCGGCGACACTCTATAACACTATACCATATTTTGTGAATAAATAATAGCTATAATAAGCCATGATCTTTGTTTTCATATTTGTTATATAACATTCTATATATGATTTCCAATTTATATGGCAGTCAATTTTAACACTCAAAAACTCTGTGTCAATATTCTTTTAACCACTTACTTTTAAATATTATGTCCAGTGGACTAGTTTGTTCCATGTTTTTAAACCACACATAGCTTATTTTATTTATATCTAACTCTAAGCCATTTATGGGGGACCATTCAACACTTTATTTTTTAAATTAATTCTTCCAAATGTCATTAGTTAATTCCCAAACTATGAAAATTGTCAGAATAAAGTCAAATTAAAAACATAAATACATTTATGTTATTTAAACAAAGTTAAATAAAAATACTTACAGGCTTTATTGTCATTTCTGTTATTAGGTGATCCATATCTTGTTCTTCGTCTTGATCTTCCCACTCTAAAGGTTCTTCTTTCACCATTAATTCTATTTGCATATTTTCTTCTATACTAACAGCACTATCAGTTTTTCTTTCCAAATTAGAAACATCTGTTTTTGGTTTATCCATCTCATTCGATTTCTCCCTTTGTTTTTCCATACGACTATCAGAGTTTCCATTAGTTTCTTCTGATTTAATTTTTTTACTTGGCACTGGATTATTTTCAATGTCATGATGAATTGAACGTGACTCTTTAATTTGATTAACATCACTTCTATTTTTCTTTTCAATATCTCCGTTACTTAATCCCTTTCTGTTATGCTGAGTTAAAATTCCTCCGAGTTTATTTTTTTCTTCTGTGTTTTGACAAAGTCCTTTTACTTTTAAAGTCTCCCCAGCTTTTAATACACTGTTCAATTGTTCATTACTGACTGTAGCTTCTCCACTATACATGTATTGAAGTAATATACTGAGAGTTGAATAACTAATATCTGTCGGAAGTACGATGATGAGTGTAGAATTTAGGCTGTTTGCTTTGGAACTAACAATAAACAGTTGATGGAAATAAGAACTGCATGCTGATAGAATAAAACGATGAGCTAGAATGTATCGACCATCAGCAGTGGCAAGGGTGACATCAGCAAATGATTCTGAGCGGTGAAGAGTAGAAATAGAAGAATGAAGATGAATCCCATGGCTATGCCATTTCAACTGATAATTCTCTGCTAATGTAGACATCTGAAAATGTTTAATTATTGGTTATTATTATTTTTACGTCAATTATGCTTTCAAATATACAGTATTGTATAGTTCTGCTGTAAATTCTATCTATTAGTCTCAATAATTTACATTTAAGTAAGGGACCTTTTTACTTTTTAAGAAATATTGTTAGAAAGGACCTACTTCACACAATATATTGTGCTTTAATTCATTTGAGATTAATGTATGGCTAAGAAGTTTGGAGAGGAGTGAAGAAATCAATAACATAACCGTTAGAAAAAACCCAAAATCACTTCATTAAAATAATTTTATTTAAGACAAAGCGTGATTCTTCTTTTCTTCTGTATAAGCAATTAGAAATCTTTCCTTTAAAACATTTGTATATGTATAAGGTGCTAAAAATGTTTTATATTCGCAGCAGAAACAAATGAACTGATAAGCTTTATCGTAATACAAGAGTTGCTGTACATTAGACCAAAAATTAATATAACTATGTTTTTAAATTGTTTCGTATTTCTATGATCAAAATGTTTTAATGTGTTTCCAGATTATATAAAACAGTGTACCAAAGTAAAACAATTTCAAAACAAACTTAAAACTTGGCTTTTCAAATAAAACAGTGTACCAAAGTGAAACAATTTTAAAACAAATTTAAAACTTGGCTTCTCAAATAAAACTGTGTACCAAAGTGAAACAATTTCAAAACAAACTTAAAACTTGGCTTCTCAATATAGAAATTTTAAAAGACTTTACTGAAATAGTTAAATTCCTTCAGCCTTTATTAATATATTTGTCTGCTTTTGCCAAATTGTTATAAAGCTACTATTATTGATTTTGCTCATTCATTGTATATGGGCAATATATTAAAAAATGTATTAGATCTGGATGCACTGTAGTGATTCGCTAACTTCATAGTACATAGGCTAATATTTAAAGAATGTGTTTTTTATTACAAATTCAAGAAATTTATAAGTTGTGCTAGCTATCGCTACTGAAATAGATGGCTAGATATTTCTAAATAGACTGTTACTTGTAGATTAAAAATAGAATAAGTTATTATTATTATTTACATAGTATAGAGAAATTTATGTGATTTTTTTTGCAGACATCCATTTTGAGTAAACAAGTGGTGTTTGGAATTATGCCCATCTAATATATGTGTAGTGTTCTACAGCAAAATGTGAGGACTCAGATTTTATATTAATCATATTTGAACATATTTCGGAATTTTTTAAAGTTATTGTTATAACTTAAAATACTAGTCACTATCTCTCAAAAAATGATGGTTCGTGAGTTATCGGTAAAAAAACAAAATAATACCCATGGAAATTTATAAGTAATTTCTTTAAATTGTTTCACCAATTTCATACAAATTTTTAGTGAAGTATGAAGATGTGTTTATAGCTCAAGAGAAACGAGTTTAGGCCCTTAGTTATAAATAAATATTTTTTCAAAGACAGTATTTTAATTTTTAAATTGTATAATAAAGACCAATAAATTGTAGAATTTAACAAAAGAATTCGTGTGTGTTTTATTCGTAAATTTTAATTTTTAATTGACAATTATTGAACTGACATTTTTGGTGATGGTTTGTTTTGGTTCGTTTTTATTTTGTTTTGGGAATGGGAGAGTGAAAAAAAATTGTATAGGCTATACAATTATATTTTTGTGACAAAAATACAATTAACCTGTTAGACACTGATTCCACACCAAACTTTAAGACTACCCATTCTTGAAATAACACACAATAAAAATGGCACAGATTATGTGTGTAATGGACAGACGGTTAAGAATAATTACAAATATGTTCCTAGAAGTTGAAACCATCAATAATGTGATATTGAGAACTGTTATTATGACTGGTCAAAAATATCAATATCACATTAATGAAAAACAAAACAAAATAATAATAGAAATAAATTTTGGTTAATTTTATATTTTACCAAATTGGTGTCAGAAGTATATGATAAGTTTGGTAATCGCCAAAAATTTCTACCTTTGTTTTTTAAATGATTTTCAAAGGCTGAAATTTTAAAATCTTTTTTAATGGCCTCAGGAAATAACAGTTTTTTTGATAATGTATTCTAATAATACCGTTAAAAGCGTTGAAAAGTACAAAGAAAATATCAAAGGAACTTTTTAATGAAATCAATAATATTTATTTTCTGAAACCAATTAAAAACTAAACAGTTTCAAAAAAGAACTTTTTTTAAAAAATTTGTCACACCATTTTGAAATCTATATCATACATTTTCTTACAGCAAGTTTGTCCAATTGTTTGTAAACAAAACAAAGACGACAAACAGATGATAAGCCGAGACGGCAACACCATGACAAACCTTGACAGCGAAATGGAGCTGAGTCAATGTCTTTGTCAGCAGTAGTAGTAATGACGTCACCCCTCAGCCTGCCTGCAATTCCCCTAACACGCATTATGAAAGTCCACGCTATAATGTACGGCTTGAACATTAAGAAGCAATGCAATTGTTAAAGATTATCAATGCCTTGATATTTGACAAACTGCTTTGTGTTGTCATGTAGGACATAGAAAAGGGATCTTCGCTGAATCGCTACGGAAAATGAATAGTAACGTACGTGACGCTAAGAGTGAAAAATAAAACCGATATTGAGGATGTAGTTTCCCTCAAGTGCATATAAACGGTTGACAAATTTTAACTCATTATCTTTATAAACATACAAATTAATTAGCTTATAAGTTTTATAAAAACAGTCAATACTTTTTTTTTTTTTTTTTTTTTTCATTTATGGGTTAGGCTATCACCAGGTACATATAAACTCATGTCAAATTCAAACTCGCCATTCAAAAATACATACAGTAAATATATTTTCTTAATAATCTATTGGGTAGAGGTTATATAATACCAAAAAACAACATAACTGAAAATCAGCTATAACAGTATTTTTAAATTTTGGGAAGTGTCGTCTTTACAAACCTGAAGAAAATGTATTGGTCCCCCAACTCCCCAAAAATTCGGTTTTTGAAAATACATAGTAAATCTATGGATGACGGACACACGCTGAAATAATTAAACCAAATAAAAATGAATTACAAATAAAGAGCCCTCAGGTGCTCAATTGAGTGAGTACGGATTTGGCAATCTCAAAGTACCTTACTGGATCTAAACTTTTTTTCATGTAGACTTGGGTAGATCCAGTTCTTTTGATCATTCCTATCAGGTCTCTTTTGACCTACTCTTATTCTTTTCCTACCACTGTCGCTATTAAGGTAGTCGCACACACAGGCGCGCGGATCCGCGTCGCCCTGTGGAAAGTTCTGCTAGTTCCATGGGGGGGGGGGGGTTAAGCACATTGTAGTGCCGTCTGACGCCACCGCACCGGCCGACACTCACTCTCAGTTGTAATTTAGTTTTATCAATGACTACATAAATACTATAAGACACGACATAGGATAGGGAAATAGTCTACGCTTTACGGGTGCTGTTCGTCACAAGTTTGACACACAGCTATCAGAAAGCGCTAGCAGCAGGTGCTTGACTGTACGCATCCCACTTGGTTGAGACTGTACAACTGTTGACCTCTCTCTCACAAACCTTCTCACTTACTTCAGTCAGCATAGTCAGTGTTGTCAGTTCGTGCACTGAGATAAGCGATTCTCGACCTTCCCTCGCATCTCTGGTCCCATATGTGGCATCAGTGCGTTTTCTCTTACATTGTTTGACCATAACATTGTTACATAACATTGTTTGACTGAAACATTGTTTGACCATAGAGCCACCTAGCGCCAGTCACATCAACTTCAGATTCTCTAGCAGCACACCCTAGCGGGTATTGGTCAACTCAAGAATAAGCGTAGAATATTTAACATGGCCATGTCGTGTCTTATAGTATTTATGTAGTCATTGGTTTTATTAAAGGGAGAAATTTAGTCATTTTACGTAATTTAGTTATATAAAAGTCAGAAAGTAAGTGTCAGATTTCTAATACCGTTTATTTTCAATATTGGCATACTGTATGTTTTTAATTGTAATACTAGTAAAATAAACAATAAACCAATATTACGGTTCTTAACTGAAGAACCTTGTTTTATTTCCTTAGGGTAATTAAGGTAAAATTAATACTACACAAATTAGTTTTAACAAACATTTATTAAATTAATGGAATTCTGTAGTAGCCTACAAAATCGTAAAAGACTACAATTATCAAAGGAAACATTATTGGTTACAATTTAGTTAGACTGTATTCTTGGCAGTGATTGAACATTGAACATAGATTTGATATCAAAAGTTTATTTATATATTTAGAGCCGCGCCGCGCCGAACCTAGCGGAATAAAATGATTCCACTCCGACTTCTCCCCAGAGTTCTCTGCCGGAATTATTCCGCGGCGTCTGGAGGCGGCGCGGCGCGTGGCCGCGCGCCTGTGTGTGCGACATCCTTTAGAATTTTCGAGAGCTAGGGTCTTTATTACATATTTTTCCATTTTTTTTATAAGGTGATGATGACCGAGAGGTTTTTTGCCTTCAAACAACAAAATACAAATAAATGTGTTTTAAACATAAGTTGAATAAATATAAGGAGTTTTGTTCATATTAAAACCTTAAAAAAATGTTTATAAATTTGGCACACCCCTATTCTCAATCTACCTCCTTAAATTGATTTTGGTCAAAATTTAATAACTCTGGAAAATGTTTAGCTATTCGGACTATTTGTTTTTGAAATAATGCGTCACACTTCTTTTCACCCTTGTCATATTTTAATTCAAAATCCTTTCTTGATTTGGTCCAAAACCTAATCATTCCAACCAGCATCACAATTTAAAATGTTTAGTCAATCGATCAACCTTTGAGGTATTGAGTGACAAAAAGTGCGACAAACAGAAGAGGGGATTGGCAAACTGGTAGGTTTTATGAAAATGGTCTAAATTTGCCTTCAAGGCTTAAATTACTGAAAACCGCTACATCAAATTTTAGACACCATCATAATTATTTAAATACTTCGTACTGTAATTGGAAAATAATCAATTATTTTTATTTAGGTTTTTGATGAATACGATGGCCAGATGAATAAAACCGATTTAAAATTCATTATCAGAATCACAAATACAAAATAAATATATATTTCGTAACAATCAAATTCCGACATTTTCCATTTAATACAAATGTTAGTCAATTTGGAACCAAACTTCTATTTTCACTCCAGCTCTAAAGCGATTATAACCAAAATTTACTCAATCCGTGATACACTTACTTCGAATAAAACTGTAAAATTTTGTCTCAATCGGACCACCGGTTCTTGAGATAAACTACCTCCAACAGACGGACGGAAGAGACATTGAACTATAAATAAGAGTCCGTAGTTACCTGGAATGTCTACAATAAATTTAATGTATTGGTCTTCATTTAAGGATGCTTATGAAGTTGAACCTAAAGTTAATACAAATTCAACAAGGAATTAATATTTTATGATATTACTACTTTAGTTTGATCACAATATTACGTCTTCGGCGCGATATGTACGCCTAGGCGTACCTCATACCATTAATCCTGCCTAATATCAGGAGCTGCACACAAAGCAATAACTACCAGTTATATGTTAACCATCATATCTCTCGGGAAGGATTAAATATTCTAACACTTTGTGTAAAAGGAAAACAGAACAATACTAACAAATCATTCTGTCTCTGCAGTAAACATTCATTTGTTTTTTTTTTTTTTTTTAAACAACTCAAGCTCCCAAAATAAATGATGATTTTTTAATTCTTTGAGTTAAATGAAATTAAAGTTTATCTAAAGAGTGCAGCACTAAATAAACAAGGAAACAAACCACAACACATGTTTTTGAATGAAATACCTCCCTAATTTAATTATAATCTTTACAACTAAACGAGGGGAATAATTAAAATTAATTATTGTAAAATAAATAATTAAGTTTCAACAAAATATCAATGGAATATTAACAATAAAATACGTTTAAATGAATTAACTTATACTTTATTCCATTTAACCATTTTGTAAAGATGCAAATAAACAAAAGTAGTATTATCATAAAAATTCAAAATGTAGACATAGATTGAAATTGGATTTACCTGAAATTTTTATCCAAGATTTTACAGGTTCAGTCTGCAATCCTTACAGGCGACGTCTGCCACTTTGTATAAAAAAAATCGATAAACGATGCGCATGTTATCGATTTCCGACTGGCAGGTGATGCCAAAGGATCGGGTGCTTTCGTATATTCATCGATTGCTATTGGCGTTCGTATACGTTATTTGCTATTGGTAAAACGTAGGTAGCTTTTTATTGCCAATACAGTACAAATTAAAAAAAAATATATTGGAGAAAACATTTAGTTCAAATGGATTAATAATAATTTAAGGAACCAACACATATTTTTAGTTTTTATCATAATACAATAATTGTGTTGTAGATTTTATACCTCGTTATACTATATAAACTATTATATGACTAAAATTTTATTGAAATTAATTGCATACCTACTGTTGAATTATAATGGTTGTTCTGTTAATCCTTTACTTTGTACATTTAAAAAAATTTGAATTCACGTATAACATGGTAATTAAAACGTGTTTGTTTTTATTTACTGTATGGTTGGTTATAAATTCAATTTTTTAATTAGGGGGGATTTTGTATAAACATAACTTTTTTATAAATTAAAAATGAATATAAAGGATTTTTATATAAATAAAGACTCAATTACTGTACAATCTATAACTATATAAAAAAATCAGTTAATAGGTGTGATCATTGGCTGATCAATATAGTTGGTATTTAGATGCTCTTGGCTAGTGATAATAGAATAAAATTCAGGAATCCAATTCTAACTTCATCATAACATACTATGGGAGAATCGTGTATTCTCAGTCTGTAGTCCAGTCAAAACAAAAATGGTCGTACAGTGTAGTTGTAAGATCGAATGACCCATATTTATTCCTAGGAAAAACTAAGGAAGTTATATATCAGGTAGATTTTTTTAACGATAATCTTATGAAACAATTTATGTTTTCTTACAGTAGCATAATTTGGAAATTGTAAAGACTTTGAATAAGAATAATGTATTAGTGTTGAATTAACATCTTTTTAGAATTTTGTTCGTATGTCAAGATAAGAAAATTATAAACAATTCATCCTTTCTCAGTTCTTTAAATTAAACCCAGATCTAACAAATTTAAATCAAATAAAATTAATAATTTTATTTGGTAGAACCAATGATTTGACTACCTGTAGCATATATTTAGTAACAAGCCTAATTCCATGAACCTTAGTATCTGTCTGCTAAAACTAATGATTTTGGTAGACTTCTTAGATTAATAAATATTAAATTTAGACCATGATTTATCTTAGGAGTATTTTTGATAAAAAATTTGTAAGTTAACTCCGAGGTAAAAGTTAAAAGTAGCCTGCAAATATTAATTTTCACAGTGATAAACTCATTCCCCCAGAAAAATTGTATGGTTTATTTTCACAATACTCTGAATAAAATATTTCCGTTTTTATATAAAGTTTTGTCAAACTTTTATATATCATAGCCTACTGTACTTCATTATTAATTGAAAAGATATATATATATATATATATATATATATATAATCATTTTATTTTTAAAAATTATGAAATCGTTAACCAATTAGGCCTACATTGTATTCAAACAATCAGATTATATTTTTTGACGGAAGACACGTTTCAAGTTCCAAAATTCATTTCTTCACTGTGAAATAACACATTGAATACAAGGTAATCCAGCTGTTGTTAGGTTATGGCGTGTGCTTAAGTCAATACGTATGAAGTCAACGAATGTATCATCGCTGTGTCTTTATGTTGTAGGTGTACATCTCTATTATCGTGTGTGGAAATTGTGATTTGTTGCTGTTTGATTTTGGAGAATATCAAGATTCAGAAATGTAACAATTTTATATGCGATATAATATTTTAAATGTACAAACTACTTGTCGAAAGTGTAACAGTAGTGAGGTGTATAAAAATTCAAAATTTCACTGTTATAAGAAAAATGCTAAAACATGTATTAGGTCTGGCCAGGTGAATATATATATATATATATATATATATATATATATATATATATATATATATATATATATATAGAGAGAGAGAGAGAGAGAGAGAGAGGAGACTTCGGCTATGTCGTTCTCATCCCATAACTTATGCAACACAGACGCTATTCAGTATTCACTGTGAAGTCGATTTCAGATTTTAATATTGTCTATTTTCTAACATTCACATTTTGTGACAAAAGTGTCTTCCAAAAACAAATATGATTTGATTGTTTAAAAATAAGGTAAATTTTTAACGATTTCATAATCTTTTCGCAACAAAATTTTATGACGATGTACACTGTATATTTAACGAATTCATTGGGGGTCATGCTGATGAATTTTAAAACTTAACTTAATTCGTCCTAGAAGTTATTCAATTCCACAGTTATGACAATGTCAGCCATCACAAATCTTTAATAAACTTGAATTTAGAATTTCCTCTAATAGGTAATTCTGCGCAATTACTTGGTCAACCCCAAACTTTTTCACTGTTATCGCGTGGACTTTGAACCTTCTTATCGCTCGGCAACCTGTAAGATGGCCTTGCAGGACTTGAATTATATGTTTCTTGCTTTCTGAGAACATCCTTATGACCGTAGTAAAATATGAAAAAGTTTGGGGTTGACCAAGTAATTGCGCAGAATTACCATAACCCTATAAGAATCTCTAAGGTTTTAAATTAAATAAAAGCATGCTTTTTAAAGAGTAAAATAAAACCTGATGGTTGTTAAATAATATCATATACTTTATACATCATTTATATCAAATTTATACTGTACATGAATAAAGTTTTGGTAATAGTTAAGAACGGCTAATTTCCTTATTAAAACTACATGTCTTCTAACATGTTTAGAAGATTCAGTTAGGAATAAATTAGGTATAGTTAAGTTCAACTTAAGTTAAATGTTCGAGAACTCCTCGTATAGGTTATGTTATATATTCCATAGGAAAATTAACCTCACTTTCTCGGCCCATAGTTTGTGTATTCTCTATTTCCTGGGGCTTTATTTTTTATGGTTTCTTTTTCAGTGGATTGTGCTCTTTAAAACTATGTAAAAAATATGGGTCTGTTCTTAACAATTACTAAATTCACACTGTATGAAGTTTTATATCTTTTTAGAATAAAAGTCTTATTATTATAAATTTTTTAACGAGAATAACATAACCTACACTGTAGCCTACTAGGTGCAAATCATTTTATTTTGTATCCTGAATTTTAAACAAGATTGCTTAGCCTAAAGGCTATACAACTTTAACTGTTTAAAAGCTACTTTCCCTAATATAACTGTGGATACTCCTATGCTGTACGATGGTTGAACATTTTTATCTTATAACATAGTAAACAGAATTATTGTAATCAAGGTGTACCATAAAATTGAGAAAACTAAAATACATATTTTTCTGAATATTCCACATTATAGCCTACAAATTTATGTGGCAGGTGTTTACAATTAGGAGGACTCTATTCGAGGTAAACAACTTAGTTACAGACTTTTAAAAAAGCATCAACACAGGGTCATTATGTAAAATAACACTCCTTCTCCTTTTTAGGAAGCTGCTAAAAACTATATTTTTTGGGGGCCATAAATTTAGATCCAGAACATAACAAAATACAGTGAAAACCAGTTACAAAAACCATGAAGAGTCCTCGTGTTTTTCTTGTAGTATCGGTAACTCATTATATCTGAAAAACTTGTATAATCATTAAAAAGTACAATAGATAGCTCTATTGTGTATAAATAAAATATGGTAACATATAAGTTTTAGGTTATATACAAAGTGAAAAATAAAAAATAAATATTCGAGCTTACTTTTAAATACTAATATTTTAATAGCCGAATACAGCACAAATTAAGAACAAAAATACATTTTTCTTTTTAACTTAACAGTCTTGTCTGGTGTTATGTTATTTAACAGTCGTGTTTCATCAGCATTAAATATTTATTATCATAGTATGCTTTTTGTTATTTCAACCAGACACTGAGCAACCATTAGAATTCAAGAGCATAGACACTGAACACAAATGCACTAGAATTCTAGGAATATCCTTAATAAACACCAAAAACAGCTTGTTATAAATAGTAGTTCATGTTTATAAATAAATGGTAGTTCATGCTCCAGATAGCTCATAAAACCAATAAGTTGTAAGAGATAATGTTTTCAGCTGGGACTAAAAAAATTGCTTTAATACATGGTATCAGGGTCTCATTATAATTGATTTTCAATATATATATAGAGGAAGGATTAACATCTGTTATAAAACATATTTAAGTTCTAGATTATTTATAAGGTTGTTTAGGTTTTTTATCTGTATTTTTAAACTGTATAATGCCAGGCATAACATTTTATAAAAATCTATTTAAAAAATATGAATTTTTTCTTATCAATAGGAGATATATTTAAAAAAATTTTGTTGTGATAATATTTCTATTATGACTAAAAAACCCTACTTCCCACATTTGAACAAAGCAAATCAATTTTGTCTCTTAATTTTTCATAGATTGAGTCCATAATTATTTTCTCTGACGGATATCTTCCAATTCAGAATTTTTGGGCATATGATCAGCACATTTTGAACTATATAGTTAGTTAATCAACATAACTACAACCAATTTTGAGAAATCTGTACTTTGTACTAACTTTCAATGGCAGGTATTTCACAATTTATATGTTATCAGTTTTTCACCAATTTCTCCAGATTTTGAGTTTTCGGGGAAATAGTGACTAATCACTTTGATGGTCTACGGTCCTAACGCTGTACAGATATTAAAATAATTACAATACTTTTATTTATAATTTAATTGTTGTTAAATTAATAGATTAGTCTAGTATTTTTATTTTTTGTGGATGTACAATTTCATTATTTTTATTTCACCTTATTGTATTCTTAAGTCTCTACCTACTCTACAGTGTTGATTTATCACTTTAGATCATTTGAATGGTTCAAATGAATGTAACATTATCTAGGCTTAAAGGTTAAAGTCTTGGCTTGCAAGAAGGCTGTGGTTGCTTGCCAAGCAGGTTAGTTTAGTTCCTGTTAATGAAAATCAGTTTCTTCATTAAAAAAAAAAAAATAGTTTCGTTAAAATGGTGTCATATTTTATTTAATAAAACTTGGGTGAAAATTGATTTGTCATTATTAATCTGATCTGGTAAGTAATAAATTGTATCATATCGAAATATGTAATTTATAGATGCAGGCTTTGTATAAAAGCCTTTCTGCTTTTCCAAGTTTATAGACATTAAAAATTAGTGGATATCCAAACATCCCAATTTATTGTCTCTACAACCCTTAGGGGCTTGGCGATTCCGATGGACCCTAACTGAAGCTATACCTTTTTCATTTAGTCTTCGGTTAGATCCCTCTATTTCGTCTTTCCTATAAGGTTTCTTATGACCAATACTTATTCTTTTCTGTCCGTGACACTATTAGAGTATTTAAGAGCGAGAGGGTCTTTATTTTATTTTATAGTCTCAACACCATACAGTTTAGATTTTTCTCCCTGTGACTTCTCTTTCTCAAAACTAAAATTAGCTTTGATGAGTGATTTCAGACCAATCATCTATTAGAATAAAATTAATAGCCTAATCCTAATTACGAACATCTTTCTTTTATATATGTCATTACTTTTGTTATTTAGTTCTATACTAAATATATATATATATATATATATATATATATATATATACATTATATATATATATATATATATATATATATACATGTTTTTGGTATGTTTTAGAAATGGATAACCTTACACAATTAATAGGCAATTTAAAACTAGCAGTTGACAAAAAATCAGAAAACATCGGAGATGTTCTGGATTCTATAATGGTGCAAGTAGAAGGGCCTGATAAAGGTAACACAATGCATATTTAATTTTTTAATTTAATTAGTTACTATTTTATAATCTGAAATTGCATATAGTTTATCATGTTGCCAATTTCCTAAAGTCGAATAAACTTAAGAAAATAGATTAACCCTATTTTTTAAGTGTCACACAATTAAAATTTTGTGATTTTGTGATTCATATTTATACCAAATGAAGGAAGAAATTCTAAGGTTTATGTCAATGTTACGTTATTTAGTTTTTAATTTTCTTTCAAAATTAGGTCTTTTTATTCACAATTTTATTTTTTTATTTAATGATAGTTAATAGTTAGCAAAATTAGTTTTGAAAATACAGGTCCAGCATTATTTTTCACTTCACAACTAATTTCCAATTTAGTTTAAATTGATGTTCCAAAGCTCCATAACCCTTCGACTTACTCCATTATTCACCTCCATCCTAGTCTGTCTGTGACACCTCTTCAGTTCCACAATCCACATTGTGAATACAGTGCCTTCTAGATATTATCTCTTTTTTATACCCATAATGTCTTACAGAAGCATTTGATTGAGCAGTCTTTCCCAAGGCATTATCTCCATATGCCTCAACCAATTAAGTCTTCATTTTACAGTGCTTGCAATGTCCTGACTACTTAAAATATAATATATTTCTCTGTTCATTCCACTTCCCTCTTTCAAACACTGACCCATACATTTTCCTAATTATCTTCTTTTCAAGTATTCTGAGATATTTATAGTGACAAATTTAAGCATCCAGGCTTGTGTTTTAAAATTTATTGCCTGAAAAAGGAGCTTTGGGTTTCATTAAATTTAGACTAGCATAGTCCCCCATTCCATCTTAATACTTTTGTTAATTTCTTGTTATTATTTTATTTTTTTGATTGAAGTTGGCCCCAAGATATGAAAAACTAGTCACACTTTTAAAATATTAATCTATCTCCAGATTTCCAAATCATCTTGCCTGACCTGCTGTCACTGTCAATGTTTTTTCTTCATTTATGATAATGCCGGTATTATTTTCTCTCTCCAGCATTTCACACATCTCGACAAGAGCTGTCTTATTCTTGGCTATTTTTGCCATCAGCATAGGCCTGTCTCAATTTTTACATGATGTTACCTTTTAAATCCATCAAATTATTTATTCATCTGGTGCGATTGACTAACTAACATTTAACTGTACAATGAGTATTGACAAATCCATTAATGGTTTTCAAATATAAACAGGAATTTTTATTTATTAAATACAATACAATTTTTATTATTACAATTATTTATTGACTTGGACACTATTTTCTGTATAGTCTCCGTCTCTGCAGTATACATACTTGTTCTAGCTCAGGAAGTTTCTGTATTCAAGAAGAGATCTGCACAGCATCAGTAACCTTTTTATTAGAGTTGAATATATTCTCTTCTTACATATCCTTTAAATAGGCCAAAGAGGTGAAAGTCTGAACTATGTGGAAGATGAGATAGGTCATTCTACTTGAGTTTCCGCTACGTTACCATCTTCATGCAGTGCGAGAGCCAGCATTGTCCTGAAGGAAACAAACTGAATGCTGGGCAACTCTCCTCTTGGAAAGTATCACTGGCTTCACTTTCTTTTTTAAAGTAGTACAATAGTACTTATCAGTGATAGTTTTCTGAAAATTTAGTTTTGGCACTCCATGGCAAAGATGAGCTTGGATGTTGTCATTGCATGTTGCTTGTTTTGACTCTAGAATTACTCTTGTGTCATTACAGGTCTATAAAACTTGCCTCCATCCTTATCATAACACTGGAGGAGTTTTGTGATTGGAACCAATATTTTTTCTTTGTGTTCAGGCTTAACAGAACGACTGAGAACCCATCTGATGCTCACCTTACTAAATTTGAGACAATCTCTAACTAATGTTTCTATGCTATCATCATTTATTTCAAGTTTCGTAGGAATTTCGGCGATTCTCCGATTGTCTCGAATTAGTGCAACATCAGTCAACTTGTCATGGACAGAAGAACTAGCAAAACGAATAGCAGGTCAAACATGCTTACGCTTGCCTATGCCTAATAAGTCATAACTACCTCGAACTACTTACAAGAACACAACATAAAAGTTCCTGATAGAATAAAAACCCCGAACACAAGATCTCACAAAAATTACGTTTACTTAATCTTGTGTTAGAGGTTTTTTTCCTATCTAATATTATCTCACAAGTCAAGCTCATTATTTGTTTATAAAAATTCCTGTTTATATTTGATCCCATCTTCTCAAATTATGTTAATGTTATACAATTTTAAAGATAATTAGAAAGTCACCCGAACTTTTATATATATACAGTGTGAGTCAAAAGTATGGATACACCCTGTTAAATTTTAAATGGATAAAGATGGAAAAATGAAACTCAGAACACCTTTTTAGGAAATAAAAGTGAAGTTTTTAGTCACTATTACAACTTTGCCCATTTCCCCAAAATGGGATTTTTGGAGGGCAGCTCAAAATTTTTAAATGTAAAGACCCATTAAGTGACACCTCATTTTAAAGTCCTTGATTAAAGAAGAAGAACAGTGGAAACCAGAACTTTCTATCTCAACCCAGTACAAAATGGCAGCTCATTGAAATTAAGTAAAACTTCATTGAGGCAAAATATGAACATCCACATTCAGGTGGTAAATAATCCCAATAGACAACCACCTTTCTTACAAACTCAAACCTGTTTTACAGTTATTACCTGCTGTAGGGCAGGCCTCCCTTATCTTATCAGTTTTGAGGAAGTCCATTATCAGGTTCAGTTTCTGGTTGGAATCAACAAAGTTAAGACGTGTTTTTGTGATACTATACGTTGAAATGGAGAGTTTAAGTGAACAAGAGCGTATTATGGTCCTGATGATGCGAGGCTACAGAGACCGGGTGAGATCTTATGATGAAGTAAGGAATTTATTTAATGGCACTTATCCTAATCGAAACCCAGTATCTAAATCAGGAGTTCAAAAAACTATCCAACGTTTCCAGGAAACAGGCAGCGTTAAAGACCGCCCCAAACATGGAAGACCAAAATCGGTTACAAATGAAGCATTGTCACTTGACGTTTTACAGTCTGTTGTAGAAGATCCTCACGCCTCAACAAGAAATGTTTCCCTAATGTTAGGTATATCTCAAACATCAGTTTGTAGAGTTTTACATGGCGGTGGTTTTAAACCGTACAAAATTCGTTTAATTCAAGAGCTAAGTGAGGACGATTTTGATCGTCGATTAGAATTTTGTGAACTGATGATGAGGCACATTGATAACAATACAATTAGAATGCACAACATTGCTTTCTCAGACGAAGCAACTTTCATGTTAAACGGTAACGTTAACAGACACAATTGTCGTTATTAGGCTGATGTTAACCCTTGTTGGATCAGAGAGCAATACACCCAGAATCCTGAAAAACTAAACGTTTGGCTTTGCATTGTGAGGGATCAGTATGATGGGCCCTTTTTTATTGATGACAATCTTAATGCCGAGGTATACCAGGAAATGCTACAAAATCAGATTTACCCAGCTCTTCAAGCAGCAATCAACAACTGTAATCAAGTTTGGTTCCAGCAGGATGGAGCACCTCCACGCTATGGCCTGCATGTCCGCGAGTATTTAAACAATATTTTTCCCAATCGCTGGATAGGCAGAAGAGGAAGTATCGAGTGGCCACCAAGATCGCCAGATCTGTCTCCACTGGACTACTTTGTGTGGGGTCACATTAAAAACAACGTGTATAAAACAAAACCCCAGTGCATTAATGACCTTAGGGACAGAGTAGTAGCACAAATTTAAAAAATTCCGCGTGAATCCATACAGCGTGCCATTTCAAGTTTTTACGACAGGCTTGGACATTGTCAAACTGGCCTGGGGCAGCAGTTTGAACACCTGTTATAAAATACACAGGATAGTAAGTTTAAGCCGATTTATTGTTTAATGTAATTAATTACTATGCTATTGTAATTACAAATTATTAATACATTATAAAAAGAAGTTTATTTTATTAGCTGTTGATTTTATGTTTAACAAATTCATTGTTTTCAATAAACAGTAAATTTCCCAAGTATTAAAAATTAGAACCAAGTTCTGAAAATTTCAATGAGCTGCCATTTTGTACTGGGTTGAGATAGAAAGCTCTGGTTTCCACTGTTCTTCTTCTTTAATCAAGGACTTTAAAATGAGGTGTCACTTATTGGGTCTTCACATTTAAAAATTTTGAGCTGCCCCCCAAAAATCCCATTTTGGGGAAATGGGCAAAGTTGTAATAGTGACTAAAACGTTCACTTTTATTTCCTAGAATGGTGTCCTGACTTTCATTTTTCTATCTTTATCCATTAAAAATTTAACAGGGTGTATCCATACTTTTGACTCACAGTGTATATATATATATTATACCAAGTATCCTAAAAGTCCCCCCCCCATATTATTATTTTTATTAATGGAAATAGACAGATTTCCTTTGGGGAACGATTAGACAACCAAAGGAGGAGTTTTTTGAAGTATCGAAATTTTCAACCCTTACCCCCAAAATGGGGTAGTTTGGGGGTAAGTCAAGAATTTTAAATAGCAAATCCTATTGAGTGATACCTCATTTTAAAGGTTTTTAAAAAATAAGAATAATGGCGCAAACTAGAGGCCTCTAAGTTCATCCTACCCAACATAGCGACCAATCGAATTGTGAATTTTACGTTAATAATTACACCGAAAATGTTACCAAACATTCCGAAGTTTTTGAGTCCAGAATCTATTTCTGCCAAGAAGTAAATGGTAGCCATTTCCAGAACTTAATCTGAGTTAAAAAAACAAGGAAAGGCTCTTACCATCATTTTACCAACATAGAGCAGTTTGTAATGTAATAAAAACAACTGGAGTTTGTAGGTTAACATTCACAATTTGATTGTTCGCTATGTTGGGTAGGATGAACTTAGAGACCTCTAGTTTGCGCCATTATGCTTATTTTTAAAAGACCTTTAAAATGAGGTATCACTTAATAGGGGTTGCTATTTAAAATTCTTGACTTACCCCCAAACTACCCCATTTTGGGGGCAAGGGTTGAAAATTTTGATACTTCAAAAAACTCCTCCTATGGTTATCTAAACTTTCCTCAAAGCAAATCTGTCTATTTCCATTAATAAAAAAAATAATAGGGGAGGAACTTTTAGGACAATTGATATATATATATATATATATATATATAGATTGGTTAGATTTTGTATGAACAGGAGACAGCCGTACCTTGGAAAATGGTCCTTGGTATTACCTAATAGTACATAAGTAAGAAAACACACACAAAAAACACTAAAGTTTGAAATATTTCGTAAACACTGTTCACTTTCTCAATCAGTAGAGTTAAGAAGACTGAAGACTGAGTGTTGAACCAGTTTTTTTAAGCCTGTTGGGAAAGGGAAAAGGATAAAGGATGATTCATCTAAGGTTAAGATTAGAGGGTTCTCTTGATTTTGTGATCTTTTTTAAGCCTGTTGGGAAAGGGAAAAGGATAAAGGATGATATATATATATATATATATATATATATATATATATATATATATATATATATATATATATATATATATATATATATATATATATATATTTTCACAGTATTTGGACAGTTTATTTTAACTGCTATGCTGTACTTAGTTATTAAAAATGTCTAGGTTAAACTTTCGGTTTTATAAAATATATTAAATTGATTTCTTAATCAATCCAAACTTATTATGAGTTTAAAATAATTTATTGTTGATTTAATTTATCATGCATTTAATTTTTAGAAATTTCAAATGTTAGTGAAATGGTACCAATCTTGGCTTCTTTATTGGGTTCATGGGACAATGATAAAGTCTTGACTAAAAGTGCAATGATCGTAGCTGCTCTAGCTAAGACTGATGCAGGACGCACTGTTTGTTGTTGTTCGGCTATGACAGTACCATTGCTACACATAATGACTACTAGCAGCTCCAGTACTCAAGTAGTTACACAAGTTTGTCGTGCCCTTGGGAACATTTGTTACGAAAACAGTGAGTATCTAGTCCTACATTTTAGAGATTTTATTTTAATGTAAGAAATTATTGGTTTAACAGTTTAAACAACTGATTTGGCAAAATATATTATTAAGATGGTTTTACAACCGTAGGTGTTTTAGTGATTTATTCGTTTAAATTTTAACTTTTCAGTATCGAGTCACTGACGTGAATAAAGGATGGTGGCCATATATTTAAAGAAGTTATAAAAAGCAAAACTAATTATGTTATTCTGTAATATTCCTCCCTCTCTGGTAGCGAAATTTACTGATTTTAAAAGATTATCTACTTTACTTTACTGTTGTACATCCATACTCAAACTATAAATTCCAATATAAGGTGCCAACTTATGATTGAGCAAATGTACTCTTTTTAAAAATACAGTTAATCCGGGGGGGTGAATTCTTTGGAAGAATGTACTAAAATTAAAACACAGTCATGATACTGAAATGCATATATTTATTATGAAATTTATAACAACAAAAAAAAAATTAAATATTAACAACATTAATCCAACCTGAAACAGATATGTTCATAAATAGTCTTAAACTTTAATAAATCAAATTTTCATAAAATGCTTTGAAAATTTCACCCAAATCAAAATGTTCAGCAATTAATTCTAAAATTTCATCAAATTTAATAAAGTTTATGTCTCTATTTATTTTCGAATAGCTAATACAAGTTTCCAAAAGTCAATATATCTGAAATTCTTTTAATTATTGTCTCTAAATCAAAACCTGAATAATTCTTTACAATAATTTACTTTTATTGCAAGAATATAATTATTTGTGAACTTTAGTATGTGTTATGCCAAATACATATTCACTGAATTTATCACTTTTAATATAATTTAACGCTTCGAGTCTGAGGTTACGTTAACTTGATTACTGCACTTGGATATTCTCTTAGAATAATAACTTGTGTTCCTATCCTAAGATTTCAAAATAATCGTCTCTCAACTATGCGCGATAACCTGTCTTAACTCAGACAGACTGCATCGTTTGGAGTTTTCTCGAGAAGTGTCTTTTGCCTCGACTCTCTTCAATTTCCTAATTTTCTATTAACAATGACTAAGCATGACATCATTTGGATTTGGAATCTTCTAGAAACTTTTTATCTTTGTTGATAGAAACAATATAAAAATTTTGACCTGAAGTGTTGTCAGCTCTCTTTTCTATGATTTGAACCAACAGGGTTGTCAGATGGACCACATTCGTTTTATCATTTAAGCTCATAAAAGTTCTTATAATTAGACACGTGTTCTTGACCATTTTATATAGAAATAATATATTATGTGATTAATATATCTCTTATATTATGTGCTTTGAATATCATACATCTTGTTCCGTATTAAGTCATCAATCCGAAGACAAATATTTCTCTGATAAGCCGATGTGACAGTAGATGAACCGCTAACATTTCTCGATCGCAAACGGGATTGTCTAGTCGTTACTGATATCACAATTAACAATTATCAGACAATTCTACTACACTTTGATTTAGACTTTGAAAACTATAAGCGCAAAAATGTGAAACTGTGCTTTGTCTGACCGTATACTGATAGTCACAAAGTGTTATACATTATATGAAGTATGGGGTAAGATTGGTAAGTGCAAAAAATTTTGATTCCTTTTTTTGATTGATCTTCATTGATTTTCATTGCCTCAAGAAACTAAAAAAGTGATTTTCGATATGCTTTCCGTCCATTGTCATTGTCATTTTTATGTAATTATGATAGAGAACACAAAAATTAAAATAAGAACGTGTAATTTGGTACTGGACACTTTATTGTGCTCATAAAAAAAAAAAAACTCTATTGAAATTCAGAAAATTGAATTAAACCTTCGCATGGCGACCATTTTAAACAGATTTTTTGGTTCATGTGATGCGAGTTATTCGACTCATAACACACAAATGAGATAAAAATTTCCAGATTTCAATTCTACATGTATTGTACAAACAATGACAAATAACAAAGTTCTTGTCAAAAATATAATTTTGAACACCGACCTTCCAAGAACATACAATATTTGTATATTTACTAAATCTTACGGGGGCGAGTCACCGATAGAAGCAAATTTGTACTGATTGTTTAAATTTACAGCCTAGTCGAGATCAAAGAATAATAATATATTCAATTATGAGGTTTAGAAAACCTCGTAATAATTGTTTTAAACAAACTTACCCTTTAGACACCTTGATTTACCAATGCAATTTACATTTCTTACAAGGCCCAAGAGACCAACTTTTGAGGATCTGATTCTATTACTTTGTATGCATTATAGAGCCTATCAACTTGTTGCTTAGTCTATATGTAATTTATTTGTTTAAAACAATTGTTGATGCTTGGAAAATGGGTAAAATAACCATAAAATACAATTGACACGATTGCTAGCCGAGAATACATTGTAAAATTAGAAAAATTAGTTTGTTATTAGATCAATCAGTAAAAAAAACTATCACAAAAACAAACAAATCATCTTCTAAATCTCCTACTATTAGTCACCAGTTTTCGTAGTTATACACTCGTTTAGAGTTCTCATGTATTCTGCTAGTTAAAGGCCTTCCAAAATATAGATTGCTTTCAATAGATTCTGGATAATTTTTTTTTTTTTACATTTTTTACCATTCATGTAATTTTCTTTCCAGACAGAGTTTGTACATTTAATTTATTTATTACAATAAATGTATAAATTTATTGTTACAATTTACAAATATATGCCGTTGAAATTCTAAATGTGTATTTAGATGATGGCCGTAAACTGATTATGGAAGCAGATGGATTGTCTGAACTGCTCAAAGTGTTAGAAAGAAGTGTCATCAAAGCAAATATAGAAAGTTCTCGACAACTGCGATCCTGTGCTGCAGGTTTCTTATTGAATCTTATAATGGATCAAGATGAACTTTATTCTAAGGTAATTTCGAAACAAAACAGTTCAATATTTATATTTTTAATTTATAATATTTAGCAAATCTATGAGTTCAGGGCTCATAATTGGTTATGTTTTACTTTATCGCATAGAAACATAGTATAATGGCAAAAACATACTATATAGTATAATTTTTTCTTCGTTTAAATAGTATAGAGAAAGTGTGTACTCGCATACAGCATTGGTCCTTGTGTTGCTCTGCCTGAGAAACTAATATAAGAAGTGCACTCTATTCCTCTGTTATTGATAATTAATTAACGTGGAAGGAACATATAAATGCTATATGTAGAAAATTATGTTCAAACATATATCTGACGAGGTCAATGAAAACATTTGGCACTGTTAGTTTCAGGCGATAATTAAATTATACGCAACGCAAGTTTAGTGTTAATGATTTAGAGTTTCTTAATATGAATAATTATTTTAGTTTTACATATTGTTATTAGGTAAATCTATATAATTCAAAACTTTCCTTGCCGAAAACGACATGACGGTTAATTTAGAATCACATTTGCCGAAAGTGATCCAACCTCGTTCCCTCGCGGAGGGGTCTGCTCGCCAATGGCTTTCAAAGCGGACTCCCTAACCAAGGGACTCCATATCCATCTTCTTCCCCCCTTCCTTCTTAGTGAACTCCCGCTACCTCATCAAAATCTGTCCACTATTTGTTGTGTGCTCTTTACTATAGAAAATTATAATTTAGGATCCCTTTTCATTAATCGTCAATTATTAATCATTATATTATAAATGGTGGGTTCCTTGGCGGTGCCACACTATGAGACTTGTAGTTGGCCTAACACAATTGGAATCCTGTAAACATACTTTTAAGGAGCTGTCAATATTGACTTTCCTAAGTATATATATTTTTTAAATAAATATTTACTACAAATTTAAATATATGCCTATTATCGAACGACAAGTGCATATGTATATCACCAGGAAAAGAAATGACCACCAACGGAGGCTATATAAACTTATAAAGTGTAAAATCTGCCAAGTCAACCTGGTGTTATCCTTATGAGTAAACTCCTCCCCAATAAATTAATACAAATTCAGAATAAAAAGCCTTTTAAAAACTGCTTAAGAAAGTTATTAATTTCTGGATACTTTTATTCAGTAGAGGAGTTTCTCAACCACGACTGGAGAAATGGAAATAACTGAGAAAACCATGAAATAAATATCCAGTTATTATGGAGTTATAAGGTGTTTCTGGCGTGTGTATTGTATGTTTCTTAATGCTAGGTGTTGGTATTTTAATATAAAGTTTTGATGTAAATTGGTTGAGTGGCTGTAAATAGTTGTATTGCTGTGACTGGTTTGAGTGAGATATTTTTATTTTAACTGTGTCATATCAATTTATTATTATTTAATATTTTAAGTAAGTGGATTTTATGTACAACCATTATAACGATCCTTGTTTTGCAAATTGTATTTGTCAAGAAACAAAAGATAAAAAATAAAGTTTTGTAATTCAAAAAATCAGTGTAAAGTTTTTAGCAGAAATATCAGTTTTGAGGTCCCAAGAAAGTGGTTTTTACAGTGATGTTTGTCTATTGTCTGTGCACTTCACCCAGCCAAAACAAGTGGACCAATTTTGATTTGGTATATCCACATAACTTAATTAATTATAAACTCAAGATTTTTACTTTTTCATTTTATCAATAACTCAAAATTTAGGCGTTGTTGCCTTAAGAAAAAAACTACAAAATTACGATTTTCTAAAAATTTGATTTAATGATTTTCATCAAATTTACTAAAAGTGGTCTCTATTGACCTAAACAAAATGTATGGGTTATCTCACCAAAAATCCCAGTTTAAAATTTATTTGTAGAAACCAAAACATCATCCATAGCTGTTATAAAAGGCATAATTTGTCTAAAATGCCTCCAACAATTATATCAGATGTTTGTGAAATAGAAATATTAATATCCTAAACTAGAGTCTTAAATTGCATGTAAAAGAAAATTATGATTTAGGAATAATTGGCCAAAAGTGATAATGAATATTGACCATTGTCATTAAAAATTGATTTTCAATCGACTAAGTGACGTAGTCTCGGTGATGGTAGCCCTTTCGGCCTGTTGTATCTGCAGAATGGAGAAGTATACAAGGAGGTGCGTGTAGATAGATCGATGACCGAAAGGACTACCATCCCCGAGACTATGTCAATTAGCGGGCACAAAGTGTGGCCAAGAGACTTTGGAGATAGAACTGACCTATGCCTCGAACAACTTAACTGAAACTTCTGGGAGTTTAAAACCCAGTGGCGCTCATTACTACACCACTATCATGGCACCAACTTTACGGTTGAAGGGCCAGGCCTGTACCAATGAAATGTGTGCATCATAAGTTGAGTTCCTTATAGCCTGCTCCAAATGCAGAGCAAAATCACACCACACCTGCATTGGGCTACCAGACGTAACGTTACCCAATGTCAGTTACACCTACCCAGAGTGCAAGGCGAGTATGCTATCACAACCCACAGTGCTTTGACCATCACCACCCAGTACCACCACGACCACGGACCTCCTCCAAACGCTGGTACAACTACTTCAGGGCCAGTGCAACCCATCACCACCACCGGCACCACTACCAGAATTTAACTGGGACGTACCACGTGACCCGATAGTATTCCTCGCCCATTCGGAAGTGGCACTGACAGCACAAGCCGTACCTCCCAGCCAATGGACTCAGACCGTCACCCCATAGCTGCGAGAGAAGGCAGAAAGCTGGTATAAGCTGTACGCAGATGCCAGTCAGGATTGGAGCAAGTTTTGAGGAAAGCTCCTCGGACACTTTGATTCACCAACGGTCTTGGCGGATCTGCAAGCAGAACTGTTTGTAAGAAAAACAATGGCCGGAAGAACCAGTGGACTCGTTTTTATTGAGAAAAATGCGGTTGATGACTTGGCTGGTACACCAAGCCACAGAATCACACCGGCAGAACACCTATTTGCAGCTACAACTGCACCTATCAACTACACCTATCTGCAGCCCTGAGATCCAAACTGAGTGTTTCCAGCACCACCAACACAGTCGACCTCATGGGGAAAACACAAGCCATTGAACGGGATCTGAGCGAGGAAACAAAGGATACCGCTCGAACCAGAAAGTCTGAGGAAAAAGCTATCTACAAGTTTCCCAACAGGACCTCGCTCCACAACCAACAAACCCAAATGCCACTACTGCCTGGAGCTTCATTTCCAACGAGAGTGCCCAGTCTTTAAGAACAACAGCAGGGAGATAGCGGAAAGACTAGAGATGAACAGGCTATGAGACCGTGCGACCTGCTCATTCATAAATCTCAGCTCTTTTCCCCCACCACCCACCTACGCCGCATATCCCTATCGATTGGCAACAGAACTGTCACCGCCTTTGTCGAGTCGGGGGCCAATGGAAATTTCATCTGGACAGACCAGGTGGATCCAAAGGTTTTCTGACACCTTCAGAGGTGATGGAGACAGCTCATCTCACTGATCGGATCATGCGACAGTGACAATCAGTTTTTGCCCCCATAAAATTTGGTCCCCAAAATTGTATGCCCTCCCCTAGTATTAGTTATGAAAACTTTGGACTGTTTTATTTTGTTTAGTATGTAAGTCTTCATGTGAAAATTTTTCCATTCTTTGAAAGTTTGTGAATTTTTAACCTGTCTATTTTTCAAAAAACTTGTTTCTGTTTGTACTTGTACCATAACAATTTTTTTTTTGATAAATTGTATTATGCATTGTCTTTTTTTTGATAAGAATATTGTTGTAAATAATGAAAAATAAATAAAGTTGGTGTGTGGTGGAAAGTCCCGGCTTTAGTCAGCAATACGCAATACACACTCACCTTCGCACACATTACACACTCCCTGCTCAAATCCCACGAGGGTGAACATAGTTTGCAAGTGAAGGGGGAGTTGATAACGTCACCACAACCGGGAACTAGTTTCCCAACACACACACGGCAAAACCTGCCAACACACACGCCAAAACCTGCCAATACACACACTGATCAAAACTCATAATTTCCCCGGCCTTAAACGGCTTTGCTTCAGCCAACATCACCTTACACATCACACACTCGCAACTTGTCTCTGATTGGCCAACAGCTTCACGTCGATCACGAGGGTTCCTGAATTTCTGCGCCTACAAACAATAGCGCTCCGCAACATTATTCCAAACTAATCACAACTTACCTCGTATGCTGATCGGTTCGCATCATGTAGAACTTAAACTGCTCGTTGTTTAGGACTCAGCCAGTCCTACACAAGCTAAGCTTCAAGCTGGCAGAGCTAAAGTTGTATAAGTACCGGCAGGTAAACACCAAAAATTCACTTCACCTCTACCCTCCAGTGGGCAGTGGGAGGACGTCACTACACTACACTCGACTTCACCTACATTCTCCGGGGAGACACCTACACCAACATTACTACATAGAGAACGCCATTAGAAACCCACACTCACCTTGCTAATTGGACTCTGACCCACCTGCCGCATATCAGGTTGTTCAATCTCATACATGTCTTTAATCATTGGCAACACCTTTACCACCTGACTCCTGCCACCTTATCACCTGATCGCCGCCTCTCCAAGAAGTCACCCCGTAGCCTCCGGTAAGGGAATTTAAACGGAGAAATCCGGGCAACAGCAGCATCTTGCTCCCCCCCTGCATCGGCTCATGAAACAGGAAATTGTAGGTGTTTTGGACACAACTCCGTCGATTCCCAAGACTAACCAAGAGCTGTGAATTGCCCGCTGAAAGGCCAGGAGGCAGTCCAGAACTAAGCATATCACAGCTAAGATTGCTTACTCATTCCCAGCCTTGGTATTTATACCTATCCATCCCGTTCATATCCCTAACCCTGCCCTCACCCATTTTACATAGTGCTCTAAGACTAAGACTGGCTGGCTCTTTTCAGGCCCAACAAAAAGTTCAACATCGTGCCGTAATCCCACTTCACCATTCGCCGCACCAAACCACCTCGCCCCTCCCTGGTCGATCTACCTACCTGCACCTCCTTGTATTCTTCTCCATCCTTCAGATACAACGGGCCGAAAGGGTTACCATCCCCAAGGCTATGTCAACAGTTTATTGTAATGGTTTGAAAATGATAGGTTAGTAAACAGGGATAGGCTAAGAAATTCAGAATGTTATATGTAAATAGAGGAAAGTCAATATAAATAATAATTAAAAGAACACTGAATTTAAATAAACATATCTAATACAGTAAATTTTTGCTTAATGACTCGTAAACACAAATTCTCTATTTTTGTATGAAATATTTGAAGATGTGAAGGACACATGTAACCTAGGAAATTATAAACATATCTGATATATGAATCCAAAAATCATTGTAATAATTTATTTGTAGCATAATGGGAAGATGTATATGTGTACATGATTAATTAAATAAGTATAAACTCAAATTATTATAAGTGAAGCAAAACTATTAAATAAACAAGTAGAAAATGAGATGTAAGGCTATTTATGTGACAGTGGCCATGATGGATTTGGACTAATATTTATAGAACTAGAATAGACGTAGAAAACACCCAAGAGCAACGTGATTGATTGAAATTGTTTTGTTATAGAAATTCATGTTTTGAAACATAATTAATAAACAAAATAATATAATAAAATAGTAAATACATAAACATGTTTAGTTATAGAGAAATTAGAAAATACTGTGTTCTGATTGGACTAAAAAAAAATTAGGTGCATTGTGGTTATAGTATCATTCGCTGTGATTAAAGCGAGTGATTACAAGAAAATGGAAAAACTAAAAAAAGAGCAAAAAAAAAAACTAGGGGCCTAGAGAGAATTATGCCAAGTCAGCTAGAAGGAAAAAAATGTTGAACTATGTTTAAAAAAAGAATTATTTAATGTCGTGAAAGTACCAAAGTTTATAAGAAGAGTTAACAGTTTAAATTTCATCGAATATCCAGCAGAAAAGTAAAATTTTCTGGTATAAAATGTGTTGTTGAAATCAAGGTAAAAAAAAGATCTTTTGTAAATAAAGCCAAGAAGTATAAAATTTTAAATAATAACGAACTAATTTATTATCAAATATTAAAAGGACAGTGTTATAAAATAAATAGTAAAATTTAAATTTTGTAAAGGAAAAACGTAAAAGTACAAGTTTTTACTTGTACTTTAACAAGAATAAATAATATTGTATTGTAAATGTTTGTATGTTGATTCATCCATCTAATTTGATTTTGAAAGTAAAGTTACTACATTGAGTACTTATTTAATATTTTCATAATTTGATATATTAATTTGTATTAAATTAAACATGCAATTTTGAAGCTTTCAATTGATTTTACAATTTTTACAAAAGACAAGTTTGTTTAAAAATAAACTTTATTTTTATTTTTATAATTTTGTCTGTGGGAAATATGAGTGAGCTCCCACATTCATTTAAATATTTACAATATTGGTACTCCAAAGTGAGGTATTTTAGTAAGAATAAATAATTATAAGGTGTCACTTTTTGTACAATTTTATTGCACAAGTTAAGCAAGTTTAAGGTGTATTTGAATTCATGAACGTATATATTTATATTGAAACAAAATTGGTGCCATATTACATCTGTGGGTTGAGCCTCCAGTTGACTAGAGCATTCGCTTTCAAGAGCACTGTTCAGAACAACCTCTTTGTATCGGTTCTGTTGACTTAGGAAAAAACCTTCTACTAATCAGCTAGTTGATAGAAAAAGTAGGAAACTCACGCCTTGGAGAGATGCTGAGTAAAAAAACATTTCTCGATAAAATTCCAAGATATATAATCTGTCTAAGTTAAGACAGATTTTTGCACCTTGGGTTTGTAGAGCCATCTTTGTCCCTCTATAACCGGTTGATGACTTCGATTCTAGCTTAGAACGGAAGCTCCTGAGTCTCGTTGAGGGCACAGGTATTGGCTTGCCTTGCTCGTAGGTCCTTAGGGTGACATACAAGGATCTTGAGTCCTCATACCCCTATAATCAATTCTAATCTAAGGCAGGGTTGGGAGATGATTATTTAAAAATCTTAAGAATAGTAGCACATGTTATTATTCTAAAAGAATATCCAAGTTTCAGTAATGAAATTAAAATAACATTAAATTCGGAGTGGTAAAATACCATTAGAAGAGGAAAATTCAGGGAATGTGTGTTTGGTATAGCACACGCTAAGTTATATTGTTAATTATATATTCTTGCAAATGAATAATTAATTATAGGAACTATGTGTTGATAAATTGAAGTTTTTATTTAGAAACATTAATCAAAAGAATTATATATATATATATATATATATATATATATATATATATATATAGATTTTTAGGAAATTTGTATTAGCTGTAAAAAAGGGAACTCGAACATTTATTTTGATTTGGTTGAGTAGTTTGATTATTTTTTGAACATGTATTTCAGGTTGTTTTATTAATGTTGTTGGTATTAAGATTTTTTTTTCTGTTTAATATCTAATAATAAGTGTAAGCATTTCAGATATCAATGTTTTAATTTAAGTACATTCTTCCAAAAAATTCGTGCCCTAGGATAAATTTAATTTTTAAAAAATATGCTCAATCATACGTTGGTGTCCTATCAGTTGAATTGAAATAGTATGAGTATGGAGGTATAAAAGTAAAGTAATAGTAGAGTAAGTAATGTTATGTCAGTAAATTTGTTACCGAACATACAAGAAAGATTACAATAGGTAGAATTTTTGTATTAGTAATTTGTTAATAATGTAATAGTGTCCTGTCCTGTGTAGTTTTATCTTTACATACAGCTGACCAAACTCTTAGACTAAACATATATACAGTGGGAAGATGTCTTGAATCCGAGTGAAAGGAATGTGTAACGTGCAACACACACATCGATTGATTGAGTCAACTGAAGGAAAAATGCTGTCAAAATGGGTATTACCATGGAAATGGTACCTTTAGTGGGGTCTCGTCTTCCCTGTACTCTATTTCATTCTTCACTGACATTTATATCATCTCCCAACAGTCATTGTAACAAGTGTTTCTAAATAGTCTTGGTTTCAGGTGATAGACAAGGGCATCATGGATGTGCTATGCTCCGTGTTAGAGCTGGGAGTCAGTACTAAGGAAGATGAAGAAGCGGCTATACATGTACTCATTATATTGGGTTTACTCACAGATTCTGGTAATTTATTATGTTTGCACAATAAATTTTATCCAAATATTGCTTTTGTATAATGAATAAATTGGTATTTTTTTTTCAAATTACCTTACAGTAAGTATATTGTTTTAGTACATTAATATTTTGAAAGTATCGTTATTCAAAACATTTTTATTTTACATTTTATAATCTTTAGAAAATACCTCCTAATGGATTCATTTATAGTGAGTACTGTTATGTCAATCGTTAGGTATTCTAACTGGATCTGCATATTTCTTCATCTTTCTAACCTAACACTGTTTAGGATATTCGAGGGCTTTTATTTTGTGCTCTTTTCTTTTTTTACAAGGTGGTGATGACCAAGAGGTTTTTTGTCTTAAAAAGTGGAATGTATTATAGATTTCCCAGTTCTCTGTATTTAGAATGGAGATTCCGTCCTTTGAAAACAATCTCAATTTTAGAGTCAAGAAAATGCAATACATTTGCTTTTTGCAGTGTTTGTCAGTGTGATTTTATTGTTTCACATGGTGGATGACAGGACATAGTGAAAAATATTTATACAGAAAAAGTCTTGTGTTAATTCCTTTGAGAAAAAATACGAAACTTAATTTCAGTGTTGGAAAAGAAAAGAACGATTTTATAAAAACAGAATGCTACTTTACACATGTTTTTTAGGACATAATATTCATCTTAGTAGTTTCGATCGGTGTACCACGCTATTTAAAATGTGGTTTATAAAAATCATAGTGTTTTAAATTGAAAATATAATCCTAACAATATTTTTCTATATTTGAATTATTTTTTACTATTTTTAGAATATCTCCAGAATATAATTTTATAATAAAGTAGGGAATAAACATAGGATTAATAAAACATCTTGATTGCAGCCATATCAGTAACTCTCTTAATGGTCAGTATTACAAAGAACGCTTTATTTAGGTTGGCAGTTAAGTCCAAATTATGAGAGTATTAGAAACTACTTACTAGCCCCAAGAGTTTTACACTGTTTGATGGTATTTTTAGAGTGTAACTATGAATATTCATCATAAGAAGAAGACTATTTGCCATAAACCAACCATTCATTATACTCAAATCATTTTCTGAGTCTAATATTAATTGGAGATTATTGGACTAATTGCTACAGTTCAATACATCAGCAAACAGAGTCAGTTCAGAGTGAACATTTGGTGTAATTTTATGTAAAATATCAATCCCAACACTTACTCTCTCTGTTATTTGGTATTTTAGTTTGAAACAACTAAATATTACCCTATTTCACTGAAGAGAAATTAACAATTTTAGCATTATTTATTTTTTTTAATTAACGCCAAAAAAAAGAATTTTGTGTGAAAAAATAAAAGGTATATGCATTTACCATTTCTCTCCATACTACATGACAGAGATGTATGTACCATTGCTCCTTTACAGCAAACGGATGGACAAGTAGATTGTGAAAATTTTTCTCTATTGGACTATTGTACACCTTTTCACTCATGTCGGTGTCTCGCCCCAAGTGGGACTTAAAACTGTACTCGCTATGCTTGTATTGGTGACTTGGTCTTGCCGGATTTTGTCTATAATATAATCACATTTTCTTGGGAAGTCAGGATTCAAAATTACATTTTTTACTATAAGTTTGCTATTTGTACCATTACATGTAGAATTGAAATTTATAAATAACGATGACAGACGGATGTCAAATCACTTTTTCAGTTTACTGAGGGCATGAAACGTTTAAGATCAGTTAAAAAACAGAGCTCGAAATTTTTGATATTTACCGAACTGACCTGATTTTGTCTTTGTATTTTGAAATTTCTAAATACAGCTTTTACTGGTTTTGATTTATTCTTGCTTGATTGTAGTCTCAACAGCCTCTCTATAGTTAGTATGTGCCTGGCAGTTTCGAGGGTCCCAACTGGACACCTTTTTTTCACTTAGCTTCGTTTTCATTTTTCTTATATGGACTTTCCTTGAACAACTCTTGTTCTTTTCCAATCCTAACTCTGTTAGTGTATTCGAGTGCTAGGCATTTTTATTATATTCTTTTCTTCCTTTTTTATGAGGCGATGATGACGGATAGATTTTTTGCCTTTAAACAACAAGGGAAAAAATGAAACAAACTATTCGTAAGAACTAATTGGTTATTGTTACTCTTCCCTTAAAAATGTCATTCCTTGATAAAAGGTGTGTTTGTAAAATAATTAGTATTTGGTTATTTTAAAACAAAAATGATTTAAGTCAAAGCTAGAGCAATCATACTTGTTACAGCACCAGGTTCTTTGTTGTTACCGGAGCGTCTTTGTGGCGTGACAGTTAAAGTTCTAGAAGCTTCCACATCTGGAGAGCTCAGTGAACTCTGCCTGGAGTTGCTTCATACTCAGGCAGAAAATGGTAAGTCCTTGCATACATTAGAAACAAGTTGGGATTATAATTATATGTCTATATATTACCAATAGAAACAAAAATTGGAAAATGTTTGAATAGGACTTTATTAAGTTTTATCTAAACAAGAAAAGAAACGAACAATTGTAATGAAATAGTTAATTTGAAATTTGACGAAAACTTTGATGTGTTACAACTCAGCTATTTTAACCGATTGATTTTCAACTAATTTAATTTTCTTTATATTTTAATACCTAAAAATTTTATATTTAGTATTTTTTCCATAAGAGATATTTCTGAAAAGCCTAAAAAAGTACATTTTGTAACTTAAATTGTTTATCACAAATTATGCTTTCCTCTCATTTGGTCTGTTTTGATATCCTAAATAAATTGTCCACCTCGCCAAAAATTGTTTTTTTCCTTTTTTTCAAGTTTTACTGTTGCCTCCTGGCATATTGGTTTAACTTAAACCAAAGATATAATTTCAAATTAATGATCATAAATTTCAACTATTTATTACGGCCCTTTTTTATGAAACTCAGTTTCTTCTAGAATTGAATTATGCTGAACTTGTGTTTTCTTAGTTTTTGTCCAACTTAAGTCAAATTAAAAATTATAAAAAATCCACAGCAGTTGTCTTAAAATTACAAATCTGCCTTCTCATTCAAGTTTATATTTCAAGAGTAAATTTTAATCATTAAATTTTACCCATTCTTTTAATAAACTAATCAAAGGATTTTCCAAGAAATCACAAAATTTATTTATATGTTTCAAAAACATCAGAATCTAATATATTCTTGAATCTTGGTTTTAGAAAGTGTCAGGCTACATTTAGCAAAGGCGGGTCTATGTGAACTTCTTGTTCAGTTGCTGGAAAAACACAGACCTTTAGTTGATGACGATGATGAAACAAGAAATCTGTTGAAGATGGCGTGTGATCTCATTATTATCATTCTCAACGGAGGTTTGTAAATTCATTATTCTGTAATTAATATTTTTAATTTGTTTATTTATAGTTGTTTTTCAATAAAATTTGACAAAAATAGTGACCATTACTCCTGTGGAAATCTTCAGTGATAGTGTTTGAAAATAATGGACACTAGTTGTGTAAGTGAAAATAATTTTCTAAAGGGTGACACATTAATAATGGTAGTTGTGATTGTGATGAGTCCCATTCTAGTCCTTTTTATTCAATTTAAGCATTACCAGTTTCGAGGAACAGTTCTCACAACTCATAGAGGATGGCATTATAGATGAATCTTCAGTTAAGCCTTGAATTGCCAGTACGATCTTGGTTGCATGGCTATCTGGGTTTATAAACCAGATTGACAATACCTTGCTAATTGAGATGCCAGTGGATTAGCTGTGATCTGCTACTGACATGAAAAACCTATGATGTGTAAGAGAGAGAGGTTTGGTGCCTCGGAACAGTGATACGGGACTGGTATCAAGTTTCTCAAATTTATTTAGTTTCTTTAAATTCAATAGATTTTTCTAAATTATTATGTAATGCTAGGTTTTAGGTAATGGTGTGTGTGTGATATTCTCCATGTTGGCATGTTTTCTTGTTATAGAAATTGGAATAATTGATTAACTATTGATTATATTCTACTTTATTATTAGTTTATACATTTATAATTATATGAGACTTGTAATGTTTTTGTTTTAAATAGATGAAAGTATGAACCTTCTATATTCTGATGGCAAAGGGAAAGTTTTTCAAGGGATGGTTTCTTGGCTGACATCTACTGATGATGATTTACAAATCACAGGAGTTCTGGCTATGGGTAATTTTGCTTGTACAGGTAAATTTACCGTTATTTTTTTCATGTATACGTAGTATAGAGAAGGTTATGTATTGAGTTATATATATGTTTTAAGGTCTCCTGAACCCAAAATGTAATGTTTTGATTAGGGATGAAAGGATTATTGGCTTACTTATTACGATTATTTTTAATAATCACTGATTAGAAATTATGATTATTAGTGATTAGTGCTCATTAAATCATTTCACAATGTTTTGTAAAATGAGGAATAAAGTAAGGATAATAAATGTAATAGCTTATTATACGGTGTTAAATTAACTCAACTGTATTCATTTAAATTATGATTAAACATTACAATTTTCTTCAATAATCAGTGGTTTGCAATTAGTGCTACACAAGATTAGACCTCACTAAGTGTTTTAAAACTTCGCATTAAACCATTACATAGTGTTTTTAAAATGCAGAATAAAGTAAAAGTAATAAATTATAAAAAATAAACAAAGAGATTTTGTTTTATATTTTAATTTATCTATCTTTTTGTGTTGTGTACCAATCTTTTATATTTAACTTACTCCGTATTTACTATGAAAGAATTAGACAAGTTTATATTTACAATACTTTATTCATTTAATCATATACAATATAAAATTTACAAATTATTTGAAATCTTTTTCTTCTCAGGATTTCTATGGGTCAAGTTTTATTTCAATATACTTGCATATTTTTGGTCGGATTATTACATGCACCATGTTTAAAAATAATAACTTATCTAAAAACATAATAAAAAAAATCAAAAAAAAAAAAAATCTGTATGTTAACCCTTTTACAAATTTAAAATAAAATTATAATAATTTTTAAAAACTTTTGTATTTCTTCCAAAGTATAATGCAAATTTTGAGTCTTAATTATTTACTTCTTTTAATGAATTTTTAAATTTAGGTTACTTAACATTTCAGTTCAAGTCCATTTTCAATACATACAATACCCAGCAAATCTCTTGTTTCTGTCTTCCAACAATTATCAATTCTCTCTGGATAAATTATATTTACTTCTACTTTTCATCACAAAAACGTAAACTTAAATGAACTACCAAGTATCTAAGCAAGAATAAGCATCCCTTCTTCACTGTTATAACATCCTGCATTTCAAATTTTATTTCTTCTTCCTCAAGCTTAGGCTCTTTTATTACTTTTTTAAATTTCATTTACAGAGATATTATAAGAGACTATGTTATACCAACTTACCTCTCATGTCATAATACATGCATGGGGGGGGGGCAGACTTTGTAAAGAAAATATACATTTTTTTCTTTTTCACGTTTACATAATATAGAGGTATTTTTTTAGATGGCTGGCCATATTAGTTTTGTTTAGTAGTGGGTTTTTTTGATGGGTTTGTGATAAAGTTAGTACAAAGTTTTTCCACCGCTTATTTAAAATAGGTTGGCAATTATTAAAAAAAAAAAAAAATCAATTAAGGAAGGAACAATGTATGACTTTTACCTGTCAGGGGCTCACATATAGTAAATATAGGGTGTGACAATTCCAAGGCATTTAGTTGGAATGACAAGATCATTAGTCTCGTGTCAAATTTAAAAGCCAGTTAAATTGCCGCGCTAAACAAGATAGAGTGGGAATGCGGTAGTGTGGTGACGTCACGCAAGGCAAAGAGGGGATCTTGCCTGAACGGACATGAAAACCGAATTACCGTAGTTTCTTATTTTATTAAAAAACTAAAATAATTATTCAGTAGAGTCAACCGACTAATAATATCAAGAAATAAATTTAAAAGCACCTAAAACAAAAAAGTTATTCAAGAAATTAGAAGGGCTCAAAAACCTAAAATTTGAAAAAAGGGTAAATCCAAAAATCAAAAATCATAGAGTCATAACCAATAGAGGAAGTAATAATAATCACAAATAAAAAATAAATAATAATAATAATAAACAGGGGAGAATGGACTTAGAAAGTCATTCTTGGGGAGTTTTTTAAGTTTTTAAAGGTGAAGGGGGAATAAACTAAAAAATAATAATAATAACAATTGAAGAGACAACCGTAGGGAACAATAATAAGCAATTAGAATCAAATTTAAAGTTAAAATGGGGGAGTTATAATAATAGCAAAAAGTAAAACTTTAAAGCCCAAAAGCGGTCAAAATAAAGGTTAAAGGGGAAATAAAAGGATGTAATAATATGTATTTAGTGTGTAAAAATGTTATACAACAGAGCAGAGATGAAAATAGATAATGGGGGGGTTTTTATAATCAAAAAACATGACGACAAAAAACTCGGAACTTCAAGGACCAATACTCGAGAGCCAAGCGAGCTACGATAAAAGTCTAAGAAGATATTTCCGTCATAGGAGCAGAAGAACAACGTGTATACGAAAGAATTGCGAAAAAGGACTTAAATCGAAATTTGAAAGTTGAAAAGTGAAAAAACAGACATTCGGTAAAAGTGCGATAACTCGTGAACCGAGCGTGCGAAAACGACGAATCAAGTTTCACAAGACCCACAAGATTGGAAAGAAGAGGAATCCGAAGAGAAATCGATGATCGGACCAGCCGTTCAGAAGTTACAGCAAGTTGTTCGTAAAAATGTCCAAAATCAAGAGCTGCAAGATTTAACAGGAAAAGTGGCTCGAGTCGATCTACGTCACAGTACAGCGGTTGGACTTTGCATGACCAACCGTCAACACAGAGAACGAAAAATAATACAACAATCAAATTATCTATTAAAAGGATATTTTTAATAGTAAATAATGAAGGAAAACTATTCAATAGGTAAAAACTATACCTAGTTCAGTTTGTAGTATAAAAATTTCAGACCAAAAGGGCCTGAAAATACGAAAAACAACGAAGAGACATTTCTTCACAAAAGGGAGAAAAGTGGTTACCTTTTGAGGGAAGTTTCCCACAGAAAGGGAGACCCAAAATTATTCGTCGTAAGACGGATACTCTTGTAACAGACTCCAAGCGAGGAAGACGTATTTTCCTGTACCAGATTCCGAGCAGGGAAGACGTTACTCTAGTCACTCTACTAATCTATTCAAAATTCAACTTAGTAAATTTTTTAACTTAAATATTTCAATCAGTCATTAAAAGCAACTTAGAAAAATTTCAACTCATTTCGAACTTCAAGCTGCAAGAAGATTCATCAACATTGAAGGCGACTTAGCAGAGATTCGAGATTGAGACCAGCATTCAACAACTTAGAAATCTACAGGACTTGGAGAGAAAACAACTCAGAGACATCAGACAACGATTTCAACAAATAACTTCAAATCTACGAGAGCTTCATGTTAAGTGTGAAGGTACACTAAATCTAAGGAATAATTCGTAACTAGTAAAATCATTTTAATAATAAATTCATTGGGGAAATTGAGAAAAATTAACTTCAGTAAAATAAAATCACTCTGCTTTGGTGTAACAAATATTTCAAAATTAAATACGACTATTTCAGTGCAGGAAAAGCTATCTGTAGTCCTAGCTGAAATAGTCTAGCTTTTTTCAATTTGTCTTAGTATATAAGTAATATTCTATCTGATTTTTTGTGTAATATTCTATTTGATTATTTGTGTAATATTTTGTTTGTTTATTTTGTTGTGTTATAAACATTTTAAATTGTTTTGAGTTGTCTTTGAAGAGAAATAATACATTCAATTCTTTTCTCGAGTTTGATTTGTTTCTATTATCCATTCTGTTTGTTTATGATAAATGTTATATGTGTGCTCTGGTAAAATATAATATAAAATTTTGAAGAAATTATTATCAGAACTTAGGAGCCGATTTCTTCCAAAAGGCACTTCCCCAGAGAAAGAGAGTGTAATAAGGGAAATAGTAAATTTATCGAGCATTGAAATAAAATTCAGGGAATTTTGCGTAAATTAAAAGATTGTAAGTTTATGAGGACAAGCTCATACTTACAAAAGCCAAGTAGTGCAATAGCTTTGATTAGAGAAAAAGGTAAAAGTGAGCATCTTGGTCTTGTCCGCGTTAGTGCATAGTGAGGTGAGAACTCCCGACGGAGGCAGTTGTAAAGCGAGGTTAGAGTCGCGAGCAATTTAGTGTAAAACGTCGCGAAGAGCCCTGCGCGTACGCGGCAGCATGTAGCTGGATCTACACCTTTCTTCGTCTAGTCTTGGGTTATATCACTCTAAGTTTATCTTTCTATCAGGTCTCTCTTGATTAACGAATTCTTGTTTTCTTCCGACTCTGATGCTATTAGAATATTCTTTATTTTTTTTTGTGTACTTTTTTTTAAGGTTATAATGTTCACGAGTGTTTTTATCTTTAAAACATAATTTATCACTTTTAAGGTTAGACATATCATATTTTAATTTATACAATGTCTCTACATTTTGCAGATACTCATTGTATACAAATGGTTGAGCTTGGAGTAAGTAGAAAACTTCTGTCACTTGTGGCTAAAAACAACACATCAGCTGCTGATATCAGACTGCAGCATGCACTACTAAGTGCCTTGAGGTAAATTATTTAAAATGTTCGAATTTTTAAAATCTGGGAGTTGGTGAGTGATTGAATGTTTTTATTTTAAGGTGAGGTTTGGACTCTCAAGTTCTATCTACTACATAACCCCAATATAAATCAACATTCCTGGTGTTCAGGCTAGCTATGATCTGAAGAAGTACTGTTCCGATATTATTTGTTGCATTTGGAGCGTGGGAAGTTCGTCTATTGCCCTACATAATCAACATGGGAAGTCTGGTCTAAAATCTTGTAGGCAGTTCCTATTTTATGAGTTATGGACTCTTCATTGTAGTTTTTTGCAACATTTAAACTTTTCCATTCCTCATGACGTTTAAGTTGAGTCATGTTTCCTCCTCGATTGGCGAGTAGTGTAACTATTTTTCGTGATAAACAATGGCCAGTGCAGATTAGGCTGTGGTTTTTGAGTAATCACCTATTTCTTTCGGTATTTTCCCTAAAGAATTTTTTCCCAACAGCCTGGTTGGTGCATTTTTCATTTCTGTAATTGAGAAACAAGGTGAAATAGTCGAATTTAGTCTCAATTAAGATATTTTTGGACAAAGAATAAATAATCCATGTCTTGTTTTCTACTGTTTTTTTATCATGAAACAGTCTATGTTGGTTTTAGAATCTGGTATTGGTACAATCAGGATTGATGCTTTTTCTTCAGTATCGTCAACACATATTTTCAATAACTCGTCCTTTCGACAAGCTATTTTAAAAATCAAGACAACTATTTTCATCAGAAGCTTCTTGCAAAAATGTCTATTTCATCTTTAGTTAGAGTTTTTGACTTCTTCGGTTTGTAACCGACATTTTCAATTGTAACCGACTTATGTCAATGTCATTGCTAATGGTTAATGTTCGACTTCAACATAGAATCACTGTATTACATACCTTAGATTGTTGTGAGAAATAGACAAGCAAGATATTTTTGAATATTTTTGTTGTTCATTTAGTTTTGTACCAGCCCGTAAACATTTGATACCTTTTATATATTTTTTTCTGGATTTTGAATATAGCAAGTTACATGAAACATGTTTAGCTTCTTCTGAAATTTCTGGGAGAGTAGACAAATACAGGCAAAACTCGTTAATCCGAATATTTGTTTGCTCAAGGCGTTCGGACTATCAAAAAGTTCGGATTACTGAGGAAATGCAAAAAATACTAACAGTGAAATGACCTGACTAGTGACTCATCTCAACTACATCCTTTACTTTGTTTACGTTTCCGTTGTTGTGACATGGGAATTCTAAGAAATGGCAACTGAAGGCAGTTCGGAATAGCGCGGCGTTGGAGTACCGTGCGTGCAGATTAACGAGGCCCGCATGTAGTCACAATCACTATCCATTATTCAGTTACTGTTTTTATAAACAACATTACGTGCACAATATTGTGTTCCCGTGCATTGTTAAAAACAACTTTCTCTCCTGCTGGAAATTATGTTGTAAGTTTAACATTTACATGAGACAAAGTAAATATTTACGCTTTGTTTAGAAGGAGAAAAAAAAAACACCTTTTGATGGTAGGTGGGGTAAAAGATGTTTATCTAGTTTTTCAAGACGAAAACCATCAAATATTTTTCATTGGGTAGATAGGATTTCAGGGATTTGATACGTCTGTTGACGGGTCCCCCTAATGAGGTATCACCCGTTTAAATTAATTCACCGTTGGTGAAATTAGATATGCAATTTTTACGATAGGACAACTATTATAAAGACTAATATAAAACATTAAAATCCCAGACTGCCATAAAATATACCATACCGAAATAGTTTAAATTACTAACAGCTGCCCCTTATATAAGTAAATGAAACAATAAATTAGTTATAACAAGAGTATTAAAATAACATGCTATAGTCTATAATAAGGCAGTCAGTAGCAGTAAACATTGTCACTCACTGTTAATGTGATACAGACGTCCTATGGTTGATGTACACGCATGTTTTCTGAAACCTCCAGGATCAGTTAATTAGATGGTACCATGTTAAGAAGTTGTCTTATATTTCCTTTCAGGCGTTTCCATTTGTCGCGTATATGTGTATTTTATGTGTGTATGTGTGCTAATAATTTTAATTACTCGAATTTAAGGATTTTATAATATAAATTTAATTATTGTATTGGAATAAGTATAATGTCATCTACGGAGTCTACTACAGTAGCTACTGAATTAATTACCCCTCCAAAGAAAAGAAAATTTAAAGCATTTACTCGTGGTAAAAAAGAAATCATTTTAAATACTTACAAAACAGAGACTGCATCAAGCGGAATTTTTTTTAATGCAAGTACATCAGAAGTAGTAAAAAAACCGCTTGTATAACGGGGACAAGCAACAGATCTATATATAGAATTGTACACTGTAGGAATTCCATTCAATTGGAATATAGAGACGTACTACAGCGCCTAACGGAAGATATGTGAACCTCCAACCGAATTAAAAAATTACGAAAATTTCGTCTCCATCTTCAAATAATTAAATACGATTTTTTCCATACATCATTCGCCCACATAATCCATATCAGATCAGTTCTAAATTAATTAACCTGTCTGAGAAAAATATAAAACCAACATGACACGAGCATTCAAAATAAATATCTAAGTTTAAAGATTACAGTTTGTAGGGCTAGACTAAACAAAACAGATTATCTTTGTAATTTTGTAGTTTTCTATTTTATTTATTTATTGTTATAAGTTAGCACATCAAAGTGCAATATAAATTTAAAAGAGAGAAAAGAGGTGTATAGATTAAAAACAAATATAAATAATCAATCATCTCTAATAATCAGTCATATAGTAATGTTTAAGTCTTTTTACAAGTATCTGTTGCATGGACATTATGTGTTATTACGGGGTCCAGGAGTGTACAAGAAGTGAGAGAGATGTTGGAAAGAGAGACTAATACAACAACTCAGCTTATTACATGAACAGTTTGTTGTCTACTACTGACTGGCTTATTTAAATAGACTATAGGTATATATATATATATATATATATATATATATATATATATATATATTCATAATAAATTAACAATTTCAACGCCCATAAATTCAGACAAGGAATAAAACAATTCTTCATTAAATACTGTTCCAAGGCCGTTTTAAATTTAATATTACAAGATAGGCTTCTAATATCTACGGGAAGTTTGTTGTGGAACTTAAACTCAGTAAAATTGACACCTTAGTTTTTGCCTGGGTGCACTTTTCAGGTCTAAAATTCTCCCTACTGCGAACATTGTATGAATGAAACTGCTGACTAGGAAATTTGTCCTCATTTCTCGTAACAAACATAATTTACTCCCCTACTTATACTTAATATTGTTTGACTTAAAATCATTTATTAGCTAATGTTTTTATTCTCATATTTTTAATGGCAATTGTTAACTTTATTATTGAAATTTATAAGTCACCCATGTAACGTCTTCCTTACCCAATCTCTAGAAGTATTTCATGGAGTGGACCACATTTCACATGCAGCATTTTGATTTTCTTAAACATTATAAACAAAGACCAAGGATGCATATGTGTTGCTTGAATGTCTAAAAATGTCTTCAGTGCTTTATCAACGGCATCCATGCACTGCAGCAATAATGAAATGAAATGTATTTTCTTGGTATCCTTTGGCGTAGAGGTTGGTGAACCCATCGACATCCACTCCAAACCGCCTCTTCAGACCCCTACTCTTCATGTTCTGAGTTCTTTCCTGTGACCTGCAAAACTACACACTTGCAAGTACATCTTTCTTGATCTTGTCAGCCCTTTTTCACCCTAACTCCCTCTCTACTCTGTTTCATACCCACGTTTCTTCTATTTACACCCCAACCCTAAAGTGTGAAGCACCCTCCACACTGATAGAATGAATGGCACGGGGCTAAAGGTGTCGCATATGGAGCCTCTGGGATACCTGGTGACCGCTAATAGTGTTTAGCCTTACTTGACCAAATAGGGCTCATGAGGAAAAACATGGCGAGAGAAATGAAAAATAACAAGCTTATATGGGATGTCACTGCAACTGATAAAATGTAGCATGCCCTACTTGAAGACTGTCAGCATGGGGAAATCCTATGTTTTGTCGAGATTTTTTCAACAATACGGAAATAGTAGAAAATTATAAGATCTGTAAATTCTACCAAATGAGGGAGGCGACCTTCCCCCCCATCCATTTAAAAGTGCAATAATCCACAAAAAGGGTTAGAGATCTGGAAGAGTACCTAATTGATATAGAGGAGATACCTACTCTTCATGTGCTGCACTTCGTATGGGAGTTGAGGGTGGAATGGGTCCTGTAGACGGGATTTCCCCGTCTTAGAAAAAGTAGGGGCATAATAATACATCTCTAGATATCGTAGTCCATTTGTCCATATCACTACTCATTTCATTTATTAAATCAGCACATGACATTAAATCTTATACAACTGTAAAATTGTATACAATAACAGGTGCTTTGTCCAGGGCTGAACTTATCATTAATCACAATTATTATTAAAATCCACACTTAAAATATTACTTTTGACATAAGTTAAAACATTAAACGAAATAATGGACTATAAACAATCTCAAAACTATTACAATATCTAATTTATAGGGTCTTCCATAAAACATTTTACATCATAATAGGCCTTATCAATATTTTATAATTAATTTTATATTATAGTTTTTAACCTGAATACTGGGGACTTTTTTCAAATAAATTCAGGCGGTGTTGTGGGAGTCTAAAAAGTGTATGATATCTAGAGTTGTAACTGTGATCAAATATATTTACTAATACTAATATTACTATTGGTTATCCATTATATATATTATCTTGTTATATAATACTAATAATTAATTTTTTGATTTTTTTTTTAGAAATTTGGTAATTCCAGCTCAGAATAAAGGAGTAATGTTAGCCGATGGTCTCTTGGATGCAGTTTATCCAATGCTTTCAGTTCCTACTTTTCCTGTTGTCTTTAAACTGCTCGGAACTCTTCGAATGGCCGTGGATGGCCAAGGTAACAAAATTTATTTACCTGTCTATCACAACCTTATAATGTAGTATCTCTTATCATCTTTGAATTTTTTAATATACAAATTATTGGACAAGGTAACTTTGTTAAATTATTTAAGCGATACTATATAGACTCCTCCTTTACAATTTATTTTAAGGAATACAACATGTTGTTTCTTTAGACAACTTTAGATTTAAACCTATCATCACTTTGGCATTCCAATAAAGTTTGGTCATCTGAGCACCGTAGCAAGAGGTTTTGGTTCATCCTAGTGTTCCACAAAATATAGGAACTCAAGTCGAAAACACCAATTCTGTTAGGAGTCTGGCCAAACAGTCATGACCATAAATGAAACTTACTTACTGCAACTAGCCTTGGTTTATCTTTATTTACTTGCCAACATTTGTTAAATTTTATACCACTGTTTGGTCTGAACTTTTTGTGTAGTAGGTTCTGTAAAGTCGTCATAAATTTTTGTCTTTATAAGTCTCTTAGCGGGTTCTGTTTCTGTTTTTGTCAAGGTGTTTCCCTTCTTGGCCAGTGTATCAACTGTCTGCTGCTCAATCACACACATAAAGGTAGCTACTGAGAAATAATATCTTTACCCAGATCCTTTATTGTCTTTCTGATATCAAATATTTTCTCTGTGGATGATGTCATGTTACATGTTACGAATGTCATGTTACACAGTATAGGTGTACATGGTACGATCTGAATAACCTCATTAAGTCCACTAATAAAACTTTTCTTTTTAACTCCATCTGTTATAGTGCTATGAATTTCTCCTTCAAACCATGATTTGTTTTTTCTCATTGAAATGTAATACGAAAATAAACCGTGTACTCTGGTTACTGGAGTTGTAGTTTCTGGTTTGTAAGATTCAACCATGTAGACTCTAAACCAGTCATATTCATGATGTCTTGGTTAAATGGTTTCTTGTGTAGGCTGTTTTAATTTTTATTGTGAATTTCTATTTTTTTGACATCATTTTTTAGTGTTATTCCTGTAACATTATGTTACAAAAAAAAAAATGTTGAAGTTAAAAAAAATTTATGTAAGAAAAATTATTAATTTAAATTTAATTTACATGTGAAATGAATATTTGTTTACTGCTTTACCATTACTCTATTTTATTATCATTATTGGTTATCTCAAAAAACAAAATCTTTATTTGCAAATTTATTCTAAGTCCAAATTGTAAACAAAACAACAGAGTGTCAAAGTCAGCTGACACCTATTGCCTAAATCTTCATTTCACATCGGCTTATTTATCTATGCTCTGTCACCTAGATTTTCATCTGCGATCACATCAGCAGACGACAGACCCAGATCATAGAGTATTGCGTCTATGCTCTGTTTCCCCGCCTATGCAGAAGTTTTAGCGCCTAAAAAATCTAGTGGCGACGACATTTTGTTACAAAAAATATTATTAAAGGTTAAGTTATGAACTTGATTATAAATGAAGTTAAGTTTAAAGCGTGTGTTCTAGGTTCTAGGCTACCTGAGTACTTTGGTGGAAACTAGGAGTAAATGAATATAGACTAGACGGACATGATGACTGAACTTAAGATTTTACTCCATTATTAATTAAATTTTACAAAACAAAAAAAAAAAAAAATAAAGACCAAGTTGAGTAAGATATTCATTCGTACATTTTTTACACAGACAATTTCCTGTGTACAAGACATATAACAAACTAACCTAACAATACAAAAATGAATACAACCTAAATAAAAAAAAATGCAGACATTCAAAGAAAAGAAAATTTTACCCTACCATCACACCTTGCACAATGTCACGTCTCTCACTCTACACTTTTCCAGAAAAAAACTATGCACAGTCACCTTTCGTAAACGCGTTCTCATTTTATAAACACATTGCCAGCTTCACTCACTAGTCTCCAACTAGGGTCTACGGCAAACTCGCCATATCCTCTTCAATTTCTGTATTCACATACAATCTCCTTTAAGAAATTCCTTCATTCAATATCTCCTCACAACACAAATCACACTTGATTTAAAAACGCATTGTTCGTCTCACCGATTGTTTAATTACAAAAAAACTTTTCTCTCGAAAACAAGGACACCGTCCGTCCATTTTCTTCTAACACATAGCTAAGACTGAGTTTCATTTCAGCGTCTCTATTGCTCACTTGCCGCGTTTTTTTTCTTTCTAGCCCAATCCTGGGTCTCGTATTAAAACACATTACTTTTCTTTGTCGCATAATGTAATGGTGACGTAATGTCTATTTATTGTCTTTTTTCCGCGTTTCTGGAAACTTCTACTGAAACATAACCCTAACCGTGTTTAAAAAAATATACCGAATTTATCCTAACGTCTGCATTTCACAAGTTTTTTATTATAATGAAGTTAGTTTTAATTTTGAATTGTCTGCATTACTTAAAAGAAAGAATTATTTACTCTTGAGTGATGAATCAAGACAGTACACATTTACTTGAATTAGTCAATTTCAATTTTAGGTAGGCTTTGGTTCCAAACTTTACTTTATGACTCTTTATGTCTTTTATGTTAGAACCTGGATTCGCATATGTTACAGAAACCCCCCTTCACATGAGGAAAGTTTCTAGAAACCTTCCTCATGGGAAGCTCCTCAACAATGCGATCCAGGATCGTAAATTTTCAATATTTCTCCATGTCTTGATTCAACGCTCCTGCTTACAACACAAATCTATAACAAAATACAAGAAAACACAAAAGGAATTCATTAAATAATCACAATACAAAAGAATTTCATGAATAACAAATGTTACACTATTTTTCTCTTGTCAGTCATCAAACTTTAATGTTGACATTATGAAGTCCCTTCTTGAGGAAATGTAACAATTTCATCAGAATGTCAACTGCTACACAAAGAACAACAAGTCAAACAAATAATAATAAACATCAAAATCATTAATATTAAACATCCAAATCAAATAATACATCTTCACTCACTCACACATTCATATCAAAAAACACTACATCAATTGTTTATATCATTGTAATTTCACTTTTCCATATACACTCTCATTGTTTTAATGTTCATGTATTTTAATCTAACTTTTAAATTGACTTTGTTTTAAAGTTCATTAAAGTTTCTTGTCGTTCACCATTCCTTATAAAGTACCAACATTACACTCACATATCATCAAAGTTCAAGTATAAATATACAACACATTTCATTTACTCTCCCATTCATACAACATTTTTATCTTTCATTTGTCATAATTATTATTTTAACCCCCTTCGAGACCAATAAGTAATCATATCTGATGTTAGATATGAATGAGAGTTCGATAAACCACAGGTAAACAAATTTCTTATATTTAAACTACGATGTTGGTAGTGAGCATCATCTTCCACCACCCTAAAACTATGAAGGTTCTATAACACAAACAAACGAAAATCCTCAGTGTTCACCATGGTAAGTGAACACCGCCTACTTGGCCGTTTTGTGTAGGGACGCCTTACCCCAAAATCACCAGACATGATTCAACATTGCTATCTCTATGACCTACAACGATGATGCATTGAACCATGCCTGGCTACAACACATCCAATCGGATCATACATAAAACAATATTATTGTATCATACACATAATAATACTATATACATCCTTGCTAACTTATCAATATAACTAATCACTTGTTCAAACATCGTTCATGTCCTCTTACTTGTGTTTGTTCACTGTTGATGGTTTGTACAATCAACAGCAAGACTGTTCGTGACATGAAACTTTCTTAACTCTACTACATTAAAAGTACCTATTACTTCCTTAGTTTCTGGGTCCTCCAGAACATATGCATTGTCCATCTTCTTATTTATCACTCTATATGGTCCTCGGTATAGCAGGAAGAACTTTTTTATCTCCTTCTTTAAACATGACGACAAATAGTGGTTCTTTACCAGTACCAACTCTCCCATCTCATAGAGGATCGGTTTAACGTTCTTGTCATGTTGTTTCTTCCGCTGCTCAGCTTTTAGCTTGAGATGTCTACGTGCCAGAACCAACTTATCTTCATATTCTATCTCTTTATTTTCAGGTAACTCTACTAAATTTCTATATATTCTTGGACATCCTTCCTTGTACATTATCTCATATGGCGTAAAGCTCGTTGAATCGTGGATCGAATGATTCATACACCTTTCTATAAATTCTACATACTCCGGCCACTGGGTATGTTTATTATGTACGTATATTCTGAACATCTTTCCTAGCTCTCTCATGCACCTCTCACTCGGGTTGCTTTGCGGATGATAAATGGAAGTATGTCTGATGTGAATTCCTTCCCATCCTAGCATTTCATACCATAGATTAGCCTGGAATTGACTACCATGATCACTGAGTACAACTTTCGGTTTTCCCACCTCAGTTATATAGTTTTGAATAATTTTGTCTGCTAAGACCTTAGAGATTGCCCTTTTTATAGGAAATAATCTGACAAATTTGGAAAACACATCTAACACTACAAAAATATATTTAACGCCTCCCCTCCCCATGGGCAATTCTCCAAACAAATCTACCGCGATTAAATCCAGTGGCTTTTCTGGCAAAATATTCAACATAAGCCCCTCTTGCTTTTGCGTACTTATCTTACTTTTCTGACAAATTTCACATCCCCTTAATTTTGACTTAATAATTTTTTCTAACTTGGGAAAACTAAAAGTTTCTCTCAAGATACGGTAACATTTGCTGCTGCCTATGTGACCGTACCTTTCATGACAATCATCTATAATCTTATCCAACATCACAGCTGGTATACAAATTTTATAGTTATCCAATTCATTATATCTCTGAAACAATACATCCTTATAAATAATGAAAAACTTCTTTAGTTTACTATAATTCAGACCTTTATCTCTTAACTGTTCAATTATTTCCTTACATCTAACATCATTTAATTGTTCTATTATTAAACTTGCAAACATTTTCTTGATTTCATTATCTTTAACTTTCCATTGCTTATCTAATTTAGCATTATAAACTTTTAGCACACCCTCTTCGTTTTTCCTAATTACATCTTGATTGCGTATTCTAGACAACGTATCTGCTGCGATGTTTTCCTTGCCAGGACAGTACTCGATTTCCAAATTGTATTCTTGCAAATACAACATCCATCTCAATAATCTTCCATGAGTTAGCTTGCAATTTTTTAGGAACATGAGAGCTTTATGATCAGATTTAACTATAGTTTTGTTTCCAAGAATATAACCTCTAAATTTCTTACAGCCGAATATTATGCTGAGTAACTCCTTTTCAGTGATAGTATACCTTAATTCAAACTCTTGTAAGCTACGACTCGCAAACGCTACCACCATTTTATCTCCATGTTCATCCAATTGATATAATACCACTCCCAAAGCAATGTCCGACGCATCAGTACTCATATAAAAGACCTTGTTAAAGTTGGGATGCCTTAACATAACACATTTTAAAAATTCCTGTTTAATTTTAGAGAAAACATTCCTTTCTCTATCACCCCATACCCACTGTTTCTTATTTCTATTGTTGTTCCCCAACAAATGCCGAAATTGTGCCGTCAACTCTGCATAGTTCTGCCTAAATTTCCTATAATAATTGCACAGTCCCAAGAAACTTTGAAGCTGTTTCAAGTTCCTTGGTTCCGGAAATGATTCAATAACTTTAATTTTGTCCTCATCTGCCCTTATCCCCAAATTTGAAATATTATAACCCAAAAAATTTATTTCCCTTTTACAAAATTTTGATTTGCTTAATTTTACTGTTACGTTAAATTTCTTCAATCTTTCAAAGAGTATTGCCAAATGTTCTATATGCTCATTAAAAGTTTTAGATGCTATGCAAACGTCGTCGACATAAATGATAGCAAAGGATTGGACCTCTACTCCCATGACATGGCTAAGTCCCTTCTTGAACACTGATGTACTGATATTTAGGCCAAAAGGTAATCTTTTAAACTGTAAATTTCTGCCATTGAATGTGAACGCTACATATTTCCTAGATTCTTCATCTAGTTCAACCTGCCAAAACCCACTAACCAAATCAATGCTGCTAATATAGTTAACCCCCTCAAATCTTTGTAACAGGTCATCAATGTTCTCAGGCGCCTCCCTGTCAGGTATAATTAATTTGTTTACTTGTCTTGCGTCTAGACACAACCTTACCGAACCGTCCTTTTTTATGACGCAAACTAAGGGATTAGAAAAAGGACTACTTGAACTTTCTATTATATCGTTTGCTATCATTTTTTCAATTTCTTGTTGTACCGCATCTCTCTTTGAATGAGGCACTGCATAGGATTTATTTACAAATTGTTCATTCCTATTTATGTTTAATTTTGCCATGAAATCTTTAATCTTCCCCGGTTTGTCTGAAAATATGTCCCTATAATAGTTTAAAACTGTACCCAATCTATGCTTTTGATCTTCATATTCCAAGTTAGTTCCCCTTATTACATCATCTAATTTAACTGCCCAATCTGCTTCAACATTTTCTTCTAATAAATCAACATCATCTCTTACATGCAGTGTTTCATTATAAAAAGAATATACGGTATCCTCCATTTGTGTTTCTACATTATTAAATACATCACTTTGATCAAAAACAGCACTATCATTTTCTTTACATAATTTTAAACCACACATATACATATCCTTCTTCCTATTAATAAATTTGGTTACTATCTCCGAATTTTCAATTTTGAATTTTATTAATTTACTCTCAAAGTCCAGTTTTGCTTTACTTTCTTCCAAAAAATCACATCCCATTATGAAATCTAAATTTAACCCACTCACTACCAAAAAATTCATTAACAATTGTTTACCCTCTAATTCTATTTCTATACATACTTGTTTAGAAATTCTTTTACTTCTTGTTCCCGTCACACCCATTACTAATAAATTTGATACTGGTAACTCCATAATTTTATTCTCACTTAAACCTAACAACTCTTGGTAAATGCTTTCATTTACAACTGTTACTTCAGAACCTGAATCTACGATACACTTATATTTTCTATTATAAACACCAATTCCTATCTCTATTATCTCACCTTTGATTGGCTTTGATTTTATTTCCGTAAAATTACTTTCATCTATCAACATACTGTTACCTTCTAAACTTAAGTTACCATTATCATTTTTATTACTGGTGTTATGTATATGTGTCGTCAAAATTTTATTGCTTAATTCTAAACTCGACCCAGCCTGCTTAGGCAATGTAATACCGGTCGATTGTATTAATGCCTGTGTTCGTTTCCCTTATGTTGTTCAGGTGGACCTTGTCTCATGTTAGGCCTATTTTGATTTTCTCCTCTATTCCCTATTTGTATATTTTGTATGGGTGGCCTATTCTGAAATCTACTCGGACCATTGTAATTATTGTACCTATCCTGATTAAACTGTGGTCTGTCCTGATTAAAGTGTGCTCTGCTTTGATTAACATGTGGCCTACCTTGGTTAAACTGTGGCCTATTTTCATGAAAATCTCTATTTCCGAAATGTTGCCTATTTCTATTTTCATTAAAATTATCATTAGACCTACTTTCATTCATATACTTTTGGCTTTCTTGCCAATCCATGATGATTTTTTCTAGTTTAATTAAACTTTCCGGCATTGCTGCTAAAATTACTAGTCTTAAGTCGTTTGGCAACTGCTTTACAATATGCCTAGTAAAAGTTTCCATCGGCATAGGTGGATCCAAAAATTGAGACTGATGAAACAATCTTATAACATAATTATGTATCTCTCTTACTTGACCTACAAAGGGTTTACCTAACATAATCTTAACTCTCAAGTTCTCCTGCTTATCCTGTGACCAAAATCTATTTAAGAAGGCTACTTTAAAATCCTTGAAATTACTCCATTCCTTATTGTGGACATCAAACCAAATCGCCGACTCCTCTTTAAAATATTTACGCATCAATGCTGATTTCAATTCCCATCTGTCGTCCCTGTATTGATTAAAAATCTCTAATGCGCCTATAAACGTTTTAGGGTGTGGTTCCCTCTTTTCATTAAAAAATTCAGACACTACTGTTTCATGTTTCACATCATTAAACATCACTACTGATTTATTACTTAATTTGTTTTCAATTTCTTCTCTTATTTCCGCAAAGTTATTCTTAACACCATTCAATTCCAAGTCTACTTTATTTTTAATTTCACATACATTATTATTAATTAATTTAATCTCATCATTTACTTTACCAGAATTGCTATCTACTTTTTTAATCATCTGTATGAATTTACTTTCAAAATTTACACTAACTTCGTCTATCTTATCATTTACCACTCCAAATCTGCCATCCATATCTTTGGAGATCTCTTCAAATTTCTTATCAGTGTCTAATTTTAAACTTTCAAAATTTTGATTCAATACAGTTATTTCTTGTTTACAATTTTCAAATTTGACATTAAAAGTTTCAAGAATTTGTTTGTTTTCTTTTTTAAAATTTTCTAATTTATTATCAAGATTATCATTTAGTTTCAATTCAAAATTTTCAAATTTAGCATTAAGAGTTTCAAGGGTTTGTTTATTTTCTTGTTTTAAATCATTAAAAGCTAATTTATTTTCTCTTTCACCTTTATCAATTTTTTTATTTAAATCATCAAATTTACAATTAAAAGTTTCAAGAGTTAGTTTATTATTTCTTTCAAAATTCGTTAAGAAGCACATCACTATGTCAAGTGGATTTTTTGACTCTTCTTTTTTATCAGTTGCATTTACAACTGGATTTTCATCTACCTGTGCCATCACCTCATTATTAGGCCCACTCTCATTCATATTTAAGATCGAATTATTTAAATCTAACCCAGAATCATCAAATGTATCTTCAATGCTTTCCATATTGCTGTTTTTACTCTACACAATTTCTCAAATGAAAAATAAATCACTATTTTCATAAAAATAATCAGTCATCATGTCCTTCCCAATCCAAAAAATACTCACAGTCCAACCTTTTCGTCAATGTAGCCCCACGTTATGGGCGCCATTTTGTATCATTATGTTACAAAAAAAAAATGTTGAAGTTAAAAAAAATTTATGTAAGAAAAATTATTAATTTAAATTTAATTTACATGTGAAATGAATATTTGTTTACTGCTTTACCATTACTCTATTTTATTATCATTATTGGTTATCTCAAAAAACAAAATCTTTATTTGCAAATTTATTCTAAGTCCAAATTGTAAACAAAACAACAGAGTGTCAAAGTCAGCTGACACCTATTGCCTAAATCTTCATTTCACATCGGCTTATTTATCTATGCTCTGTCACCTAGATTTTCATCTGCGATCACATCAGCAGACGACAGACCCAGATCATAGAGTATTGCGTCTATGCTCTGTTTCCCCGCCTATGCAGAAGTTTTAGCGCCTAAAAAATCTAGTGGCGACGACATTTTGTTACAAAAAATATTATTAAAGGTTAAGTTATGAACTTGATTATAAATGAAGTTAAGTTTAAAGCGTGTGTTCTAGGTTCTAGGCTACCTGAGTACTTTGGTGGAAACTAGGAGTAAATGAATATAGACTAGACGGACATGATGACTGAACTTAAGATTTTACTCCATTATTAATTAAATTTTACAAAACAAAAAAAAAAATAAATAAAGACCAAGTTGAGTAAGATATTCATTCGTACATTTTTTACACAGACAATTTCCTGTGTACAAGACATATAACAAACTAACCTAACAATACAAAAATGAATACAACCTAAATAAAAAAAAATGCAGACATTCAAAGAAAAGAAAATTTTACCCTACCATCACACCTTGCACAATGTCACGTCTCTCACTCTACACTTTTCCAGAAAAAAACTATGCACAGTCACCTTTCGTAAACGCGTTCTCATTTTATAAACACATTGCCAGCTTCACTCACTAGTCTCCAACTAGGGTCTACGGCAAACTCGCCATATCCTCTTCAATTTCTGTATTCACATACAATCTCCTTTAAGAAATTCCTTCATTCAATATCTCCTCACAACACAAATCACACTTGATTTAAAAACGCATTGTTCGTCTCACCGATTGTTTAATTACAAAAAAACTTTTCTCTCGAAAACAAGGACACCGTCCGTCCATTTTCTTCTAACACATAGCTAAGACTGAGTTTCATTTCAGCGTCTCTATTGCTCACTTGCCGCGTTTTTTTTCTTTCTAGCCCAATCCTGGGTCTCGTATTAAAACACATTACTTTTCTTTGTCGCATAATGTAATGGTGACGTAATGTCTATTTATTGTCTTTTTTCCGCGTTTCTGGAAACTTCTACTGAAACATAACCCTAACCGTGTTTAAAAAAATATACCGAATTTATCCTAACGTCTGCATTTCACAAGTTTTTTATTATAATGAAGTTAGTTTTAATTTTGAATTGTCTGCATTACTTAAAAGAAAGAATTATTTACTCTTGAGTGATGAATCAAGACAGTACACATTTACTTGAATTAGTCAATTTCAATTTTAGGTAGGCTTTGGTTCCAAACTTTACTTTATGACTCTTTATGTCTTTTATGTTAGAACCTGGATTCGCATATGTTACATTCCTCAAATTACGTGTCAACTCAGCCAAATATTTGCACATCACCTGTCATATTTAGAGTTTCTTTAAGGTGTTTACAAATTATATATTAGAGGTGTGATTTGAGTTTGAAATATTGGAGTTAAACATTACAAATATATGAAGGTATAAATACAATATTATTTTCGTAAAAGTTAAAACTATATTTATTTCTTCAAATCAAAGACTTAATCGTATAAGAATTAATACAAGAATTCCCTATTCAATAACTCGCCTCTTTTAATTCAAACTCTAATAATCCAGACTTCACATAACCTGGACAATACAGCACTTGTTCCATAATAATGATTGAAAAGAGACCTAAGAACTAATTGAGATATTGAATACTAGGAGATTGCACATTTACTATCATCAGAAGTCAGTTCCTATATTGCTCAGCTATGTAGTGTTAGTTCTAAATTAATGTTCTTAGTACTTTGTCTTTTAATTCCACTCTAGTGTAGTATACTAGGTATTTAAATTTATTTTTACATTGTAATTAAGTAAACTTAATTTATGATGTACACATAGAAAAATGTCATTTTCCCTTCATTGTAGAAAAAGAATTCATCAGTTACACACTGTGTCAGATATAAAAACTGTATAGTTTTACAGTGGAACTTGGATAATTCAAACTTCAAGGGGATTACTATATTTTGTACAATCAAGTAATTCAAGGTAGCAAGGTTCAAATTACCCACTTTGAATTATAGAGGACCCAAGTTGAATAACCATTATTCCCTTCGGCAGTGTGTTCTGATTATATTTTTATTCATATAATCCTGTAATAAGGAATACCACGGTGGAGGTGAAACATACCACGGTACAAGTATTTTGTTTGAATAAACAGTTCTTAATTTTATTTTAATCAAAAATTGACATTTGTAAGAACAGAAAAGTATAGTTGATAAGATTTGAATTTTAACTTTTCTTCTACACAGCTTCATCTACAGTTTTTAATAGGTTTTGTTTTTCCTCTACTCTCAGTGTCTTACATTTTCGTTTCACTGACATACTGCAGCCACTTCACACAAACCACTTCACAGTCACTTTAAAAAATTGCAGCTAAAGGTTAATAAAATACAGAATGGTAGGCACATACATACACACGGTGTGAACACATTGCGGGAAAATTCAAGGATGTGAGAGAGGGGGGAATATCATGTCTTAAGATGAAAATTTTGACATCTTGCTCAGTACAACTACCCTAAATTTTATTTTACAATGATCCGTGGGTCAAAACTTCCAGTTATAGAGTTGATTTTATTAAAACTTTGACTTGTAGTGGTTTTTGAACATCTACCTTTGAGTTATTGAGATTTACCGATACGTCCAGAAAACCAACAAAATTCATCTTATCAACATTCTTTTATCATGGTCAACTTTAGAGGGAAACTTAGCATTGAGGGTTATCAGAAGTTGTAGGAGAATGGCAAACATTAGTTATTGATATTAGAGTTATCAAGGTTCCGCTGTATAATTTTAATTATAAAATAACCTTGATTTGTTTCTATATACAATATTTTTCAACTTTATATTTAGAAACTGCAGCTTGTTCCCTTGGTCGCAAGACAGATTTGATCACAAAGCTTGTCAGTTGGTGTGCTACAGAGGATCATCCTGGAGTACAAGGAGAAGCTAATAGACTGTTGGCTTGGCTTATTAAAAACAGCAGGTATAGTAAGTTGATCCATTATCAAACATAATCCATAATAAAAATATGTTTTAAACTCAAAGTTTGTGTGTATGTGTATATGTTTTGTTCTCTATTTGCTTCAGACAATTTGATGAATCAAACCTAAATTTTGGTACAGATAATCTTTGGTACACTACTTAAAAAATAGGCTACCTTAGAAATTCCTTCTTTTTACACTCCCAAAATTTCCATAGTCTGGTTTTTTACACTTTAATAACTTCTCAAATAGGAATTAATTATTTTCTAATTAGCATATTTAATATATATATATATATATATATATATATAAGCAGTTTTTTTTTTTTAATGGGCATTGGAAGAGTAAAATGAGGTTTCATCGACCAATCAGAGTTACGGTTTCTTTTTGTGGGCATGTCGTCCAATGTTCTTATTTTGACAACAGCCATTTTTCACAACGTTACTTTCCCTTGATGTTGGATTCTAATAAATTCTTCTGAATTTTGTATACATTTTTAACAGACCTTCCGAATGCCTAAATTTTCATTTTATCCTGTTTGTTCCCTCAGTTAAGGTTTTGTTCTTTTATAATTTGTTTATTTTTGACGTCTTCCGTCGAATTTGTTAAGTTTTCGCCTACACTTTCACATTTCAATGTTGAAAATAAATTTTGAATCGTCGTGTCATGTCTATATTATAATTTTATGGTAAAGTATATTTAATTTAAAATGATTTTGAAGTGATTATCAGTGCCGAATGTGTCAGGAAATATTTGTAATTGATTATTTTGAGGTGAGGAATCTGGATTTCCGTAATTTTATATAATCTAGTCGGAGTTTCGCATATTTACCGCTAGGCGTCGTGATGGTCATTTGTTGGACTTTGTTTGTGTGGCAGGTGGAATATGATCCTTAAATCTTTTTTGAGACGATTGGCCCGTCTGTCCTATGTATTCTTTGGGTAATCAGTGCAAGATGTTCAATAAATTCATGTTTTTTTATATTTATCTTTCATGCTGGTGTTTCTGTTTATATTATTTTGTTCTATTTGTGGTGGTATAACCTTGTTTTAAGAATATTTCTTATTATAAGTTGTAAATATTTATTGTATTCTGCTGCTACGTATTTAGTTTCTTTGGTTATACTTAATTTCTTAGTTTTTTTGTTCTCGTTTTTCAAATAAAGTATCAATTATTTTAGCTTTGTGTCCGTTTTGAAATTGCTGTGTATTTGATACAATAATTTTAATTAGATAGTATTTTCTTTAAAATCATCTTGAAAATAGCTGAATAGCTGAATAGCCGAAACAGCTGTCGTGAAAAACATGTTAAACAAAACTATTGGACGGTGAGTTTGATACCGTTTGTATAATTTAGAACAGTAGTTGGTATGGCATAAATAAATAAAAAAATAAAGAACTAAACATACGAAAGAATTGTTGCTATCTTCTCAAAAATACTGATTTTACATGTATCATTTTGAAAATGAAATTGAACTATGGATGTCATTATAGGTTAAATCTCAGAATCGAACTAATCAATATTAATAAAATGTTGTTGAAATATGAATATTTATAATCAGCGTTACTTGTAAAAGAAAGTTACAGTTCATGAGTAAATTGCTAAAAATGAAAATAATACTGACAGAATTTTATTTCAATTTACTAGTAGACTGTAATTTTCTTTTATGTGCAGTTTGGTCCATTGATTTGGATCATGAATAAAGATATTTCCCTAAAGTTTGATCAAGATTGTTTGGGCCCAAATTTATCTTATGTGACATTCTAGGGCAGTGGTCATTTTCTTTTTGTGGAAAAACTGTCGATGAGTATTTTTGAAGAATTGATGTTTTGTTGGATCTTATTTTTTTGTTCAAAATTGTAATAGTTGATTTTTCATCTTCTTATTCATTAATTGGGCAGTCTATGCCTTTTACACATCTGCCACAAGGGCGTTTTGTACTCCCAAGTGGATAATAGATGATTTGATGTCCCTGGACATTCCCTAAGAAGACCTGTAAGCACCACGAACTTCAGAATCTTTCTGATAAGATTGTTTCGAGGGATTATCTGACCCTTTGTCAATGATTTGAGAGTTTCTGTATTTTCTAGATTGAAGTGTTTGGATTTGAAGATCAGTTGAATAAAATTTAAATTCAAATATCTTTTCTATTGCCACTAGGCAAATTTAATCTCATCTAACAAACCAAAATTATTATGATTAAATATACATTATACTTAGAAAGCTAAGATTTGTTTATTAACCGTTGCTTTTTTTAAAAGTTACAGTCCTAAACATAAAAGATTTTATCTTTTAATTGTAGTTATTCTCATTTTGAAGATTTCACAGCTGTTTCTCATGTAGTCAACACAAATTACTTTCTTCTTTTTATATTTTCATATTAAAGTTTTTAGTATATACTAAAGTCATTATAATTTTGTAAATTTACACTTTATTACCCATCTTGTGAATATTAAACACACTTTACTGTTTTTCATCTAGTTTGGTTTACCATTTTTTTGAAACACGTCTTTCCAAAACACGTTTTCTTAGTTAGATCTATCCACAAGACTATCCTTTCATTTTCGGACAAGACTAATATCATAAGCCCAAAAAATCCAACATCATCTTTGGTCCAGAGCCTACAGATGTATCCAACTAGCTAAAAAACAACAATGCACTGAATTAAGGATTCATTTAGTTTCTAACTTAATATGGTCATATACTTTATTCTTTATAATCATGTCTCACTATCATCTACGGTCTAAGATTATTTACAAAATGTCAAACTTAAATGAATTTGTTAAAGTTTATCTTTTATGTTTTTGTTTAAAATGTCTAACGTCTTTACACAAGTTTTCTTTTACATTTACAATTCATTTTCAAATATGAAGATTAGCCTAATTACACCTAACCTGCCTTGGTATCCTATTATAAGATATTCGTTTTTATCACTCTGAAAAGTAACATGTTTACAGACCATATACGAAATTTGATACAAATTGTTCTACTTATTTAGGCTAAAGCATAATGCATGAACTCCAAATAGAAATCATTCCGAAAACCATTTCTTTTATAAAAACCCAAAGATTCTTCAAACAGGTGTTTCCATAAAAAACTCAGGCTTGATTTTACTGACCCATCATAAAATTTTCTCTGCACAATTTATAAATGAGAAAGTAAAATGAGACAAAAACAGTATAAATACTCTAGTTTTAAACTAAAATCTAGTTAAAGGCTTGAGTTTATACTTAAATTATAGATTAAGTTTTAGTTTCCAATATGGCTATAGGCTATTACTAGGTTAAGTTGGTTCTTTATTTTTTTATTTTCTAGTTTTATACTTGATCTCGAAACATATATTAGTTTTCATATGGGCAAATGTCCAATTAAACTGTATTAAATAATATAAATTATGTTATAAAAGTATAATTTATCCCATTAATGACATAGTCATTTTCTGTAAAATTAACAAATCCTATAATCCAACAAAATGAGGATCTATAACATTTCTCCTTCACCATTATTTCTATTGTTAATACTATATGTTTTCTGCAGAGATCGTGAGGTAATGGGTTGCATGGTGTCCTGTGGAGCTGTAGGTCGTCTAGTCGCTATGATTAATGCAGAACATGCAGTTATGCAGATTGAAGCTTTGCTTGCACTTACGCTACTGTCAGCAATGCGAATGGCAGATGCGGAACCATGTCTTGTAGAAGCCAAAGTTGGGGAACAGATTGTAAACCTTGTTCATCCTCATATTGAAAAAGAAGTCTTCCAAAATGTCTTGGCTCTTGTCGGCCAGTTGGCAACATCAGGTGAAGTAATATATTATTTTATAATCAGAAGCTAATATGGATTTTATAGGAGAAATCTTATTAAATTAATTATAATCCATTTGATTAATGTAGTATATTGCATTACAACATAAAATAATTAACATTAACAATTAAAAATCTTAAGCACTTTGAAGGAGAGACAATAACATCATTCTGAAATGATTGGCCTATAAGGTATTAAAGAAAACTACAAAACTATCCTTTCATGGCTCCAGAACCTTTATGTAAGCGGCTGATAGATAATCTAAGTAATATGGTTAATTGAGACTGTTAAATCCAGGTCCCTCTTGATAAGAAGATGATTTTTTCAAAGAAGTTCATTTTGTTTGCAAAATATCTTTCACTTTTGAATGGTATTATTTTGCTAACTGAACCCTACTTAGTTAAATTTCACCTAAACAAAAGATAGAATTGCTAGGACAAGATGTATGTCAGTTCTGATCTTGTGGAACAGAGATTTCAGACTGAACACCTTTTGTATAAGTGTGAGATGTTAGCTCAACCTGAAGTCTTTATCCTGAGGTCCTCATCTTCTGTTTCTTTCCTAAAAAGCTTAGGTATAATCTGAAAGGAATAATAGTTAAACCAATATACAGAGTGAGTTAAAAGTATGGAAACTCCTCATTAACTTCAAAACTGTTCCAGATTGAATACTTTAACTTTCAGGATAAGTTATTGGACAACTACTCTATCTTTTGATGAGCAACAGGATATCAACATCTTCGGGGGGGGGGGTTGTATCTCAAATATTTTAAGTATGAGGGGCATTCAATAAGAAAGAGACAAATAGGCCTAGTGTTAAAGTGTTTTATTATATATAGGTAAAACCTTTTCTATTTTTCAACATAATCCCCCACCCCTACATTTATACACTTTTCCCATCGTGGTACCATCTTTTTTATGCCTTCAACGAAAAATTCTTTACTTTGGCGTCGAAGCCAGACTTGCACCGCTGTCTTCACATCTTCATTGTTTTCAAATCTCTTACCTCGCAAACATTCTTCCATAGGTCCAAACAAGTGAAAATCTGATGGAGCCAAATCAGGACTATAAGGAGGGTGGGGTAGAACTTCCCAGTTCAACCTTTCAATAGTTTCCAGTATTTCATAAGCTTTGTGCGAGCGAGCATTGTCTTGGAGAAAAAGCACTCCCTTACTCTACAAACCCCGTTTCTTACTCAGAATTTCTGGCTTCATTTTTGCTTCCAGTTCTTCCCTGTAGTACTCTGTATTAACAGTGCACTGAGTTTCCAGGTAGTCATGGAAAATTGGACCTTTAAAGTCCCAAAAAATGGTAAGCATGACTTTTTCAGCTTTTGGTTGGGTTTTGAAATTTTTCCTTACAGGAGAAGACACATGTTTCCATCCATGCTTTGGCGCTTGGACTCGGGCTCAAAATGATATATCCAATTTTCGTCACAAGTGACAATTCTTTCAAAAAAGAAAGCTTTTCCTTCTTCCTGATAACATCTTTTCAGTTCCTTGCAGATTTGTAGTCTCACATTTTTGTGGTTGTCTGTCAACAGTTTTGTAACCCACTGTGCGTATGGTTTGCGGTATTTAAACTTGTCATAAATGATTGAGTGGACAGTGCCTACACTTGTATGACAAGTTTCAGCTATTTGCGCCACTGTAATTTTCGGTCTTCCTGAATAAGAGTTTTGATTTGGTTTTCCATCAAAGCATTTGAAACCTCAATCGGTCAGCCTGAATGTTGCAAATCACTCACATTTGTTCGCCCAAGTTTGTACCGATCTATCCACTTATAAAGGTTTGCACGGTTTATACAACTTTTCCCATATTGTCTTTTCATTCTTGAATAAATTTCAGATGGTTTTCTTCCTTTAGAAAACAAAAATCTAATAACAGCTCATTGCTCTTCCAAAGTGTAATATTCAAAAGAATTTGCCATTTTCAAAACATTGCAAAAATAAACAAATGTTAACAATGACAAAACAGCTGTAAAGCAGCTATATGTAATCGCCCGCTAACAATATCTGTTCATATATATATTTTGACTGGATATTGAGTGCCTTGCAATACCAGTAAGGATTTTCATGACTCCAATACCGATAATTGTGGAGATTTACATTGCCATTTAAAAATAATATTCCCTCATCACTATTGCTGTGTTGTTTAATAAATAATTATGATCCACACAAATATTGTTCATCATAATTTCGCAAAACTCAACTCTTCGATCGAAATCATTTTCATTAAGTTCTTATACCAGATGAATATTGAAGGGTTTAAAATTTGCACCTTTCAATGTCAGAATCACTGAACTGTTTTTAATGTTTTATTTTCATGCTGCTGTTCGAGTCGAGCAGTGAAGATTCTCAATAAATTCTTGCATGATCTCTAAAGATTGTATGTTGCAAATATAGGCCTCCCTGGTTTTTTCCTGTTATTAATGCTTCCTGTTTCTTCAAATCGTTTGATGGTTTTTGATACTGTACTTTTCGAAATGGGGTTAAGATTATTTGTTGCATTGAACATTAAATTCACAAATGTCATTGTACAACCTAACTCTATCATCGAAGCCTCTCATTATTAAAAGTGTGACAGAAAAGTAATGTTAGCAGGTTGCACAAAAGAATTCAGTAAACAAAAAAAAATACACTTAAAGGTAGACAACAAAAGGTTGCTTATAAGTATGATAAAGGCAGACACACTCTAAATGGAATATTGTACACACCAAAGAAGTGAGCTTAATATTTGCAAAAATTGTAAGAGATAATCTGTGATCAGCTGACATCATTAGATTATTCCACCGACTGCCACACTGTCAAACAGTAGAAGGATGGCTGTTTGAATATTTATTATATTAAGCTATAAATTTATTTATTTGCATTACAGTTCCTTAGACACCAAAATGTTATTTTTTGGGTATCCATCACCATTTTGGATACAGACATCATAGCAACTTTTTATTTATACCATTTTTTGTCTTAAAGAGAGATTAAAAATGATATACTACACTTTTTATGAGTGTTACCATTTAAAATATTTGAACTGGACCACACCAACCCCAAAAAGGGGTTGAAACTGTTTCTCATCAAAAGGTAGGGTAATTGATCAACAGCTTATCCTGAAAGTTACAGTATTCTATCTGGAACAGTTTAACCCTCCAACTGGTGATCGACCACTTTTTGCCTTAAAAGTGGTCGCTTCGTTAGTCACGGCTCTATTCACCAACTAAAAAACACGTATTTTGCCATTCAACGTTACGCCCACTTAAAATTGTCCCATCGCAATAAATAAAATACCGTTGGAAAGCTAATGTTCCGTAGATGCATATCATGCAAAAAAAATACCACAAAACGTTATTAATAATATTCCAAAAATTGGCGAAGTTCGCATAGTTTTCATGCGAAACGTCAAAGTTTTACGTCAACAAGTTTTAAACAAAACATTCGTCTCGTTTGTCAATTATTCCTATTTCGAAATTTCAATCTGTCACATCGGACATAACACTGCTTGATAGATCGCGTCTTTCTCTTCAAAACCGTGTTTATCAAATGTTTCCAACTAGTATAGTTTTTATTATATAAAAATTAAACCAAATCAAGAATTTTAACGCTATTTTACATGCTAAAAATTACATTTTTTGCAATTCAACTTTTATCCTAGTAGATATTATATTATCGAAATGTATTCTATACCATTGAAAAGGTAATTTTTCAATCTTTCATAACCAGGTTTAGAAAAATTAAACTTGCGTCAAATAGTAAAACAAGACTTGACTGAAGTTGATGTTCATAACGCTAGGTTGCGACAACTGGCCGCGGCGAGTTTTATATAGAAAATATCACCTATATATGTTCATATATTTTTTCTAAATGGTAAAACTTGTCCAAATGTTACAAGTTGACAATATTATATAGTATTTTTCTTCCTCTTTCGAACTATGAAGACGAAATCATCCTAAGTTTTATAGTTTACGAGTTACATACAATCTACGATGTGGCTTACTGAATATTTTGATCCTACTCTTGACTTGGATTATTTAGACGCTATTCCATATTTCTACATTGACGTCATAGATTTTTTACCGTTCTCTTACATCATTCTAAAGATGAGATTTCCATCTTTAATTTAGTGTGTGTTAAATATTTGTGCATTGAAAATTAGGGAAGCTATTTTGATCCAAAGTTCCTCCATTTCAAGTCAATCTTTCACGATGCAATTAGACGCAAAAGGGCGTGGCATTTGTGTAATATATTTACTATTTCTTTTATTTTGAAGGTTTGTGTATACAAATTGTATATAAATTGTATATACAAGTTACAATATATGTGTTTTTATTTCTAAAGTTTGTTTTTGAGTGAATTTCGAGTGTGTATATGGAATAACCTATAAATAAAAATGGCAAGTTTAGGCTATATGCATATTTTCTTATATTTAGTGTTTTATATGAGTATACAAGCGAATATGTGTGTTATTCTTTGTAAAGTATATTGTCTTAGTAAAATCTAATGATTTTGTCTTAGGCCTAGCTTTAGGAAGTTACTAATTACGCCTAAATGTCAAGAGTTCAAACCTAACCTCAAGCGTCAGAATACAAATTTTTGAAAAATCGTCATTTTTATTTAGGAAATGTAACATATTATTATTTTTTTCCCCTAAATATATTCACAAATATATTACAAATCTCAACAAATGGTTGAAAAAATTGCAAAAAATGTATTAGTATGTTTTTGATCACAATTCCTATGAAATTTCTGCTCTGTTACTCTTAGATTTTTTGGTATTTGACCAAAAAACTCCAAATTTGATAAATCTAACTTTTTTTTCACTACACACCTACATTCTATGCACCTTTCTGGACATAATGATATATAGAAGTTCTGTATAAAATATATTTTACTATTTTTAATGTTTTTTTAAAAAAATAAAGAGAAAATTCAGTTTTTACGTAAAATAATTTTTTACATTTTTAAAATGTAACAAATTTATATATTTGTTTTCCTAAATATATTCACAAATAATACACAAAAATTGTGTATATCTTAGAAATAGGTAGTAAGCTATTGATTTTGGGTGATACCGATTTTTCTGAAAATTAGTTAATATCATTTTTGACATCTAACATACTTACTCCAAAACCGTTTCAAAAATTTATTTTTTTATTACATAGATAAATTCTATGCATCTTTCTGAGAAAAATGATATCTTATAAGTTAGGTTTTGTATACAAATAATATATTTTATTAATTTTTAAACGAACGAAGAATTTTTAAGACATCTTAACATGCGCCAGCTGGAGGGTTAAAGTCGAATAGGGGTTTTCATACTTTTGACTCACTCTGTATATATATGAATAAAAACAAGAACAAAATTAAAAACACTATATTTTGGTTTATTAAAAACTTTATCAAAAGTATAAAAGACCAAATATTACAAAACAAAATTTAACAATTTTGTAACACAGTATATAAATTTAGTCTGTTGTATTGAATATTCATGCCATCTCAATTTTTGTTCGAAGTATTAGTAAGCTAGTTCCACTTGTTGCAATTTTAGTATATTCCTGCCATGAGGTAATTGTTTTATGGTCTTTAAGTTATAATAATGTTCAAAAAATTTATTGGTTGCCACGGACCTTCTAAGAATAGCTCATGAAATCTCAGGGGTCCGTGGGACCTATTGGGTTAAACCATAGATATCTGAATGTGAGTTTAATATATCAAGTTGAAAGCCCTTAAGTTTTATATTGTATGACTTTATTTTATATTTTATGACTTAGGAGAGATGCGAACACACCTGTTAGAATCAGGAGTTCCAAAGGCTTTATCTCTGGTGTCCATACGTGAGAATTTAGCTGATGTGCGAGATCAAGTCATGCGTCTCGCTTCTATGATCGACTCAGGTTGAGACAAAATTTCTATGTTTAACTTTCTTGAATTCCTGTATTTAGTTTTACATTCTCAACAATATCCTTTGGCTTAGTTGTACCTCAAGGTTAATGTTGAATTTCTTGGCACATTTCACATTTAATTATGTCTATTCAATTTGAGCCAATAGACCTAATAAAATGTAAAATTAATAATATTTATTTACAAACAGATTTATATGTTCTTTATAGATTTTATATTTCAATAGTTTTAAAATCGTGTTATTCATAGATAAATTATGTAACATTTCAACGTTAATGTCTTTTGAAAGAAATGAGAATTAGAATAGCCTAATTATGTAGAAAGTGGCACTCCTCTAGGCAGTTTTAAATTTTATATAATAGTATCAATTTTAATCCATAATGTAACTTATTTATAGACTAAATACTGCATTTACAGAGTAAATACTAATTAAAATTTGTATGTTATATTTTAAAATTATTGATAAAAATTTAGATATAAATTAAGTAGCGATTACAACAAGGAAATTTTTTGCAACATGTAACATACTGTGTTTACGTGAATCATTCGATAAAAAACCTTACACATAGTATATTTTTTCATCTTCTTTCATTTCCCTTCATGCCATTACAGAGTCAGGGAGTTGTCTCCACCGACTATTTCCATCCCTATTTGTCTCTCATCATTCCTTGCATCTGATCTATTGTTTTGGTGCACTGGTTTTTCAGCTTTTCAATAAAATCTTTTTATATAGTTCTTGGTCCTGTCTTTTTCTCACCTTCTTACAACTTTGACTTCTATTTTCTTTCTTCTCCCATTCTATAAGGACGTCCCTACCACTGACTATCTTCAATTATACTTCTTAATTTCTTAATTATGTTTGTCCCAACTTTCGACTTAAAATTCATTTCTTATATTTTTTCCTTCTAGTCTTATCGAATGCTATCATAAAATACTTCATAGAATCTTATTTAAGTGTCTGTCTGCCCCAACTTCCCACATATCTTTAATTACTTATCTTTTCTCTTCTAGTCTTATTGACTACTATCATGAAGTACATCATATTATGTGCCTATCTTGAGAAGATGAGCTTAATAGAGCAGAATTGGAACATGGAACGATTTGTAAAGCTGCATTTTAGTTGTAGTCGATACATCCATTTTTGCAGTGTTTCTATTACACCAAAAGCTTCAACTCTTTTGTGGTGTGTGTGAATTTATAATGTAGCTTCTCTTTCTTCTGGTGCATTGGAGTCACTGAGCGAGTTCTACAACTTAGAATAATGTATGAAATGTTGGTATTTTTTGTACTCTACAAGGGGGATAATTCACTTTATTCACAAACAGATATTGTATTTCAGTTTACGATACATAATCTTAAATAAAATTTTACTATTCTTGTAACTTTTGTTCTTCTAATTTACAGCTTCAAAAAAATACAAAAATTAAGTAAAAAATATCTTTATTTGATTCATCACATAGATTTTACAAAAACTCTACGATTCATTGGACATATGCACTAAATTGTAAGAAAATTTCACTAAACTTTCTTTTGTAATTTACAAGTTAATATGGTGACAGTATATTCTTTGGAATATCCTCTTCTTGTTCGATTCACATCCAGTAAAAAATATGTTGGAGCCTTGAATGAGTATTGCTTTTAATTTGAAGATGATCCATTCTTTTTCACATCATGGTAGTGATGAATTGTACGTAATATATTTAAAAAAATATCTCACTCTTTTTCTAACCATAATCCTTTTTTTTTATCTGTATAATCTGACCTTCAAATTTCCTGCAACAATCCCCTTTCACTTAAATTAAATACATCATTTTTCTGGATAAACTCTATTATAACGTTGACCATGGTTTGCATCAATAATATTTTTCTATTCATATCGGAAACAATGGCAACAACGTCCAAGGAGTTACAGTGTTACATGTTTCATAATATTTTATTGGTGTAATCATTGTTTAGACACATATTATAATAAACTTCTATTTTCTGATGTTCAGTAGATGCTACTCCTATGTGTAGAGTCATGTATAAATTTTGTTTTAATTGTTAAACATAACATTTATTGCAGGGTATTGTATGTTTATAAGGAATATAACTTTGTAGATTAATTCCTTTCCCAAATCGGTCTTTAGTTTGTTAAAAATGTAGAGTGCTTTCTTTCTTATATAATCTATGTAAGAATACAATATTGGTTTGAATTTTAGTTCAGCAAGGACCATAGGGATATAGAGATACGTCATTCAACCCAAAAAAGTGAGTGATACTTGCCTTATATGTAGGATGGATTTTTGTAAGTTTGTTTCCTGAGGGATAACTTCTGTGATTTTATATCTGTCAATATTGAATTTTGGATAAGGACTGTAAAAAACAAGTTGATGGGTGACTTCAGCTGGTTTCCTTCTTTATTATACATCGACTAGGCCTCAGGCATTGAAGCTGTATGTATGTGATGAACCCACCACTCGCTACAGTCGTATTACAAGCAGTCCCCATTTTATGCCATCTTGCTTTGTACAATTTCGCATTTATGCAGTTTAAAAAATGAAAAAGGTCTTTGAAAGGTTTTATATTTGAGCTGAGTTATGCCAAAGTTAAACAAAACTGCTTCTTTTAATTACTCAAATCTTGTTTAACATAAGCTTACTTGATCAATATCAATACTAAGCTGTATTACAGTACATAAGATGTTCTATTTGCTGTTATCGCGTTAGGCTATAAATAGTCCCCGTTATATGCGGTTTCGCTTTACTCAGCATTTTGTCGGAATGGATCTACTGCTTATAACAGGGGACTACCTATAGTGACTCCGCTTTGTTGGATCTCTTAACTATAAAAATATCATATTTTCTTTGGAGATCAGATTTCAAAATTACATTTTTTATAATTACTTTGATTGGTCATCATAGAGAAGTGGGGTTATTACCATTATACATGTAATTTTTTATCTAATTTAATGTTATCAAGTGAATAACACATGAGATATAAACGAAACACTGTTTAAAATCACTACCATTTTGACATTTAATTAGCTTTTTCTGAATTTCAATAGGATTTTGTATGACCACACTATAGTCCTCTATACCAAATGTCATGTTCTTATTTTAATTTTTGTTGCCGCTATCGTGCTTACGTAAAGACAATGACAAACAAACAGCAAAATCACTTATTCGGTTTCCTGAGGCCATGAAATGTACAGACCAGTAATAAATAGAGGTCAAAATTTTTCATAATTACCAAACTTGCCCTATACTCTGTATACTGGGTAAATAAAAGGAGATGACTGAATTCATTAGTTCCTTTCAGTTGGTGCACCATAGAGGAAAGATTAAGTAAATGATGCTAATTGAATGAATTCTGCTCCTATTAACCCTACTCTTACTGCATTTCTCTGAGATTGAAACCTGCTGGAGAACTGTGAAAAATCTTGTGTCCATATAGTCATAAACTACAGCTTATTACTAAAGCAGTCTTTTCAATGTTAGAATCCATACATACTTGTAACACCCAGCGTCAAGCCCCTGGTTAATCTAGTGGCTAAAGCTTTCGGTTTGTGTCCAAGAGTTTCGGGTTTTGATTCCTGTCGGGACATAAAAGTTTTGGTATTAATCCACCATTGTGAGAAAATTGGAGAGTTATGATAAGGGAATCCTGGCCGCAAAAGCTAAAATTAAGATGATGATAACTCTTGTGTTGATTACACATCAAACTATGAAAGCCGATTATCAGAACAGATTTTTTTTTATGCCAACATTGTAAAATAATTACAATTCCCTACAGAGTTAAAAATTTTGTAATATCCAATGGATTACTATTGCTCTTTGTTATGTTTCAACAATGAACAATATCTACAGTTCACAAAACCACTATTAAGTGTTTAAAATAATGACCATTAATTTTATTATTTTTTTTAATTTGTCTATTTAAAAAAAGCTTTATATAAGAAATTTATGAATATCAAGAATATCACTATTATGGCTACAGTTACAAACAACAACTATATGCCAAAAATAACCTTTTCAGATTAAGCAGGCAAGGAATTGTGAAAATCAGTTGGATGAACGAAGGTTATCATACTTCTCAATATCCCTTGTTTGTTACAAGAAACTGAACTTAAAATGGTAAATTTATTAACCCTTTGCACTCGAATGGCCAGTAGCACTGGCCACGCCAAGGTTGTAGACATCTCACATTTGTTTTGTCGTAATTTGTCCTCACCGCTCGGATGGCCAGTACAGCTGGCCGCGCTACTGTCATTGACAACTCGGCAGCCATATTTGTTGTTTCCCTCGCCAGCTCGGAATTATTTTTAAATGACTACTGTGTTATTTGCACACTCATAGTAATTATTGTATAAAGAACAAGTAAAGTTTAATTAAAATTTTTTAATTTATAGTTACTAATACTAAGATAAACATACGTTTAGGAAATTTAACTTTTATATGTATATTTTAACCACACATAACTAAATAAGTTGTTATAAAGTAGGACTTTACAGTCATGTTATATTCATACATAAACTACTTCACATTTAATGAACAAGTAAAGATCAATTAAAATTGTTTTATTTATACTTACTAATACTATTTACAAAATAAAAACACTTTACAGCTGGTTAACAACATAAAATGTAAGACAGTTAAATCACATACACACTGCAATGTCATTCACTGAACTAATTTACTCGTATAAAATTACCGTATGCACTGTTTGCCGCAAAACAAATGAAAACATGTGATTATTTAGTTCAAGAGTTGTCCGATAGGTTTCAGTACTCACCAGACATTATAACACAAATAAAATATTAGAAAATATCATATTAAAATTTGTCAAGTGGCCAGTGGTACTGGCCATTCGAGCGATAGTCGTATTCTATCTTGGCCAGTACTGCTGGACATACGAGTTGTGAAGACATTATAGCAAAAATGAATACGACCTGACACGCAAATGGCGGCGGCCAGTACAGCTGGCCATACGAGCGACGAGGACAAACTATAAATACCGTCTTCGAGCGCAAAGGGTTAAGATAACAATTATAGGTAGAGGTGATCAAATTCTATTGTATTGGAGACAGAATTTATGAAAACTATTACATAAATTTTCTAGTATAAATTTTCCTAATCTGTTTAGGTTAGGCAAAAATGTATGAAATTGTTTTCTGTTTATACTGGTTTTTAATATATCTTTATAGTCATCTCGAACAGAAATTTCATAGTATATTTAGTTTTCATTTACCATAAGGATTCAATTTACGCACATAAATCTTTTCTCCGCATTCATGTGTGAGTACATGGGACCAGGTCTTTAACTTAATAATTCTGTGGTAATCGTATACTAAATCCACTTTTTAAGAAATGTAATAAAACACATATGTTTAGACCCATTACTAACATGGATAAAGTCTGACAGGGTTTTTTTTTTTTTTAATTTAAAAGAAATCAATAATTTTAGAAATAGAAATAAGATTATAAAATATTTTATAGTGCATTATAATTTATTTATAATTGTTTGCAATCTCTGTTTTTAATAAGTAACAAATTTATAATCAAAGATACAATTTTGTTTTGTTTTCTTGATATTTAACATTGGGTACCAGAAAATAACTTATCAACTTGTTGCATAATGTTTTAAGAAGTAAAGTAGTAGCTATTCATGTTTAATATATTGAACACAAATTTTAGAAATCACTACTCCATAATTGTAACATTCCCATTACAATAAACATACTGTTATGCTATATATTCAAATAACAATTGTAATGGTGCGCATTCTAGTGGTGAAATATTACAACATTAAACTAAAACATAAAATAAATTTCTTGAATTAATGTTGCTAATAAAATATGAATTTTGAAATTGTACTACAGTGGCATATTCTGGGCTATATCTATTTGGTATCATTGTATATTATTATCTATCAAGTTGTATATTACTTAAGAGACTTGATAAAAAGTGAAAGATAGGAATTTAACCCATGAAAAATGATCCAGCTATGATCCCTTGAGAATGCCATAACTGTACTCACTCTAAGTGAGCCTCTGAGTATGTAAAGAAATGTGTAATAAATCAAAGGAATTTAACCTTACCTAACTTGTCTTTTGCATTAAATACCAGTTGAGGTAAGGTTAAATTTATTTATTAAATTCACATGATATTACAACTATCGCAATTGTTTTATTTTAAAACAAATTACAAAGCCGTTCAATATGCATCATACGACATGTGAATCTTGATTATGATCTTTAAATGGTTATCTTGATGCTTAATATGTAGTCAAAGTCTTGTTTATTAACACAGTCTTGTAATTTTAAGTTTGAATTTAATGATTCAAAATTAAATTCATTTTAGAATAAGCTTTAACAGTGACCATTTTAGAAGTGAATATGAAGCTTCTGAATTCATATTGCAAAACATGCATAACCTATAAAAATGTGAATTTGGTATTTCTCATTTTCAATTTTTACTCTGAAAACATAAATTATGCTCTAAAATACTATTTTTCTTTTTAAAGTAAGGTTCATATTGAATGAATTTTGCAAACATTGTTATTTATTTTTATGATAGATGTTCTATATTTTTTACCAGGTATTTAAATAGAGTCTAAGGTTATTTCTCTTGTGCTATAAGCTCGTCATAAGTGGAAATCATATGTGATTGAAATCTTGTTCTTTTTCCTCCTTGTCCTCTCTGCCATCATCACCTTATTATAAAAGTAAGAAAGAATTGAAAAAGGAAAAACTCTAATTCGAGAACAAGAGTTGAAAAAGAACTTGGGGTGGGGGGGTCTCAGAAGAGTGTTTAGAAGAATGTTTAGATCCAGCTTTTGGGGTCCCTGAGGATTGCTAAGTCTGTACTCCCCACAAATGAGCCCCTGATGGTAAAATCAAGTAAGTTTATAAAATCAGCGTCTTAGTGCATTTCGTTTTAATTTCTTTCTCATGTAACTTATGTAAGGCTAAAGCTAAAGACACGAAGCGGTTTGTATCAAGTCGACTATTGGCTCAACACATCAACCTATCTTAACTCAACATGTTGTTACCTCTAGACATTCGAGCAGCATTGCTACCTATCAATCCATATTTCGGCACTATTCAGATGTGGAAATTGAGCTTTAATGAACGAGCTACACAACACTCTAGAATAAAAATTTTAAAAAGTAAAATTAAATATTAAGTAATTAAATTACCATAATTTTTTCATTTACCACCGTATTCTTTTCTCTTGAAGACCTGCACAGTATCAGTTTCAAATATTGAACTTTTAGTTCAGGCGCTTTCCAAATGCTGTGCTCCCAAATTCTGAAACGTGTGTGACGAGATTAATGTGTTTAAAACGTGCAAGCCTAGTTCAGAGTAATTGCCACTGATCTACAATGAAAATGAATTAGCTGAGTTCATCAAAAATAATACACAGAATGTTTTTATCAATTAATTACTCACAGTATGTTAAGAGTTTATTTGATTTATAAATGCTAATTTAGTTTAGAATTAAAGAGAAAATTATACTACATTTTAATTTTTGAGAATCAATATTTTTACATTGTTGCTCTAGTGTGTTGTATTTCACCATGTACTTTTCTTTAATTCTCTTTTACATTATACTTATAAAGTAGTTATTATAAGTATCACATTGTGAACTTATATAACAACCTAATCATGCTTACAAATATTAAAAACTAGGTTTAACGAATAAACTATCAAATATCAACAGTTAACGGATTTCTTTTTAAGATGATTAATGATGTTATGTTCATAAATGTTACTCTTTAAACCAAGTATTTCAATAATATCTAGTCATTTACTATTTTAAACTGTTTTATAAGCTCTTGCAATATATTTTAAATATATATGTATTTTGTCTGTTGTTAAAGTTATATTGTGAATAAGTATTTATTAAATAAAAAAATATACCTAAATAAAGATGTACAGTATGTACTTGCGGTTAATGCGACAAATGTATAACAAACCCTGGTAAAAGCTCTTTTGTATAGTATTGTTTTTCTGTATTAAAACTTTTTTGTTTAGTTTGATTTTTTGTTCACTGAAGCTTGGTTTTCTAAATATTAATGTTTTATATTTTGAGCCCAATTAATGGCATTGATTTTTTATAAATGCATTAAGGTGCTCTTACTCATTATTCTAACCATCATAATATAGGAGTTAAGTAACAAGAAAAGAAAAAGAAATAAATAAAAATTTGCTAATCTAGTTTTTCAGTTCAGTTTGTTGTATTGTATGAACTCACAAATAATTTTAGTTGAAAAATAGGATATAAAATAGTTTTGATCAGAGGGAGGCCAATTTTATTGCTTAAATTGTTCTTTAAATTACTCAAAAAAATTGGTCCCTTTTTTGAAATCATCATAATTTAGTATCAACAATTTAAGTTGTAAAATATTACCATTTTGTGGGTTTTATTGCAAATATCTTCATTTCTATAGATCCTGCATAAATGAATCAAATCAGCTGGAACACATTTGTTTATTTTTGTTTATTATTAAATTAGCCTACAAAGAAAATGTGATTCGTTCAAAGTTGATTTTTCTATTCAGTGAGTTGTTATATAACCTCAAAGTTTACAGCTACCTTTTAAACGTTTACCTATAAGTATAGCAATTATTGATGGATTTTAATGAAACCTTAGAAAATATACTTTTTATTCTAAATGTCGTCACAATTTGTAGAACAACCTAAAACACTTTCTCAAAAGAGTTTTGGTTTTATATAAATAAGCCAAAAGGTCATCGGGAATTGAATTGTAGCTTTTTATAAATACTTTGATTTTTACTAGGCCTCAAACTTTTTTTTCCCTCGAAAAATGTGGTTTTAGGTTATGTTTAAATTTTTGGTAATTATGCAATGAAGCTCACTCTAGATTTTAGTCACTAAAAATCATGCAAACTTGAACTATTTACCTTCTTTGTCATTAATCAGATATTTTTTAACAATTTGAAACAATTGTAAAATTTTATTCATTAAAAAAAAAAAACTTATATTTTTGGACACAAGGAATTATGGCTTATTTTGGGTTATTATGAGAATGTGTACAAAGACAACATGAGGCAAGTTTGTGACTGTATTACGAGTCTATGTTTACAAAGGTCTGAGAAGGTAACTTATATAGTTACCTTCACAGACCTTTGTCCTTTAATTTATATGACATGATTTATACTAATGTAAAGTACAGTGTATAACATAAACATAGACTTAATTCAGTCACAAACTTGACTCACGTTGTCATTGTACACATTTGTCGTAACGCGAAAAAGCCTAATTTCCTTGTGTCTAAAATTGTAAGTTTCTTCAATGTTAATGAATTTTGAGACTTGAAAATTGTTTCGTATTGTTAAAAAATATCAAATTAACGACAAATAAGGTGAATAGTTTAAGTTTGCATAGTTTTTAGAGACTAAAAAATAGGGTGACCTTCAATGCATAATTACCAAATATTTATATTAAATGTTGAGCTTGACTTATGAGAAAAATTATACAGTATAACAAACACACAGAACACAATTCTCACAAATAATTTTTAGAAGTCAAACCCATTTTCTTTTCTTCATAATGTATTAATGAACCAATTTAAGCATAATTAATTGTTTGTAGGAGCTACCGTTTTACACAAATTATACTCCTAATTAAGGGACCAATTTTATGTTCAATGTTAAAAATGCCACAAAGAAACTATTTAAAAAATAAAATTGTCTTCCACCCCCCACCCCCCTTTCCAGACCAACAGGTTTTTTTATGTCTAATTTTACTCAACTATTTATGGAAAAAGTCAATCTGATTCTTGAAATATCAAATAATCTCAGTTGATCTGGATTAAGTGATTTTTTTAGCAAAGAAAGTAATGTTTTTGTTTTAGTTGTATAGAATGACCAAAATGAAAATTTAGCCAGTTAGTATGAAATGATAGTGATTATTTTTGTTACCTAATAAGTATTTGTTACATGAGTTGTATTTGTTCCATATTCAGGTTGAAAATTCGGTACTTCTTGATTTTATTTTTATTTTTGGTAATAATTTTGTCATTTTTTTACCATAGAAAGTTGTGACAGGTATCATTAAATACAGAATATTGATCTGTATATCTTAATTTAATTTAAAGTATTTTAAGTTGAATTTAATATTATAAAACTAGTGCAAAACAAATTTTTAAAACCAATTTACCTTTTGAGTGGAGTAACCCCCAAAGAGGCTCTCTGGTCTCCTACATTACACCTATAGGTTTATTTTCCTCTACTCAAGTCTAACATCTTAGACCGATTCCAGTGCTTTTGATTAACCCTAAAATCCTGTCCGAGATTCTAATGTCCTCTATAACTTATCTAGGTTGCTGGACTTCTAAGATTCTACTTCTCTATTGATCAAATAAGTGCATGGCATTTTCATTGTCTTGCCTGAACGGTATCCATATTGGTGTGGTATGATAAATACCATCCTTATGTATATACCTTCAGAGCTAATCGTGTCAATCACCTGCTGGAGAGACGTCCTATCACGCCTGACAATTGTCCTTGTCAGTTCAGTATTGGATTCCCTGACCAAGCATTGGTCTTATTGATATAAATGTTTTTTTCCTAACCTATATTTTAAAGATATAAATTACTGATGTCAGTCCTACAAGGCAGTCAACTGCTTTCTTTTTATAGCGAACCTCTTTGTTAGCTTGTTCCTTTCAATTCCTGAATGACCTGAAACCCACCTAAGCTGGACAGTTTTGGCGGAGGTAAGGAGCGAGAGGGAACTGATAGTAATCCCATAGTAAATGTACTATAAAACTGTATGATAATTGTAAATCAAAATTGGTAGATAAAAATCAGTATGTTTCAGGATGGATGTGGACAGTTTTTGTAATTAAAATTTGTTAGCTGTCCATTTCAAAATGAATATAAGATCACCCGTACAAATGGTATGAATTAATGAGATTCTTCTATTAGTCGTTTCAAAATAAAAGCCATTAAAAAAGTACAACTTTTTTTGTCTAAGATAAAGATTTAAAAGATTAATTTTATCAAGAAAAATTAAAATCACGTTATTATAATCAAAATATACTAATCGCCAACGTTTTTACATGTTCCTAGATAAAAAATTAAAGCAAACAAAAAGTATTTGTCCTTTGAAATTTAAGTTCAGTAGGCTTATAGGACATACATGACATTTAGCATATAGTCTTCATAACATCATGGTATTGTGATAGGGAACACTACTTTATTTTAATCCTTACAGCCTAACACATTGAATATAAACAATATCATCAATTGGTTTCAAATTTCTAACCTTGGGATTCTAGACTTGGTGCATCTTAACTGAATACACCAAAACAACTCGCCAAAAATCAAATTATGGACTAATCAAAACATGTTGTGGAAAAATATAGCTTAGCTAATAGTACCAACAGCCTTAAGAGAGTATTGATGGAATTAAATTTCTAAAACAAGCATAAATATATTACTAAGTATGAAAACATCTCATACAAAGTAATTTAAGTACCATGTGTTCAAAAGGTCTGCACAGTAATTTAATGAGCTGTTTGAGACTGATTGTGTCCTTAGACACACTGTATGTTATTATTTGTGTTCCCTACTATAACTAGAACCTAGTATATGAGCGCCCTATACCAAATTTTATGTTCCTGATTTAATTTTTGTGTACACTATCATGCTTATGACAGACGGACTGTAAGTAGCACTTTTTTGGGTTTCCTTCATCCTTGATATATGATGATTAGTCAAAAAATTATGGTAGAAATGTTATGTGATTACATCCATGGATAGTATAGTGGTACATTATGCTGCACAATGCTAAACATTGGTGTAACTAATAAAATAGGTCTCATAAAGATAGAAATTGGTAATCAGAAACCTAACAAAGATTATTTTGTGAGCACTATTAAGAAACACAGGTTAGTGGTGAAGACAGAACAATATGACTTATTCACTGTTTGGGCCATGTTAAGCAATAACATGCTGAGCTTGTCCATGATTTTTAAAATGACAAATTCCATTGTCATTTCGAACAGTGGTATATACTGGATCTCTTGGGTCTCTTTTTTACTGCAAAACACACAATTTTAAAGCATGATCTGATACCATTAACTGTCACTGTGTTATCATTGCTAACTTCAAATAAATATAATCTAATGATGTCCTCTGAAGAGAAGAGTGTATGTAAAAACAGTCATGAATATTCTAACAAATCAGAGAACATTAGAACACTACAATATCAAACTTTAATAATAATCATCATTAACAATAAGTTGAGTGAGTGGCATTTTAAAATATGTTTTTTTTTGTAAATATTCAAACTACTCTTCATGCTTTGTATTTTGATTATAACCAAAAATAAAATAATTTCATAATAATTTTAAATTTATAATACTATTGATCTAAGTTTTAATATTTAGATTTTTTCATTGTTAAATTTTATTTTGCATTTTCAACTTTTTGGTTAATAAAGAAAATAGGATTTACCACAAAAATGCTGTGCAGGGTTTGTTTTATTTGTAGAAATGTTCGGCAAGATGCAATATGTTATGTGTCTTTAATACTAGTGTTAATGGTGCTTTATCAATGCTATTGTTACTATTGTTAGATGTAAATCTACCCTTTTTTAAATACTATTACTTTAATATTCCTGTAGATATTTCAACATTTTTGATGATATTATAAACAAACAAAAAGTTAATAAATTAATTTAAAAAATAAATGTGTGTTTTTTTTTTTTATTTCAGCCAAAACATCTTTTTATTTTCTCCCATAAAGATAGTTTAGAAAAAGTATGTGATGGGTCAAAAAATTAACATAATTTTTTTTGCAGATCTGTCTGGTACTTATGTATTGTATGGCCTCCTCCTTTTTTGTAAATTGAAAACTCTAAACATCTTTTGTGAATATTTTTAGATTCTGTCATCTATTTATTGCCATAACAAACAATAATAACATAACTGTGACTTTCATTTCCCCCACTACAAGATCAGTGCTCCTGCAACATTCTTTAATAATCATTGTTTGTATTTAATACAGGTTAGTGTTGTTATTTTGCTGATTTATTAACTTAAGTTGGTTTTAAACTAAATAATTTCATAAGTTAATTTGAATATATAACATAACCTGACCTAACTTAACCTATTTGAATTTTTGATAAACTACAATGTATCTTAGATTAGTGGTGGTAGTAAATCACCACAAATAGGTTAGGTTATTATATGGCAGTCGCCCGCTCTTTGGTTGCAGAAAACCCCTTGCTGAAAAATCAGACTTTCTCTGGTGGCTGTAGACTGCATCCACGTTGGCCAAAATCTGTCAGGATGGCGACAAGGACGCGGTCTCAGGCAATAAATTAATCAACGCAAGCTTAATGTTACATAAACTGTTTTTTAAAAATAAAGTGCTAAACAAAATTTAAGTGACGTGTTATATTTAGAAGTTTAAAATAGTGTCATTTCACAAATTTATACAATTTCAAATTCCCCGCGCCAAAAAAGACATGACTGTTAATTTATCATTTTTATATGGCAAAAGTGGACCGACCTCACAGAGCAGATTGCTTGCTGACAGTACTCGAAGCGATATATATATATATATATATATATATATATATATAACACTAAAATGGCAGTATTATTTTAATTAGTTCCTGTTCAAGGGGAGTCCATATAATACACAAGTACCATCTGTTTTGAAGTCTGCTGTGTTTCAAAAAGTGGTTTGGGAATGATGTGTGTTTTTTTAGCGCTCTACATCCCAAATGTGTCTACCGATTTTAAGAAAATTTGGTACTAGGGCCTATTCTTTGTCATTTCGTGAGGATGTTTTTTAAATTTGTTTAATCTAAAGAAAAAACCAAAATTACGATTTTCTCAAAATCGGCTAATCATTCTAATCAAATTTTGCTTAAGTTTAAACTTCTCAGGACCCAAAACAAAATGTCTAGTCACCATTTCCTGGAAAATGGCGGTTTGTGAGTTATTGGTAAAAAAAAATTAATTAAATATGATTTATGCTGAAGACTTGTTTATGGCAGTGAAGCAAGTTTAGGTCCTTATTAAAAAAAAATTTTCAAAGACACCATCTGTAGTTCATTGTCACATTTGGGTTAACAATTACCAAACAGACATTTTTGTTGCAACATTTCATAAATTAAAAATAAAAAGGAATCAGTTCGAATATTAGTCATTCCACTTAGAAGCAGTTTGAAATAAATGAGCTGCCGTGACACCTAGTGGCCACTTTTGAGCAACATTAAGCTAATGTGTCAGTCAGAGCAGATATATCTTGACTTCAATCAGAAATTTATAAATTAAAATTATTTCCCTATATTTTAGACGAGTATTAACCATATCAGAATTGTTCCACATTATTCATTCTCCACAGGAAAATTATTAAAGAGACATGACACGGCTATACAAATAAATGTTTACCCTTCAAATGCCCACCATCCTCGATTCCAGGCGCCTATCCGTATAATTTCAATACTCGTGGAAATAAATAATACCATTGTACCAAGCAGAATATTTTATATCTAGAAAGTTGTTAAGAAAAGACTAAGTATGTACAAATAATTTTCTATAAATCAACAGCTAACGTGTAATCATTAGAAAATATGGCCGATGCAAGACTGTTACGTACAAAGGAAACGCCCACGAAGAAAATTCGCCCGCTGATTTTACAACAAATTCCATTAGGTTAAAGCCAAACCTCTATGAATTTTGTACTATTTTAGATATGAAAATTAGTTGGTAATAATTTTAAGTAGTCCAAGAACTTATTATATCCGTTATTGCTCTTAATATAATGTACCTGATCTCATGAAATCTCTTATTTAGAACACTAATTACCAAAAGGGAAATAAAATTGTCATTTTTCACCAAACACATATATAGAGAGACACAACAATACTAACGGGATATAGGAGGCGAAAAATTTTAAAAGCTTCAGTGACGCCAATTTAAAAAAAAAAACTCCAGTAGGAAAGGATGGCTTCCCCCCAAACGCCTTTTATATCGGAATAAATCAGTTTGTTTAATCTTACAATCATAAGTGATAAATTATAACTCAAGACTTTTGAAATAGTGCAACATAATTCAATCGTATAACTGATAGCCGATCGCAATGAACAAGGAATAAACTAGAGAAAAAACTATGCTCAACAAATTTGGTGAGATCATTAGCTTAAGATGCTACAATTAAACAGTAAAATATTTGAAGTGTTTAGAGACATTTAATGAACTAATATGAAATCGTGACATTCATCATTCATATAATTACAACTTCTCATTCCATCTATCCTTGAATTATAATTTTTGTTTTACATTTTATGTTGATTAATTGGGAGTCCAAATGTGTTAATGTATCAATACTGTGTTTCTTGTTTTCCCCTAACCATTGGGACAAGCCAGCATGAACCAAACCCGAGATAGAAATAACATGGAATTCTATCAAGTACTGTCGATCATCAGTATAAAAAATATTTATTAAAATTATTATATAGCTGCCTTAAAAAATAATAACTAACCCAATTTCAATATGAAGTAATAACAAAGTATTATTTTCAATTTTTTGTGTTCTTATTATAAATTTAAGCGCACAAAAATAATATGATTTCAGATATTTTTACACCTATATTTAATTTATTTAATAATTTTCAAATACTTAACACTAAATACAAGATGTGTTTTAAAAATAAAACTTGGTCTCTATTTACAGAATTAAATTATGATTTATGTTCATGATTGTTTGTTTTTTATTTGAAAGTGTGTTGCATTTGAGCACCATTGATTTTATAGGTTTTTACTTTATTTTAGTAGCAGAGACAATAATGAGTTACCACATAGAATGCAATAAAAAATAGACAAACTTATAGAATTACTTTATTACAGCTGGTTGTAGAAAAATTTGCATATAGGTAAGAGTGGATTCCAGCCAGTTTATCTTTAATTTATGAATAAACCGCGTTATAAAAAAAAAAATGTTGTGTATTTAATTAAACTTTGACTTCAGATTTTGATTTACATTCACTATTTTAGAACTAAAATCCAAATCAATTATTTTTACAGCATGAACATTATTTTTATAGCTTCTCAAACAAGTAATTATTTTAAGATAAACTCAGAAGCTCCTGAGCTATGTAACATAAAAAAAAACCTATACTAAAGCACTATGGGATGACCACACCATTACTGATTAAATAGCCATTATATTTATATCTCACCCTTAAGGCACAAATGAGAATATTTATCAAGACATCGAGGTTCCCTAGGGTTACATTGAAATAGGCATGTGTTGTCAAATTATAATACAATTTTCTAAATAAATAAATGTTATGAGTACCCAAAGATCACTGCATCGCCTTATAATTTTGCAATTAATTCTAAATCTCACAATCCCTTTTCACTACCTTATTCACTACAGTAGGTAATGTACAAATTAAATTCAGTCTACTACTTATGAAAATTTCAACATACACTAAATATAAATATGTAGACTAATAGTATTTAATAGTAACTTTCAGTCTTCACTAGAATCAATTGAACATAAAGTGGTATTTAGTGAATTCACATTATCCAATTGTAATTGAAACCTTTTTACATTTTATTTTGATGCTCAAAATTATTTTAAATATAATATTAGTGTCATTTCTTGTAAACTGTAAATTTTAAATTATTATGTTTTGAATTCTTCCTCTCCCATGAATTATGTATCCAATAATGTCTATTTTATATTATTGTTATTTTATTTTATATCTGATATCCGAAAAATGAATAAAAATAAAAAGCATATTACATATTTTATAAATAAATACAAATTTTTAATATAGAATAGAACCAGGATAAATCTTACGGAAGGTTTAAATAGATCTAAAATTTAAAGAAATGTCTTTTTTCACTAATTTGTATTTTTGTTTGTTCTTACAAGAACACACATAATTGATTCAAATATGTAAAGTATTTACATTTATGTAAAGTAAATAAATAAATATAATTATATATAAATATATTTATTTAATATATTAATTATTAATAGACGGTGAATGGGACTGAGCTTAATAAAATTAATTAACTGAACACCTGTGAACAAGTCAATATGAAATATAATAATAATACACGTTTTATGTGTGTTTGAGAAACATCCCGCTGATGTTTGAAATCCTGTCTGTTGGCTACTGAGCATTGTGGGAAATAAGGCCACGTAAGATGCGAGTATTCTACTTCCGCCAGAGATAGGCCATTTAGTTTAGGCCTATCAAGGCCTACAAATGTGATGTGTTCGTGTTGTGATGTAAGGAAAACGTAGAAAAACAAGTGTATTGTATACGTTTAGGTAGCCAGTAAATTTCAGTTATTAATTGTAAGTACACTAAAGTTGGTTTACCTGTAACAAATTATTTTGGGTGGTATAAATAAGAGACATTAGTTTCCTTCTGCTAGCTTGTCAAGGATTAAACAAATAAATTGTGTTTTTGTGTGAAGGTAAATAATTTCTGGATTTTAAAGCATACAAAATTAGTAAGCTATTGGTTCTTAGGTTTACCGTTTTTATTTCTGTGATAATAATTTATTTAATAAATTATTATGATTAAAATATAATAGCTAAAAGCTATGAAGTTTGTTATATATAGGTCAGAAGTCAAATTAGGCCTTGACTAAGAGACTAGCCCTAATGTTTAATGACGTCATTTATTTGAAAAGTAAAACTATTGTCTAGTAATTTAATAACCTTGAATTATTTTTCAGCATTGTGTTTATTATGTTTACCCGTACTTTATATTTTTAAAATTTCCATTAAACTTATATTGCCTAATTAACTCTGCTGAAAAAGTTTAATCTTGAGCCATTGGGGTTACTAAGATTAGGCTTAGCATAAGTTACAAATACGATTTCTGCTAATCATGTTCATTAAATAAATGATGAGTGGTGATTATTACGTGTACCATATATACAGACAGTTGCTTATTAAAATGTGTCACTTCTATACACCTAACCTAAGAGCCAGCCTTAGCCAACAAACTAAATTTATCTAGGTTATTATAAGTATTGGTCTTGATTAGGCCTAGATTGGCATATACTTATATTTAACTAAAGCTCATTAGTCTACATAAAGTTGTTTAAACTTTTGACTTGTTTCTATAGTTTACGTAATATATATATATATATCTATTTGGTCTCTTACATCTTCAGGCCTAGAATATTAAAAAATTATCCTCTATACTTAAACTTAAAAATATGGTTGCATTGAGGATTTTATTTGTTAATATATCCGAATACAACTACATGCACAATGTTGATAATAGGCCTATAGACTATACTTTTTGTGTTTATTCATTTTGTATTATTCTATAAATGGAGCTTGGTTCTAGACCTTAAAGCCATTACAAATATAGGCTATATATATTTATATATATATATATATATATATATGTTTATATATGTCTAAATATTGAAGGTTATGTTGTTAGGATAAATCTAAACATTTTGATTTATCCTATTATAAGTAAATAAGTAAGATAGCTTGAATTATATCTTATATATAATTCATTAAATCTTATAATTATATTATATATGTGAATTATATCTTAACGTCTTTGACAAATATTATACTGCCTTCCTCTAATATTAGATCTCTGCAGTTACCTGACAGTAACTTATATATAATTCATTCATCAAGAGTCTAGAGTGAAGCGCCGCCCCATCCAAGAATTATGGTCCGGTTAGGCTGTGTCACAGGCGGCCTACCGTAGTGACCGTCTCGCCCATATAAACAAGCCTGCACAATTGTCAGTGTCAAATTCAGTTCTAATTTATTTGTCAGTTTATTGAAACGGTGTTTAATAAAATATTTATTTTTTATTGTTGCTACAGGATAAACAACGATTGAAAATAGAATATTGTTAATTTGTTAATTCATTTATACTGGAAATGGCAGAAATCATACCATTGACTTAACTTTTTGGATGTTTTCTGCAAAATTAGATATCCCTTTATGAAGGTAGGCTGTTTTGGGTTTCCCGGGTTTTTTGATTTGTACTTGGGAATTATGTTTTTAGGATTTAAACATGAACAAAGCTTTAGTATCAAGTCCTTTTCTTTATATTCATATATATATATATATATATATATATATATATATATATAATTCATAAATCATGGAACCTTCACAAATTATCTCAATGGAAGGTAAAATTAACAAATCACACACTAGCCCAACAAGAATTTAATGTTAAAATGAAAGTCATTGAACAGAAAGTCATATGAATCCTACATATACAAAATAAGTTTATCCAAAGAAAAGAATCAGTTCCAGTATTTTATTTGGCCACAGAGCGTGACTGTTGGATGCAGCACTTCAAGAGATTCAGTATCATGAATTCTGACATTTGTACAGTAGGGCCTATATGAGGGTATTGGCAGGAAAATGAACAAGGGCCATTTTCTATTCAGTAAACTTGATAAAACCAAACAAGATGGAACAGACTGAATTGGACTGTACTGAGAAGCCATGTCAAAGATGGTATAAATAAATTTTGAAGGCATTGAAAAAACCACATACATAAATATACCTATACATAAAAAAAAATTTTTTAATCCACTGTTGATTTCGTTTTTCGGTTGTTAGAATAGTTTTGGAAATTTTGATTTTATTTAGTATAATCTAGATAATTTTATTTTATTTTATTTTTTTTTTTTTATGGAGTAAGCTTAAATGCTTAAATAGCTATAGGCTACTGTACGAAAAAAAGTTCTGAAACTGTAAATATCTGTTGTCACAGGTGACAGATCTTTTCTATGACCGTCTCTAACTTTATACTATAGAGATATGACGCAATGAAAGGATATTTAATTCTGCAAAGTTGAAAAAAGTTTTACATTAGCCTAAATAATTTTTTTAAGACTATTAAGTGGTTTTAATGTTGAATAGGCTAGTAGGTCCCTACTCAACAGGTTATACTGCATTGTCATTGTAGACTAATCTTGACTGGACTTAAAGCAAAGTACAGAGTTCTAAAGAAATATCTTGAGCATAATATTTTTAGAATATATCAGTTTATATTTACATTGAGTAATAGCTTGTTAATTTGGGGTATTTGTTCTATCTATATATTAGTTTAGAGTTCAAATTTGTAATATATATATTTTATTTGGTTTACCTAGCCTAATCAATATTCATTCATATACAATTTTCTGTTACAAATGAGAATATGTTAAATCTTGCAACAATAAATTTAGTCCTTTCAAATAAAAAATAATCTGTTTATGGGTTTTAACTTAAAACTATGAAGCTTTTAGAAAAGTACCAGTAGAGCTTGTTGATATCTTCCTATATTCCTACAATAGATTAGGCCTATCAACAGAAAAAGTAGATTATAGTGATACTACAAAATCTCCATATGCATTCAATGTAGCAATAAAGTGTGAGCACATTATAAACCAGAAATAAGTGACTCTTAACTACTGCTCCCGGAGAGACTCCCCAAGTTATAACACTCACATCTTGCATGTAGCTTTCTGCCCACCAATTAAGAGACCAACCATTTAATATTTAAAACATATAAACTGATTTTGCTAATGATCAATTGGTGGAAACTTAGAATTCATGTTAAAGTTATTTTAAACTGGTTATTTTGCCATGTTTCGGTTTATCGTATAATAGTCTTGTTTCATGAGAAAACCAAGTATACTAATTTTTAATAAAATTTTGTTTGGTTTTTAAAAATTTTAAAACATCCTCTAGTAGGCTACATGATTATAGACTTGCAAAAGTTATTCTCAGTAAAAAAAAAAGTATTGAAATGAAGTAGTCCCATTGCAAAAATACCAGGGGCCTTAGGTGAACTATCACTATACCATTCTCAAGGCTTCATATGTAGAGGTTCACCAATTTCCTAACCCTTGTTGGTACGACCTTGATGTTACTCGTGCAGCCGCTGCTCCCCTTGAACCGTATGCGTTTTTCTTGCAAAGCATAAACACATATAATTTATATGTTCTCTTTTAATTAATAGTGAAGTATTAAATTAATTCCATGCAGAGTTGTGCGTTACAGAAGATTAAAAAATATATATTACACAGTTTTTATGAAAATACATTTAGTAGCCTACTAAAACACTTTATACTGACTACACACAACCTATATTAATTAAGAAATTCAAATTTTCATGTGTGAGTGCTCATTTTAATGAAATTAATTGTTGGAATCAGAAAGAATGTTCAACGTGAATTGGATCGTTACTCCAAGAATAAATTACTCGCCCTTTATTTTTCATTCACAAATTTATTACCAAAACTGATCAATGAAATTTATTAAACAATTTATTATAAATAAAATTTCAGTTAAATCATTATCTTTTACAACTTTCTTGTGTTATAACAATCTTTACAATCTTTGTATTTTATTTTTATTAACTTTGGAAATACACAGCTGGTTATTTAAATATTTCATTCTTATAAATGTTCTTTGGCTAATAAATCTTTCAACTTCTTCTTTAGGAAATGCACCGTTTTTACAAATTCATCACAACTTTAATTAATCACAAAATTAAAAATAATAAATACATACTTAAGGGCTGAACAATGAGTAAAAATGAATTTCAATGTCGCATATGCAAGGTAATTAATTTAGTAACTCAAAATTGCAGCAATAAACGTAAAAAGTAAAGTGAGAAGTCTACGCCCTGTGCTGGGAAGCGACTAGGATAGCTCATTTGGTAGTGCGTTGGCACGTAAAGCCAAAGGTCCTGGGGGTTCGATTCTCGGTCTAGGTTGTATATTTTTCACTTGATATATTAGTGTATTAAAATTATGTTGTTGAAACAACTTGCCTGGCCAATTAGAACGCATATTTGTAGCATACTGTAAATTAATGTTTCTTAATTTTTTTCTAATTGTTTTTCCTTTCATATTTAGCTTAATATAAATACTTAAACAATTTTTTTTTTGTCTTTTGTCATAACTTTTAGTGTGTTTGGGTATGATTCTGAACACCTATACATTTCCGTCAAGTTTCTCAGTTAATCATGTGGTATTTGTTACCTTTTCCTTGCGCTGAATTAATCATTTAGTACACCATTCCAGCCTGTGAGTAACCATTCTCTTACACAAATCCTGTGTTCATGTGCATGAAAGTCATAGTTGGTGAACCTTTACATATATGACCCTTGTACCATTTCCAACCCCACTCTGGTGAATCATTAGAAACTGTTTTAAATTTAGCCCAAAATATGAACATTTTACAATTTTAGGGTCTGAATCTTATGATAGTTTATTGGTGTTTGACCGATCATGATTATTAGATAAAACATTATCTTGATTTTGAAGAGATGTAGATAGTTGTATTTCACCTTCTTGTATAATTTCGAAGTCAATCAGAAGTGATCCAATATAGTTCGTATAGTGTTAGCAGTAGTAGAATTTTGATTATGATGTTCTTGATACAGTTCTCTATGTCACATTAAAATTTAATCACAACCTTAATAACATTTTAGGTATAAACTTTCATAACATTAAAAAAATTAAATGAAATATTTTTAAAACAAGAAAGATTTGAGATAGAACCTATATTCCTAAAGGGATATAAGTTCTAATTCATTACATCCACTAACTGGTGAGTAGCCTTATACTCGTATATGTATAAAACAAACTATATAATAATAAGTATTACTGTACAGTAGGCTAATTGATGATAAAATCTTGACTGAACAAATGAACATTCACAATTACAGCCTAATTACAAAAATAATTGATATGAGATTGTGTTTATCTCTTGCATTAATGATGACATTAATGTATTAATTAAGAAATCCATTCAATTTCATGTATTTGTTCTCATTAAAAGTTAAAAGAGTAAAATGTATTTTCACAGATTCCTGTTCATCTCTTTAGATCTGATGAGATATTGACTTAGTTTTTGCTTAAACAGGTTGGTCTTATAAATGCCTACAATTATAATCCTAACAAAGCTGTCCAGGTCTGTATAAAAGAAATAGTAAGTGTCTTAACGCCTGGACCTGGAAACATGAAACTTACCCTATATTCCTTCCTTAAACGTAAGGACCCACTAAGAAGGGATTTTCAACTCCTAAAGGAGTTAAAAGGTGTGAAATGTATTTCCTATTTCTTAAATCTAATGAGATATGAGATTAGTTTTTGCTTACATAGGTTATCCATAAAAAAATCCAAAAACATCAACTCTGATCTGTAAAATATAAAAGGAAAAGTCCCAACGCCATGATTCATAAAAGTTCATTCCTAACCCCAGAATCTAGAAATAAGTAAATTCCTTTTTGTAAAAGTTCATTTATAACTCCATAACCTAGAAATAAGTAAATTCCTTTTTGTAAAAGTTCATTCCTAACCCCAGAACCTAGAAATAAGTAAATTCCTTTTTGTAAAAGTTCATTCCTAACCCCAGAACCTAGAAATAAGTAAATTCCTTTTTGTAAAAATTCATTGCTAACCCTAGAACCTAGAAATAAATAAGTAAATTATTTTTGTAAAAGTTCATTACTAACCCCAGAACCTAGAAATAAGTAAATTCCTACCAAAAAAGTTTTCAAAATCTACATGTAGTTTTCCATATGTGCTTTGTTTATATCTCACAAATTTTAATCTGGATATAACAGCTAGGTCTAGTTAAAAATAACTTTAATAACAAAAATGACTTGGAAGAGCTCCCCCCTCCCCATCCCCAAATTTTGTTGCCCTAGACAACCACCTAGTTCACCTTTATGGTCATATAGACCCTGCTTAAAAGAGCAGACAAAAATATCTATAAAGGCTTTGATTAAACTTTCTTCAAACTACTTTTAAGGTTTGTTCATTATCACTTACCATTTTTTAAATTAAATTTTGTGTTGTTTCAAACTTTGTGAAGAAGGGAACTATCCACAGCAAAATACAACCTCCAACACCTAAAAAAATTGTGTAGATATTTAAAATTAACTGTAAAAACTGTCACCAGATTTTTAAAATACTTATCAAACAATAGAAAAATTCGTAGATTGGAGTCATAATTAATAATAATTTTTTATTGAAATTCAATAATAGATATTTTTTGTGAACAATAGAAAACTTTGAATTTGAGTAATTCCTACGCTAAAGTTTCTGATAAAAAGTGTCATTAGTAAAATAAAAATGAACTGATATTTGAACATTTGGGAACTATTTTTATAAATAGGTTTTTCTGATGAACAGGTGTTCTGAGACAATATGTTTATTTCAGTTGTTGTTGATATATAATAAGAAGTATCTACAGATAATAAACTTTCCTTAACGTTTTTAATTTTATATTTTAAGAATTGTAGGTGTGATAACAAATTAAAGTACAATGAGATCATATCTTTTAAATGGATGATAAGGTAAACTATTATATAGACCTATTGTTAATTGCAAAATTGTTTTAAAATACACAGGACATAATTCCACACATTGCGAATGAAAACAATATTTAAAATGTGATAATACCGTTTCTATTATACCAATTTTTCAATTTTTTATTCTTAATCCACTAAAACATCAATACGAATAGATATGTTTATAATCAGGGCTCAAAAACTCCCACTTATCTGTTGGCGCTAGCTGGGCATACTTTAATTAAGGAATTAACATATTTTAAAATGAATTATGTATATTAGATGCAGTTTTTGCGTATCAAAATGCTATAGCATTTTATGTTAAAACAATTCATGCGGGTGCAAAAGAATAACTTGTATTTAGCTAGTAATTAATACAATAAGAAAACTAGGCAACAACCGAAATAAATTAGGTTTTTTGTTTTTCTTATCTCACATACGGTGTTGTGTCAGAGAATACGAGATGTATTCTCCTTCACAAGAAAAATAACTGATTAAAAGGTAATCAGCTAGTTTGTTAATTCGATGAGAAAGAGTATTACTTAATGAGTAATTAGTAACTGAATTAGTAAGCGTTTTCTAGAGGACCAATTAGTTTCTGTTTTTCTTTTATTAAAAAACTAATAAAAATTATAATACAACTTGTGTACATATATTATACCAATTATTACTCAGTGATTAATTTAAATAAGATTGCCACAGTGCTTGCGCTCCAGATGGCGTCCCTTTGTGAAGTCCAAATGATGATGGATCCATTGGAAGATGTTGGCAGAGTTCATAAGTTTCGTCGAGCTAGCTAGCTTAAAAACACTTAATTATTATTTATACACAAATCACTGTTCTTTGGTTAATATGTACACATTAGAGAGAGCGTGGTATATTGGAGTTAAAATAACGATTTAACACAATATAATTCATTAATGAAAACACAGAAAGGTTGTTATGATACACAATACGCGCACTACCTAAAGTACTGAAGTTTCTGAGTTAATAAATAGTTTATTCTATTTCTTTTAGAGATGCTTCAAATGAAACATTTTTTGATCAACTTAGCGTCAAGTCATGGCGTCACTACACCCCGTTTCGCATGACTAAAAACATTAAACTTGAGATTGAGTAATTCGCGTGGAAAGTTACACAATTTATTACCATTAGTAACATTGAGCGAGAGAGAGAAAAACCTTTTTTTTCCGAATACTGAGAAACGAGTTAGAGCTATTTTACGAGACATTAGAGGGTCTCGGAGTTTACTCGTATGTTACGTTTAGCGTTGAACGGCACACACCCAACTGGCTGGCGTCGGGTCTGTTCCATTTCCACAAAGAAACAGGTAATTAAACTTTTTGACGAATGGCTATATAGCGTCATATATCACGTGGGTGGTAGAAGAGCATTCTGGTCTTGTCGACAAATTAACCTCCCTTTTGCAGGGGTAGGATTCGCAGTGTTTTAGCACGGGAATAAAGCAGGGAACTTTATTGTATGTAAGGAGAGCGGAAGTTTGCCTTGGAATGCTTTATGCACTTAACATACAGTATACAACAGTATAGGGAAAGTTATGTGATGGTTCGAAAAATCAATGTTACGTATCTAATTTGAATTAACATTAATTAGTTCAAAAAAGTGATTTGTAGTCTGTAGTCCATATGTAGTACTGTTCTATAAACCAAATAGGTTGATCAAATTTGGTATTTGGACACATTCTATCACTCAAAATATGGAGGTTAGTTGTCATAAGACTAAAACTAAAAATTGGCTATAAATGATTAAAATAAAATTTTGCTAAATAGTGGCCTCGTAGGGCTCAAATAAAATGTTTTGGTTACCATCTTCCCAATAATAATGGTTATGGAATTATTGGTAAAACCGTGTGTGTCATTGTAAAAGTGTTTTGTTGATGTTAAATTTGGGTTGAATGTGACGAAACCAATGTACTAGGGTCAGGTTGTACTCTGTAATCTGGATAATATTGAATTCAACATTGACTGTTGATAGATGTATTTTGCTGTAGTTTTTTTTTTTTTTCAAATGAATCATGAACTATAATTTTCTTTTACATGGGGTAGATTGATTTGTATTTTAAAGCATGGATTATAATAAAACACATGGATGAGCTGTTATCAAACTCTCAATATGGTTTTAGGGCTGGTTGAAGCACAACAGGAGCAACTTCTGATTTGGCATAAACCGTAATGAATTTGTGGATAAATTAGTTACCTCGATTTATTTTTGGACATAAATAAGAGTCTGTTCCGCACCAGGGGTTGATATGAAAAATGAAGCATTATTCATTTCCTAAAAATTAGGTAACTATTTTAACATCATATCACAGTAACAGGACTCATATTGTGGACATTAATGGTAGCAGATCAGAAACTGGGATTATATCATCTGCAGTACTGGTACCTCAAGGGTCAATTTGTGACCACTATTATTCACAATTTTTATAAATGATCTACTAGATATTACTAATATGAAGACTTATTTGTATGCGGACAATTCTGATTTTCTTCAAGTAGGTGATTGGTAAGAAGAGGAGGAGGTGTAATCAACAAATGACTAAGAATAAACTGAAGTTAAATGAAGAAGCTACATTTTAGGTCTAGACTCCAAAAAATTTAGGCTAGAATATTTAGGGTTTGTATTGGATTCTGAATTGAACTGGAAAGGTACATAGAAGTCGTAAACTGTGGTGGATGTTAAAATGTTGCTTGCATATTATTTTGCTCATATTCATTCGCATATAGCTTATGGAACTTTGTTGTGAGGATTATAGACAGTTTGGGAGTTCTTGTTAATTAAACAGAAGGGGCAATAAGGATAATGAAATCAATGGACAGTAGGGAAAGTTGTAGGAAGCTGTGTGCCGAAATGAAAATAATGACAATGTCAGTAGTTAATATTTTTATTTATCAGTGTTTGTTGTTATATTAAGAGGAACACCAGAGAGTGTAATGAATATAGAAGATTTACAATAACATCAAAGTGATATAAATATAATATGGGGATTAAAACATTTAATAGTTTACCTAGTGATGTCAAAGCATTAATTTTTTAACAGTATAAAAAATGGGTGAAAATCATGTTATTAAAGAATGTATTTTATAATCTAAGAAGCATTTATGAATTTTAAGGATTGCCAATTGTTCATGTTGATTTTGTTGTCTGTTATTGGTTTATTATTATGTATTGGTTATTGTTTGTCTAGCATTTGCTTGTGTTGTGTCTGCTTGTATATTATGTGTTGTTACCTAATTTAACTTGTTGTGAATGTAAGCTAATTATTTAGTGGTAACATAATAAATTTATCAATCAATCACATTTCAGCAATAATGACAAAAATTCACGAGTTTTAAAGCTAGGAAATCAATACCTTCCGAAGTAGTATTTTTGAGAAAATGGAAACCAACATTTTCTTTGTACCTTTAGGATTTAAATTGTAGCAATATTTTTTATTGGACTTTTGAAATTTGTAAATGTGTCTTTTAAATTTTGAGCATGAATGGTATTTGGTTTTTTATGTATGGATGGAAGAAACTTTTTGAAATATTTTCCCCCAGTTTATTTTGATAAAAATTCTTGTTTATTATTATACTGACCAATTATTTGGGACTTCCATTTGCTTCTTTTTTTGTTTCTATTGAAAAATATAAACATTGGTCATTCTTACATCAGAGAGTGACACAGATAAGTTGATTTAGGGGTGCATTTATCTTGCTGCAGTTTATACTACTCAACTGTCAAATTTTACACAAGTTCGAGTCCGGTTGATGACATTGCATTTTTCCTTATCACATACTCCTCAGTTTCCATTAATCTTAATGGGGATAAAATAAAAATGTTGTGCTTACAAATAAATAAATAATAAAGCTTAATATTTTGTTGTTGTAGAGTGCATCAATGAATGGACAGCAGTTGACTAATTCCAGCAATTCTGCTAATGGAACTCCCACTTCACCTTCTAGCAGTTATCCAGGTTAGTTATAACTAAACATAATACCATACACTACCACAGAGATAAAACTTTTTCTCAATCTTACTTTTAATTTTAATCAGAATAAGGTCTTATGTAACAAGACATTTATTTGGAAGAACACTATACTTCATAGGAAACAACATTTTCATGGTGAATGGCTATTTTAAACTACTTTTGCTTTAAGTACCATTTTCTCACCTTTTTATTTGTAAATATCATTAGGTAATATGACAATTTAAAATATGTATTTTCTTAAATGTAGTTCGAATGTTTAACAATTTGCTTCTGCGTCTTTAGTTTTGATAAGAAAGTAGTAGTTAAGATTATAGATTATTTCATATTGGTACTTTGGCACACCTTTAAATGTTTAAGGTTTCATTAGTATTATCGCATAACATAAAAATGATAGAAAAGTGGTGTTCAAGTTTTTTTGTTTATTTATGCAATCTTATAAATTCTTAGGCTGTTGCTTTTAGCTGATTATAAGCAATTTTCCTGTTTTAGTCATTGTAAGTTGTGTACCATTTCCACAAAATTTGTTATAAAATTTTTCTTTTACAGTGATTAGTGTAACTTACTAGTCCATCAAATTGATTGTTGATTTTTTAACATATTTTGCCAATTTTTCATTCTAATCTATTTTTTTGTTCGAATTTCTTTAAATGCGGTACAAGCTTTGAAATATATATCGCCTTTAGATGATCTCCTTAGCCATACAAATTAAAAAATATATTAGTTGGTTTTTACTCCATTTCACTGATTTATATATATATATATAAGATTACAAAAATAAAGAATACAACTTAAGTAATCGAGTTTTTATATAATATAAATTTATAGATTTCTTAATTTCTAAGATAGAAAATTGTTTGTTTTAAAGTGGTAGTTCGATGTGGAACACTAAACTAAATATAAATATATTACTTTTTGTTTCTTCTTCTTTCGATGACCGTAGTTTTAATAAAAAATTCCCAAATCCAGGAAAATAAAAATTTCGAGATAAAACCATATGTAAGCAAGACATAATTATATATGATTTCGCTATACATAAAATAATATGGAGTATTTATTACCAAAAAAAAAACGATCTTTAATAGAGAGTAGTATATATGTACAAACAAAATATGGACTTTACCAATTTAAATGTATCGATTGCCCAATATTTTATTTAGAACAGGCAGATCTTCCCCCAAAAAATTCAAGAAGTATATGCTAAAAAAGTCATTAAATTTAATTTAGCCTTGACCGAACATACGGTATATATATATTCAAGATATAATTAATCTTCCATCCAAGATAATATGAAAAATATTAATAAGATAATGATGAAATATTAAAAATATAAAAAAAGGAAATAAATCTTTTAAAGATAACTGCACCAAACTAGTTAAATAACAAATTAAACTTAAAGTCACATTCATTACATAATAAAGTAATGAATAAAATTTATTGATCTACTAATTAATCATCTCCCACCATTCTTATTCTTCTTCTAATTGGATAGTTTGTCTTTTTGCACTTGAACCACAAGGGCTCAATGTGCTCCCACATAGAAAATTTGTTGTCCCTAGACTCATAAAGACAGGAAAACCTGTAAGCTCCATGAATTTTGGAATCTTACTAATAAGATTATCTAGTGGGATTGTCTGTCCTTTTGTCAAAGAACTGATCTTTCCTGATCAACTCATTTGTGGATCAGATGTTCTGCAGTTTCCTCTTGGAGGCAACATTTTCTATACAGAGACTACCCACCGAATATGTCTATCCTTTACATATGTTTTCTCAGTCGGGAGTGTCCTGTACCCTATCACCTTTCTTATATTTCCCTTGCATAATGAGAGAAGGTTTAATGTATTTTACTTCGAGAGGATGCGAAATGAGAGTTAACTCATCCTTAAACCTGAGCTTCTGTTCCACCTCCTTTTGTACTCTTTTTGAGCTGAAGGTGACTTGTATAGCCATTCTCTTGGATATGCCATAGAACGGATTAGGTCTGATTAGTTTTACTGTTGATACTTTGTTAACCAGCATGTCTGCATATTTATTCAAACTAATCAGAGCAAAGAATAACATTGTTGAGCCCAAGGTTTTCAAAACTGCCTGACTAGATAAATACATCCTTCTTATTGTATACAAGTCTCAAGTTTTCTCAGATACATTCCATTAAAGTTATAATTTCTTACCGAAACATCGTTCGGTACATTCCTTCTTAGGTGTGCCTATTAGTGCTGTGTCCGTTAACGGGTAACATTAGCTGTTGCATCAATGTTGACCATCGTCAACCCTCAACGCAGTTGACGAAGAAGTGCATTAACTGGTAACATTGATCAACTGCTTAGTGCTTGCAGGTGACACATCAGTGGTTGTTTGTGTCTGGCAGGTTAACGTAAGCAGTTTTTTTCAACAGTTAATCACGCTCAACGTTAACTGGTGTTGACGTTGACCGTTGTTAGCGTTAATGCCCACTACTAGTGCCTACTATGATTCTTGGAAATCCCCTGTTCCACCCTTTGTCTTAAATCTGTCTATAAACAGCCCACCTCAGATAAAGACTTCCTACCCTCTACCCTCTAGCCCTCTACCCAGCGGTCAGGTATTTACTGTAAATAGTTTTGAGAAGGAATACTTCACCTTCATATTGTCAGAGATAATTTCTAATATGTGATCTCTTGTAACCATAGATATTATTCTGGAGTATCCTGTATACATTCCCATAGCTAATATGCACTTTTCTTGCCACTTAGGAACAGATACAGTGAAAAGGATGTTAAGACAACAGTCCAAGGCTGCTTAACTAATCTTTCATCATTACAACTTGTCCCTTCCCCAAAGACTAACATGTACTCAGTCTGTTCAAACTCAACTATGATCAAATGAAGTATCCATACACCATAAATCTTAATTGACATCAACTACAAATCAAGTTGTTTGTTTTTTAAAGACAAAAAAACTTCCTGGTCATCATCGCCTTATAAAAAAAGGAAGAAAAACATAAAATAAAGACTCCTAGTTCTTGAACACTAATAGCATCAGTGTCGGAAAAGAACAAGGATTAGCCAAGAGAGACCTGTAGGAAATATGAAAGAGAGAAATCTAACCCAAGACTATATGAAAAAAGGTCTAGAGCCTGCTGGGTTCCTTGTGGCATACATATGTTCAACATGTGTGTTGTTATTATAAAAGTGACTATGTAGCTAATTAATTAAGAAAATGATTTGAAAACAATTATTTAGAATTGAAACTATGGTCGTTGAAGAAAGACAAAATCTTCACCAAAACCGAAGGTAATGTTCAGTTTATTGTGTAAATATAACAAATTGTGAAGAAGTAGGAGTTATAATGAAACAATAAATCATCACAATTTCAAGACATGTACATTTAATCTGCATGTTTCAAATTATTAAAATTTGTGACTATATCACTTACCTTTTTAATGTTTCTGGATAATTCTAAAGTTGATCTGAAGTTGTCGTTAAATACTATTCTAACAAAAAATGTTTATACTGTGTTTAAAAATAAATTTATAATTATTAAATGTCGCAATTAATGGAAGATGAAGGTTGTATGTATTTTACAAAAATTCTTTTTGACTCAATATTCCTTGTAATGATAACTGAGAAGTGATAACACTTTGATGTCATTGGTCTCTATCTTGTCAGCTTAATTACATATAATAAATCAAATTTTATAGCTAGTGCTTTCTATAATATTTGCAAGGAATACAAAAATGTTTAAAACGTTTCATACTGAACCATATGTTGAATGGAGAGTTTTCTTTTGGTTTAAAGTAATTTGATATAATGATGGATTTCATATTATTGATATGATTTAATCAGACATTTGCTATTTATATACTTTCAGAGCGTCTTGTATTAGTTTTTATATTCATAAATTATGGAAAACGTCTGATTACGTCCACTTAAAACATATCAATAATATGTGATTATAAATTTATTATTTTAACATTCAAAAAGAAAATTATTTTTGTAGTTATTTGAGTTTAGAATTGTGGGGTGTCCAAGGTTATTAGTTGTTGTCTTCTATCTCTTATTGGGTAGGTTTTGTTATCTTATGATACACACATTAAAGTATGAGTTGTTAATGTGTTGAAATTTATTTTAATTAGTGCATTTTAGTTTCTCACGTGTATGTGGTGCAGAGAAGACTATTGCAATAGGCTACATTTTGAATTATTAGAGAAAATATCTGTTTTCAATTCCCCAGAGCCAGATATTGTGGTTTTTGGAAGATGTGTGCTATGTCTACAGTGTTCTAGCCCGATGAAATAGGCTGGATTATTTTGGCAACATCTCTTGAGTGTTTTTTCTCATTAACTCAAAATTAGGCTATATATTTTGGTAATTTGCACATAAAATTCTGATTTTCTTAAAATTTGTTCTTAATAATCTTGATAATTTTATTTAAATGAAGTCTCTTATAGACCCCAATAAAACTTATTGGCCATTTTATAAAAATGTTTCAGCAGTTATAAGTAAAAAAAAAATCAACTATGGAGCTTGTTTTAAAAATCCTAATTTATTGAAATTGGCCATAGCGATTTCTATTAAGTTTTAGTAAGATTAATAACCTAAACTGGTGTGCTTAATCTTTTTAAATATAATATATAGTGATTTCTATAACATATTTGTAAGATTAATAACCCAAACCAGTATGTCCTTGAAAATGTCTATATATTAAAAAGTTTCAACTTACTTCGTTCGTGTCTGTGTCTCGGCCATGGTGGGTCACAAAACTGTACACATGTGAAGAAGCCTTCATTCGCTACACACAGTTCAGTGACTATCGTGCCGAATCTAGTAACTACTAATATTACATTTTCTTACGAGGTCAGAGTTCGAAATTACATTTTAAATAATAAATTCACTATATATTATCGTAGAGAGGTGGGGTTGTGGCACTACTACATGCAGAATTGAAATCTCAAATTGTTATCTAATTTAGTATGTTCTAATTGATTTTGATCTTTTTAGAATTTCATCAAAGTGATAATTTATGATAGTACTCACATCATAATAATATACCTTTTTATTGATTTAAGATATAGTAGATAATGTACAGCTAAACTTTGTACTCTGAAGGTAAATAATGTTCTTAGTAAAAATCTTGTTTTTTTGAATAATAAATTAAAACTGTCATAAAATTACTTATGTACAGTATTATTATAGGTCTAAAAACACTCTAAATTGAGATCAAAGTTTATAACACTATTTAAAGTTTATAACACTTCTATTTAAAATGAAATTTCATTAAAGATTCTTTAACTCAAACCTTTCCTTTAAAAAGAATAATATTTTATCATGCTAATAATTTTTTCATGTAAATAGTGATTATGAAAAGTACCAAATACATATTCAAATAGGTTTATGTACATATTGCAAATAGTAATTTGCAAGTTCATATATAACTCTCAAGTAACTAATATTCACTTCCAAATCCCTATTCTAAATGGTCACTTTTAAAGCCTATTTGAAAAGAAATCCTTTAAACCTATTAAAAAAGAAAATAGATATCCTTTGAAACAAATTTTTAATTTTGACATTTCAACATCATAATTATGAAAGAATCTAATTTTTAACCTTTTAATTTATACATAATGGTATTTTAATTTAACCATCATAGTAAAATTCTAATATCAAAATTGCCATAGCTGGATATTGAACATATACATACCATTTTACTTTGTAAATGTTCATTTTGATAGTTTTAATATCATTTATAAACAGTATTACAACTATCAATTATCTATTAATGTAATTAAGTGAAATTATGTTAATATTATAGAACTAACCTGTCTGACAAAAAAGAAAGTTAGGTAGGGTTAAATTCTTTTATATTTATTTCAAATTAAACTACCAACCCTTATCAATTACAGCCATATCATATTCATTTTTCTCTGAAAAGTAAAATTCTTGCTTGAATTTGTAGATGTGTTACCTGTGTACAATTAGTCTGAACAAATATTGATACCTATTTTATTCTGCAATATTTTGAAGCTTGTCACCCATAATTACTTTAGCGAAAACAATTGCCTAGATATTACAAACCTGAGTTTGTTCAAGAAGTTTACCTGAGTTTGTACTAACTTTATATATAATATATGAATACACAGTTTATTATTCTGGGGTCCAATTTAAAATTGATGTCCTTCCAGATTGTGTTAAACAGATCTTCATCCTACGTTGATCCTTGAATTTAACAAATCTCTACTAATTCCACGTTCTTTCTGTTGTTGGTAAAATACTGTTCTTAATACATGCCAACAATGTTTTAGCTGTTGTGTCTGTTCTACTTATGTCAATAGAAAATTGTTTACATGTGGCCAAGTGGCGGTCCTCTTCTTGAACAGACCCACAAACGTATGTGTTTAGGCGTGGCAAAAATTAACGCAAAATAGGATGCTAAAGCTAAGCAGTGGAAGCAATAGATTTTTTATTTTTTTTTAATTTTAACTAGTGAACTTAGCACCCTAACCGCGTCATTAGGAATAATGGAAGGAATTAATTAACTTTGATTCAGCAATGTATTCCCAAATGTATAATTCATAGATATTTGGTTATAAAAGATACAACCTTATTAAAATAAAATAAAACAAAACATGGAATTAATAGGAGCTCCTTTACATAAATGATTCAACTGAACTTTACTTTCCTCTAATTTAAACAGAAATAAAATGAATTCACAATGTTATAAGAAGTCAAACAAAACAAACTTTTACAATTTAACAGAGATAACATAAATAATTTAGTACTGTTTATGATATAATGTTTTAAAGAGAAATACCAATGTTCCCCGGGGATGAGTCTCAACAAACTGACCTTTTGTTGTCATCGTAACCTCATGAGTTAGTTATGATGCCGTTATGTGTGAACAGCAGGAGTACACTATTTACACTTATTAGAAAATAGTAGGTTTAACTGATACTGACGACAGTTAATAACTTGAGTTATAATATAAAAAACATTACACTTGCTTGATAATGTGCAATATATATTTATGAAATATAGTTAGAACGCGCACAATTATTTTCACAAAGAATGTCCTTTTTATAGAAAAAACAAAATCCATCTGACCAGTCCATACAACCACTTGGAAGCCAACAAAACTACCGGATTTATGTGTGTGTGTATATATATATATGTGTGTGTATTTGGGAATTTTCATTTTCAATCAATACAGTGAAAAAGTGAATAACTCTGTAACAAATTTTAGGGAAATAATAAAATATAAAAGTAAAACCTAAAATGTATGATATACCAGGAGTTGAAACTAGTGTGGCCCAGCCAGGGAGCCCACCAAATAAAAACCATAATAAGTATAAATTTGGATGTAATGGGAAGGGATTCTAAATAATAAAATATGAATTGGCACTTGCGATTTTGTTGAGCAGTGCAATATCACGTAGAAAGGGGGGGAGAGACGAGGAGTGGAGGGCTTGAACCAGCGAGCCGAGTGAGAGTCTGTTCCGAGAGCCGCGAGAAGGAGGTTGAATGGCAGACCGCAACGGGACGAGGTCAGTCCATTTTTGGCCACGTGCTAGCTAAATTAAACAGTATGTTTTTCGGCCACTATTAAGGCTTTATCTAGCCGTTATGTCTTTTTATAAATTATAATAATTCTGTAATCTTCTAATTCGGCGCTAAAATAAAAGAGAACATTTAATTTAACTTGCGTTGCGTGCGTTCATTAGCGTCCTAACCCAACTCCTTGGCCCATCCTGACAAGATTCAGCTAAAGTGTACGCGGTCTCCAGCCAGCCGGAGCTTCCAGCTGGTCAAAAGAAGTGGAGACGGTCACAACAGGCTAAGCTAAAGAATAATTGAAAAGATTTATTAAAGAAATTAAAGGAAATGAGTTAAATAATAAAACTCTTAATAATAATAGTTGAATAAACAACAAACCAACAGGTTACCAGCCAAGATAGATTAAATTGTAGCACAAACACTGATAGTTATTAAACAAACTAGGTATACACTTCTCACATAACATATTTATTTCCAGTAGAAACAGACAGAAAATACAGTAGAAATCATAAATAAAAGAGACAATTATGTTACAGGGAACACAATTGTGGGTTATTTGTATAAACAACTAATAAATTTAGCCTAGAATTGATGGCCAGCTGGTATGTAAAATCCAGCTGGTTGGAGTGTGATGTCATAAAAAGAGGAGAGGCCAGGAGTATAACATACAAACCAAAATAGCAAGAAAATATAAAAGAGAAGTTGTGTCATCGGGAAATTCAATATGTTTTAAAATATAATGTAGTTTGTTACAAATGTAAATAAAGATAATTTTAATTAGAATAGCATTGTAATAAATTCCTGACCAAAAATAGATATTAAGATGCAGTGTTGAATTAGTCGTTCAATATGTTTTCTTTATGTGCATATTGTTCATATTCATTTACTTAGCAAACATAACCAAAATATATATATATATATATATATATATATATATATATATATATATATATATATATATATATATCATCATTAACATTTTAGATTTAGGCACTTTAATGTACACTTGAAATAGGGAATTCATACAACCAAAACCCAACGTTAATAGTATTAGTGAATATATTAATTTAAAAGAAGTAAAAAAAATTGTAAACCTCATAATAATAATTACCAAGTTTAGGCCATATTAGATTAACAATGTAGTACATGACGATTTACAGACACACACACACACACACACACACACTTCAATACGTTAGGCTATATCCTAAATACGAATTCAATTATTGGAAATTCACGAACAGATAATAAAAAGAATTACTTAAATACTGTTAAATAAATAAAGTCAAAATTGGAATAAATAGAATTATCTGAATAGTTATGTTTTGGTAAGTGTAGGCAGGTAAATTTGTAAATAGAACAGTGAGGGGCATCCATCTTTGTTAGTTGTAAGGCTAGCCAAGTCAACCAAAGGTTGAAAACAGATGTTCTGAAATGAATCAAATATCATTGGCGCTAATTCAAAGCTATTTGAATAATATAAATTTTTTTTTTTTTTAATATTTAAGTAAAATTAAGATTGTTTTAAAATAATTGCAAATTTAAAATAAATGTTAAATATAAGATAAATTGATCAAGGGATATAAATTTAGGTTGTTTTAAAATATAATAATCTCATAAGAAAATTTTGTAAACGAGGTGAAATACCAGAAATAAGAGGAGGAAAAGGAAATAAAATTTGGAATGCAGGATTTTACAACAATGAAAAAGACGAATTTCATTCCTACTCTGATGCTTGGCAGATCATTTTTGTTTGGCTCTCAGAAGAAATTTAAATTTTTGTTTTGTGATAGAAAGTAAAATTAAATGTAACTTATGCAGTGTAAATTGATAATTGTTGGAAGAAAGAGAGACTGAAACAAGAGATTTGATGAGTATTGTATGCATTAAGAATGTACTTGAACCAAAATGCTAAGTAACCTAAATTTCAAAATTCATTAAAGAAGTAATAGTCAAGACTCAAAATATTCAATATATTTTGGAAGAAATACAATAAAAGTTTTATCATTATAATTTATTTTAAATTTGTAAAAGGGCCATGTATATAGGACAACGAAATTGGAACTAAATAAGGACAATATAATTGAAATTTTGTAACAGATTTTTTTTGTAGATAACTGGAATAATATAAAATTTGAAAATAAATAAAAAAATACATATGGTTACTTGAATTAAAAATTAAATAAAAGTAAACTAAATGTAAAATATGAACTAAATATGATGCATGTAATAATTCAACCAAACAATATGGAAGTATATTGCAATAATCCCATAGAAATCCCGAGGAGAAAGAGATCTCAAATAATGTGTAAATTTAATATTGTGTATGATAAAATGAATAAAATATTGCAAATATAAACTTGCCTCTGTTTGTTTCAAATTAATGAAGAGTAAGTTAAATATAAAAGTTTTGTGCACAAAGGGTAGATAATTAAAATATAAATAAACAAAGAAAGAGTGGTTTTTTTTATAAAGTATTAAAAACATTATGTAAGTAAGTTTTGATGTGTCTGCGCAGTGAAAATTAAATTATACAAAATTTCTTAAATAACAGAGAAAAGTGTTACAATACAAATGAGATACAAAAGACAATCGAATAAGAAAATTATTCTCACTCTAACACTTAAAGAGACAAGGCTTGTGTTCGATGGTTCCAGATTTGTAAAAGTAGAATAAGAGAAGTTAACTAAAATTTTAATGGGAAGTGGTGTATAAAGGCTAACCAAGACAATGAAATGAACAGTTATAATTTTTTAAAGCGTAAACTGATTTTAAATTAACTCAAGCCTAGGTAATCTTCACTATATTACATAGGGGTGGAGTTAACAACCGCATCATTTTGCAAGAAATGTTTGGAAGCAATAACAAATTTGTTAAACTTTGGAATAATCTTTTTATGTTGAACATTGAACAGAATTTATTTTCATCAAACTAACTAAATAATGAACTGTTAACATTTTGTTTTGAAGATATATAGACTATTAAATTTGTGATTGTGTAGTAAGAATCCTTTTGAGATGTTAAATTCATGATCGAATGTACAAGTTATATGAACTAGATTTAAGTTTTTTTAGTGTAAGAAGTATAATTTATAAATACAAATAGATTGATGTCTGAATCTAGTAAGACCCCAGAGAGAAAATGTAAATTAATGCTATGATTTTTATAATATATATCAGAAAATAAAATAATAAGACTGAGCTACATAAAGATTTTAATTTGTATAAATGTTAAAAGAAATAGTTAACAGAACCTTTATAAAGGTTTGAATACAGATCAGAATTCAACATTGTAACCTTGTGTAAAGAGTTACTTATTTATTTAGAACTAATAAAATTTATAAACTAGTGATTTAAAAAAAAAAAAAAATTCTAGAATTGCATAACTTCAAAGTAATCCAAGTAACTTGATCTTTATTTTAGTTTCGTATTCAAAACAAGTATTGTAACAGCAGTTTTTTCTTTTTAAGGTCAGGTTAGAAGTTAACGAATCTAAAAAAAAGTAGAAATGGTGTTTTACTTTTACCCAAATTGAAAAAGTAAAGAGGGCTAAATTTGATCACCATTAGATACTTGTAATGTAACTTGTAATAAAAAAGCATTTTTAATTAACTTCTACATGATTAATGTCTGACATGTTGGTTATGAGAAGTGATTAATGGTGTTTGTAAATATTACCAATCTGTTATGCTTGCTGCACATTCCATTTGTAGTTGCAGTTTAAATACCATTTATATCGTTTATGAAAATTTATTACAGAGAAATTGATGTAAAGATCTTAACAAATGGTGCAAATATATTACCCTAATTTTCTCACACCTATCTACAAAACCCAAACAAATATTCATCATTATATCTCCATAAATGGCCTTAAACTACTTTTAGATAACCAAAATATAAGTTTATTATAGAGTTTTTCTCCACGTGTATTTTTTTCTTTGGAAATAAATTAGTGTTGTACCGGTACATTCTTCCATCCTTATTAACTTTTCGTGAATTCACATTTTTTTTAAAATGTACAAGATATTTATATATTTAATTCTAGCTACGTTTGCCATAAATTTTATATAGAGATTTTATTAAAATCTAGTTTTTATTGATGGTGTTCAGGGTTTATTTTTTAATTGTTTACCAATTAATTATTATTGGTGAATTTTATTTTTTTATATTTTCAATTTGGTACAAGTTTTTGAAAGTGTTAGAAATAAAGTTTTCGTTTTGGTATGTTGGTAAGGATTATATTAATTTTCTTGTTTAAAGTTATCCATTGGCTTATATATTAAAAAATAAAGAAGTGAAAAGAGTTTAAAATAAAGACACCCCCCCCCCCCCGTAGCCATTGAATACTCTAATAGCTGATAGAAGAAAACTCAAACACAAGGTCTCATAAAAATTACTTTTACTTAATCAAACGCGTTTTAATGACAAAGTCGTCATCCTCAGTAATACAAGAGCAACAATAACTAAACTATAACTTAGTTATGTCGTTGAAACACGTTTGATTAAGTAAACATAATTTTTGTGAGATCTTGTATTTGAGTTTTATTCTCTCTAATATTTCTCATGATTCAAGCTCAACACTGCTTTATTTATACTCTAATAGCATTTGGGCCAAGAGAGAATTGATAGGAAAGATGAAACAGAATGATCTAACCTAAGATTACGTGATCCAGTTAGGTTGCCTCAGGATTGCCAAGCGCGTAAGATTATATTCAAGTACTGTAATTTATAATACAGTATATTTTTTAAATCTGTACTCACTATCTCAACCAATCTCAAACATAAATTTGTTGAAGACAAAACCTAAACAGTGTTTTCAGACATATGTTAATAGGAATGTTTTTCTTTATATTTGTATATACAATATACTTTCTTGAAGTTAAACAGTTTTGAATGGAACTCTGTTTCGGGGAAACTTTTTTGTCTTAATTTCGTTTGTGAAGTAAACATTAAAAAAAAATTAATGACTAAATTTTTTAAAATTTTTATTATTTTCATTCTGTTACATACAATAAATATAAAAATATCCATAAAAAATTAATAAATCGCCATAATAAACCTATATAAAATAACAAATTTATTAAGTAACACAAAAAAAAATTGATATCCCGTCGGAAAATATCATTTAATTATAAAGGAAAAAAGAAAGAAAAACTACTGGAAAAAGAAAAACCTTACTGTGCCATCCAACTGTCTACAATTCTACATTTTTATCTAAAGTCGATACACATACATACTTACGTCTACACACTCATTACAAATATATTCTAGTTAGACAATAGGCTGTTTCATATTAAGTTATAATTTCAAGACTATCTTCGATATTATTCTAAGATAGTAACCATTCCTTCAAAATCCTATAGTAAACATTTTTGAAAAAAGAGTTATAATAGCCTTAGGTAATATTTTATTTAGAAGATATCGTCTGTTAATTTTACAGTAATTTTAATTTTAGGGACCTTACCTACTTGAGTGAAGTAGGTTCTCAGAACACTAAATGCATAAAGACACTTCACAGGCAAATACTCAAATGTCTAAAAAGGGGTAAAGAATGGGCACTTTTCTTTGATGTAAATAGTTACCTTATAAAGAACTTTTAAAGGAAACTTTTTTTAAATCTTTCACGTTTGGTAGCTGAATAAAAAAGTTATTACATGTCACTCGGAAAATGTTATTTATTTATTTTCTTGTCAACACTGCACTAAAGATTATCCTGACTTACCAACGTATTCTTTAAAGAACAAGTATCTAACATGGGTTTGGATTGTACACCAATCATTTCTGGGCAATTCTGTCACATCGAACGTAGTGTTGACCTTGTTTTTAATAATTAGTACTATGTATTAATATAACCTTAATATTTTATCATATAGTTACATAACAAATCACAAATTGAATTCGGCCTAACTAGGCAAAAGGAAGTACAATACATTAATCTCTTCAATTTACATTCAAGCTAACAATTAATTACCTACGTCCTTCCAAAGTATTTGTAGCCCCAACGATGGTTAATTAATTATCACTAGCCATAATATATATATATATATATATATACTCAAAAAACTGAAATAATATGAGAACAGCCAAACACAAGATGTCACCTGATAGTTTTAAGAGAATACAACACTGCATGGTTTCTCTGATCAGCTGTTTGGAGTTCAATCAGTGTTTGTGATTCCCTGATTTTTTTAACCACTGATTCAAGAAGTGAAGGTTCCTGAATGGTTCCAACTACAGCAGTGTAGCCGTGATATATGGTATATATCTCAGGTTATTACAAGAATGACAGGACATCTTTTTGATATTGTTCACTAAAGTGAAGACAAGATTAGTTTTTGTGCTTGCAGTAGAACATCTACAAAGTTTTGAATATTACTATAACTTAAAGGACATAAAAGAATTACCACCTAATCTAAATAAATTGAAATAGTGAATTGTGACAAGTAGAGTTCACCAATTAATACAAAAATTTTTAATTAATTGTTAAACCATTTTTTTGAACAAATTCTTTTTACAAAAGTTTTCATAAACCAAAATATTGACTATTTTTATAATTTTTTTTTATATACAAATAAGTTAATACAGCCTTTTGATGTTCATAAAGACTAACTAAAATCTAATAAAATTTAATATGTTTATTGCAATATAATGGAATTTGACTTGCTTTGTCATAATTTAAATAAAACTAATCTTATCTAAAGAGTGAACTTAATGATTAGGCTAATAAAAATCAATAGATGATTATATAATTCTATTGTACATAAATACCAACTTTTACTTGTACTTTGATGTTGCCTAAATAATTAATATTTTATTTTTCCTTTTTTTATTGACCTCGTGAGTGTGTTTATCGGTTAATATTTTTATAGGTGTGTTCTGTGATTACTTTTGTTTATAATTCTCTTAATAGGTTTCTACTAAATTCAAAGTGTTTTTAGTGGTTGAGTGTTTATAATTACTCATGTTATAAATAAAATATAATAATATTTGCATGAACAGTTGCAAGCGCTTACTAAAACACCTAAACAAATTACCGAAGCAGGCAATTTGTTACCGTAAAATCTCCCATGCTGAGGAGTCTAATAGTTTATACTTCCAATGAATTTTGATATCTTGCCCACTAATGGTCTGTTTTTCAGATAAGGCAATCAACATTCCAAGGTTGATATAAAATTACATCAACATTGCATCAATGTATTTACTACCACTTTAATCATAATTAATGGTAAATAACAATCATGATGCAAGAAGCCCATAAAACATTAACCTGTAAAGAAAATCGACTCTAAAGCAATTCACAGATAATAGATGGACAACATTCCAAAAACTACTTTTTTTAACTCTAAGGATATCAAAACAGATATATCTACAATAAATTTTACACTCATTTTTTGACCCATTATAATACTTTCTCTATATTATGCATATGCGAGACAGTAATGATATTCATCACCATTTCACCAAGAATGTCTCCATTCTTCTTTAAAAGTATGAAAGAGAATATAACAAATATAAATTATGTTTGGTAGAAAATTAAGAAAATCGTATTTATCAGTCTATTTCAATTTTCAGATTATTAATTAACTTTCTTTACAATAGTCAATAAATTGCTCAACACATTTTTAACATTAATCATGATTTTGTTTTATTCATAGATGATAAATTAACACTTGAATGGTCATATATATTTATATAGTCTATTTAATTATTATGCCTCGACTTAACTCATTCTTGGAGCATGAGATATTCAATATTACATATCACAATAGTTACAATAGTTAACCCTTAACTAACTCAGTGTTGAATAATCCCTTAACTAACTTGGCACGTCTCTCAGACACCTTAGTGTTTTTTGGGTTAAAAAAATATACAAAGACCGTTTTTATTGAATCAAAACAATAGCAATAATAGTAACAATAGACTTTTAGATTATGGAAACATATTTCTGGACTATTTTACATTTTTTTGTGTTATTCTTATATTAATAAAAAAATTAGCATAAAAACTTTTTAAAACTCTCCATCATGATTGAGCTTGAATAACAAACATACCTAAATAAAACAAACCTATTATGAAAAATTTTCTTACTGCTAAAAGTTTCACAAAAATTCTAAATTACAGTTTCAGACGTCAGTCATACCATTCTTTAGCTTTCAAGTCTTTTGCTTAGTCCTGTTTCAAAGCAGTTCTTGCAAACTTTTTTCGAACATTCAAGGCAGATTGGTGCTGCACACGATTGACAAGGGTATTTCGTCCTTCTCTTCAGCCGAGGTGGGCATGTGGAGCACGTTTTTCTAGGTTCGAAGAACTCAGGAATGCTCGGATCATCTTGATCTTCGTGTTTGAGTACCATTTTTATCGTTGAGAGCAATTGGCGCGACAAGAATTTTGAATTTTCCATCCTGTGAGTCATGTGAGGATGAGTCAAGCTGTTTGCCAAGGTCTTCATGTACTCGAATCGGGTCAGTCTTGGAGTGTCTTTGTAGCTCTGGTAAAGAATGTAACTGTTCACACCACATCCGACATCAATAAGGGTAAAAAATACCACCATGGGCCAACGCCGGTTCTTCGACTTGAAGTGTAATTTGCACATTTCTGATCCACTCCATCTACTCCTCCTTTTGTGCAATTATAAAAAGCTATAATTTCTGGCTTCCCTGAAGGTTCATCTTCTTCAGGTGCATGATGCATTGAGGAAATCAAAATAACTGCTTTAGACTGTTTTGGTACATAAGAGAGAAGAGTAAGGTCATCAGTGAAGACATATAAGCTTGTGTCTACTCCACGGGATTTGTTTGGTTTGAATTCTGGTGGAATCTCAGTCTTATTTTGTTTCATAGTTCCAACATATGTTAAATTACGCTTAAGCAGCTCGTTTGCAAACTCAATTGAGCTGAACCCATTGTCGGCTGTGATATTTCTTCTTGTGCCTTCTACAGGTTTTGCCAACTTGATTACCGCTTGTGAAGGAATTAGAAGATTTTTTCACCTTCTGATAAGCCTTGTCCATTGCCCCCTTTACCAGAATAAATATACCAGTTGTAGACATATTGTGTCCTGGCATCTGTCATGCACATAATTTTGATGCCATATTTGGCAGGTTTTTTTGGGATATACGTTTTAAATCTGCATCGTCCACGGAAAGGGGCCAGCATCTCATCCACACATAAAGTTGGTCCTGGAGAGTACACTCGCTGCGAGTTTGCAGTAAATTTTGCAAAAATTGATGAAATAGCTGCTGTTGGATCCTCAGCCTTTCTTTCATCCCGGTCATCAGTATTGTCGAACCGTAGAGCCAGCAGTAAGAATATGAACCTGTTTCGTGTCATGGTACATCGAAAAATATCCCGGCCAGTTCCATCAGTTGCAAAGAAACTGTCAATGGACTCATTGCTGGATTGGAAAATCGCCGTATAAATCAGAAGCCCAATAAATGCTTTTAGTTCGCTCATTACCAAATCTGATAAATACGGTTGAGGTTTTGTGTAGTTACCTCTGATGGATGAAATCTTTTTATTAGTCCACTGCAGGATTTCTTCAAGAATATCATTTGTAAATAAAAGTCCCCAAATTTCTTGAACAGATGGATTAGTTCCTAATTGCTTTGCGGGGGCTTTCAGTCCAGGTAGTTGTAGAACTATGTTGTGTTTTCTTGTTTTACCAACTGGTTTGTGCAGTTTTCTCCATTTGAACTGAACCTTATTTTTTACCTTTTTCCCATGGAAAAACTCGTCTTTGTCCTCCCCACTACCTTCGACAACTTCTTGTTCTGATTCAGAGTCATGTTCACTATCAATACGAAACTCTGGGTCTTTATCACTATCATATGGATCAGGTTCAGAAGGGTTTTCCAAAACTCTGAAAACAAAGTTATCAAAATTGACATCTGTAGGCACAGCAGTCAAAACTGGTCGTCCATGGGACGGGCCTGGTAAGTTTTCAAATGATTCCTCCATACTGCACTCAAAACCGATAATTTTCGCACTGTAACACTCAATATTCACATAAGAACATCGAAAATCTCACTAAAAAGCACAGTCAAAACACAGTCGCGCAACAGACTTCGCACGTCTGAGAGACGGAATCCGTGACTAACTCGCAAAAAAGAACTATAGCGGGGGTACTAGCCGGCAAACAAAAACAAGACCTTCACTGCTCAAGGACAATGAACCAACTGAGGAATAGGCGGGGTGAGGATCGACGGAAACATGTTTCAGCGAAAATATACAGGTTTTTAATTTCGCATACGTCTCCAAGACGTACCAAGTCAGTTAAGGGTTAAACACAAATTCATATACAATTCTGGAGTTCAAAATAAAATTTTACATATTAGTCTATATCTCGGGTTGGGGAACTCGTGCTGGCTGATTTAAATTATCCACTAAACGCATCTCTATTTTGATTAAAAGAAGTTAAATATGAAAAAGAGGACTAAATTAAAAAATGGTGATCCAAAAACAAATTTGAATTTAGGCTAGTCTTTCCTGCCTCTTATAATTGCTTTTAAATTGGATTCTTTTATATTTATGATTGGTTTTCTTATTTAATTAAGTTTATACTACCATTTGCACGTTTTTAAGTCACTTTCACTTTATTTTATCAAACGAAACTATATATAAAAAAATCACACACGCTAAACGCACATCTTCATCCTTTGGCTGTCCGAACGCGTCTCTTTTTCCAAAACCGACGATTAGGTTTTTCGTGGCTTCTTCATACCTCCCGGGACTTGCATATTCAATTTTGTTCAACGCCATCGTCCTCTTGTGATTCGTCGATTCGTGTCACGTGGTCTCGTTTTTGTAAACCTTCTGGACTCGTATGTTCATTGGTTGTAGGATATATTTCTTACGCTTTACCTCAGCATTTACGATTTTTAATCAAGTTAATGTAGACAGTTAAATGCATTTCAGTATCTTATCGTTTTGTTTCAATTTTGAGATCATGGTTCAATTAAAATTTACTCTAACTTACAAATATCTGAAAATTGATATTTGAAAGTAATAGGTTGTTTATGTATTATTCCGCGAATTTGCAATATGGCTTTCCTAAATATAATCGAACAGCTGTTCAAGTCTACAACTAATTATTTACAAATTATCATATTTCTATTTAAAAGTTTAGTGAACTCTTATTCTATTGTGTTTTTACAAGTTTATATAATACTAACTGTGACAGCTAATATCGTGTTACATATCTATTAATGAATATAATTCTGAGACAGTTTGTTTTTAAAAATCATTGTTTTTGTCAATGTCGTGCGTAACCTAGATTTGGATTTAGTGTGTTTCCAATACATAGTGATTGTTTACAAGTGCTTTGGTGATATTCTGAACTTTACTTCTCTTGTTATGTTAACTAAATGTATATTTGTACAGGTATTCAATTTGAATGGTTCTTAATAAAAGTGTTTAGTTTCTATTAATCTTGGCATACTATTATTTCATTTAGCCTATTTGTAGGTTAGGGCTATTTTGCACATTCATTGCTAACAGGTTATTACAGTTATAAATATTTTTAAAATATGGTGTTTAGTACATTTTTGTTGGTTTCTAACTTTTGTAATTTATATTTTCTAAAGTTTTGGTAACAATTTTTATAATTATTTGGCTAAATTCATCTGAACAATTGTTTACAATAGGTTAGGTATGACTTACTAATGGTAGGCTCTGATTGTTTTTGTATGATAAATCTTAAGATGGGTACATCATAAATGCCCTTCAAATTAATTTTGCGGAAATTCTGTAGCATAAATTATTTTGTATGGACAAAATCACATCTTAAATTAATAACTAACAATAACAACTTGTTGTCTAACATGACAAATTCTTATTACTAACAAATATTGGAACATAAATAACAAGGGAAATAACATTTTAATACAGTTCGTAAAGTTCAACACATAATATAGGGAATACATATTTATTTTACTATCACTGTTTGTATGGGGTTTAAGACTTACATTGTTCATCGTCAGATTATAGTTAATAAGGGATAGGGGAACATTGGACGGAGAACACATTTGTTTATATAATTGTTTGATTTGTCATGTTGTCATTGAGGTTATTTGGTATACAGGCTCTTAGATTGGGAATATGGAATGTTGGAACATATGTTATTTTTTAATACACTGGGTCATGTTCTTTCACAGATTACAACCATGGAAATTCACTTTGTTTACATCACATTGTTTATCTGGGGAAAGTCATAATTAATAATGGGGAACACAGTTTATCATGGAACACTTAATTAAATGGAAACGTAGTTCATATGAAACACAGTATAAAGTTAATATTAAAACATGTTGTACATAAATAAAACATATTATAGGCGTTAGGTAACACTTTGTTTGTTTATAGTTTATCACATTATGCCTTCAAATGAGGTTATGTTTTTAATATTTTGTTTTCTTTACATCTGGTGATGATATTTTATAATTGTTCATCGTTATTGGTGGTCTGTACAGGTTTTGTTTCGTAATATGGCCAGTTTTCTTCTTAACTATAATAATTGGATTGCTGTAAGAGCTGTTTGATTCTTCTATAATATTTTATTCGAGCATGTTGTTTATTTCGCTCGCAACTGCTTCTTGAAGATTAATCGGTATTGGATAGCTTTGGGCACGGTAATGATCTATCTACTCTAATTTTATGTTGGTATAAATTACAACATCCCGGTTTTTCTGAAAAGATGGTTTTAAATTTAGATATTAAGTTAATTATTTATTTTATTTTTATTTTTTCCCAGTGGGCTGAGCTTACTATTCTCTATAAACATTTCACAAATTTCGCTATACAGTAGTATGGATTATTATTATTCTTAAGCTGGGTTTGATTACTTTCATTACATTCATATGCGTCTTCATTATAATATACTATTCTGCATTTTGCTGATTCATTTGTCTCACTTTCAAACTTAACTTTTAATGATTTGTTTTCTCTATTCATGAGTATTATTTCATTATCGTCGAAGTTTATATTCATTCTCAAATTCCTTATCATATCGACTCCTAAAATACAGTCTTTGATTAAATGTGGCACTACAATGCACTGAACATCAAACTCTAGTCCTTGAATGGTTGCTTGTAATAATATTATTTGCGAAACTCTCTTTGACTTATTGTTCAAAGCTGTTGTTAATTAGTAATTATATAATAGGTAATTCTAATAATACTACAAGTAGCCTAATTTGTGTTATTTATTTTTTTACCTAAAACTACCCACATTTAGCAGGTCCTCTCCTAATGTATGAACAGTATATTCCTTTGATTTTTTTATGACCACTTTATTTAATGAAGTCTTCAATAACTTTTTGTTGGGAAGATCTCGATCCCTTCATTTTCAAAAAGAGATTTTATTATGCCTTTGTTCTTCCAAATTGTCGAAATCATTGAATGAGACACTCCTCTGCAATATCTCCGTTAGTTTCTTTATTCTTCAATCTCCATACTATGAGAGTTATTTCTTCAATACTAAAAACTTTTATCTTTATTTGTGAGATTTTGAAGTTGTGCTTAAAATTAACTACTAACTGAATTAAAAGACGGACAAACTTACAGGTTATGTGGGAAAAGGGCTGGAAGAGAGTGTAAGAAAGGAAAAACTGGAGCATGAGAAAGAAATGCATTAATAAACAAAGTGTCATTTTACATCCTGTGTGGAAAAAAAAAAACTTTTAACCCTTTTAGGACCAACCATTTTTCAGGGGGTGTGTAAAAAGTGTAATCTGAATTTCGGCAACAGGTTTTAAAAACTGCACACTATAAGAATAGACTTATTTGGCAAGTTTTTTTTTAAAAAGTCACAAAATATTTATTTATAAATGGAATTTAAAAATTTTTTTTTTTGAATTGAAGATAAATAAATGGACTTTTTAATAAATGAACATTTTAGCTGAAATAATATATATTTTTATTTTAAAACGCCAAAATTGGGAAAAAAATTTTAATTTCATATTTAAATTTTAAATTCAAATTTTCCTATTTTAAAAACAAACAAAAATTTTACTGTGGGATACTTGATTTTTATCATTTTTATTATGTTCTATATTAATCCTGAAAATTTCATAAAGATATGTACAGAAACAACAAAAATATAGAAAAAATTAAAACCTAACCTATCCTATACAGCTGATCGCACAGATACGCGCAGAAAATAAACACAGTTTGTTTGTCTATTTTAAAATATTTATTCATATTATGAGTTAATAATGATTATTACATTTATTATAAATGACATTATTTAGTCTTCAAAAATAACAATTTTATTACTTTTACCTATTTAATTACGTTGAAATTATTTTTTTCGCAAATGACGAAATATCGTCAAATGGTCTTTTACGCATTGAAATAATTTGACGATATTTCGTCAGATGGTCTTTTGCGCATATTTTAAAATTGACGAAATATCGTCAGATGGTCCTAAAAGGGTTAAGTAGTACGCTTTATTAATTTAAATAAAAAAGGATCCGGTATGTTATAGCTATAATTTTTATAATCATAAACAAATTAAAAATCTGATGAGATTTTCATTGGCGGATATTTTATTAATACTCTTTTGCAAGTTACATTTAAATGCTTGTCTTATCATATGTGTATTTTTTATTTAAATAGTTAGCTCATCAATGCACACTTTTTAAATGATGTTATATAAGCAGACGTCATTAATTTATCAGAATGACATTGAGAGACTAGAACAAAGAAACTAAAAATAATGTTATACTCTCCTATTATATACAAATTACAGTGTGAGATTTACTGTTTGCTCTTTATCTGCTTATCTTTATTTTGTTGTTGACTCTGATTTATTTTCTGTTAAGCAAGTTATAGATAATTTATTTCAGATGGTTTATTGTTTCTACTATATAGTGTATAGAGAAAGTTACGAGATGGGTAAAAAAAACCATTCAACAAACACCTGTTTAACAACAAAGTGCCCATCAATGAGAAAAAAGTTAAAAATTTGTTCATTTATAACTATTTGGTTATATTCCATAAGATTGTCAAAGTTTGTACAAGGTTTGGCCTACTGCTAACAAAGACATGGAAAAATAAACAAATTAAAAAAGTTTTTTCAGCCGAATATTATGATTTTTCCTCTAACCTAATGTTTAATTTGTAACCAAACACTACTTGGCCTACATCATTAATTAATAAATTTATTATTGTTTCTTTATTTTTCTGACTAGTTTATAAAGAATAGGCCTAATTCTATTTTCAAATTAACATAAAATATATTAATATTCCTTAATATTGAAGATACCCAATGTTTATGTTGAACTGGAATTTTGTAACTGTGGTATTTAATTTAATTATACATTGCATATATATATATATATATATATATATATATATATATATATATATATATTAACAGTTTTTTGTGTCTTCTGAAAAATTAGATATCTGACCAATGCCTTTCCTAAATGGCTGATTCAATTACATAAAATCAGCCCTACTATTTTCATTCAAATTTGAGTGAAATTTGAAGATTAAGTGTTAAGATTGTGTGTTGTCATAAGTAAAAAAATATTATGATTAAAGAACAAGGAACAAAAATGAACCTTGACTGCTACCATTAAAAACTTTAATCATATACTCGTATGATTTAGACTGAGACATGTTTACGGCATAAGTATTAGACTGTTATTATTATTATTATTTTTTTTCAAATGCTTGGTCTATGGTTCATTTTTACTTTTTGACTGAAAATTCGGGACTGTGTAACAATTCAAAATATATTATAAAATTAAATACATAAATATAATTCTATTAAAATAACCAGAAGAAGAAACGATCTCAAGACTAAACTTGTAACCTAACGACGCCTAGTGAGAAATATGCGAACTCCTAGAAAAGGTGCAAACACGTTAAATAATCCGATTTCAAATCAGAATTGAACTAATTAAAATTACTTCCCGATATTTTCGGCATACACTTCTAATATCAAAATCACTTAAAATTCATACATCCTTCCAGGAAAATTACTACTTTCGCTCAAAAAAGAACTATTCATTAGATATCTATATTTAAAGGTCAACATCTTTGCCCAACCAACATCAATATTAAAGCGGGAACCACAAAGAAATACAATTTACATGAGAACTATAAACTCCAGATAAAAACTAATAAAGCCTATAGACAGAACTGATATTTTTACATATAAAAAGTCTTTGACAAAATTATCAAAATCATACCGTTAAAACAGGACAACCGGAAAAACAACTCAAAACTTATTCAAAATGTATCACGGAAGACATCTTATATTATAGTAAACACGCCTACTACGGGAGAACTCGTCTGTGATTGGTCCACGAGTTTTCACCAAATATGAATACATATTTGTTAATTTCTTTAAGTTATGAACATCAAAAATTAGATATAAAATTAATTACCAGTAATATGGAGTTATTTAAGTATTTTATTTAATTTAACTATTATTTCCCATTATAAAATTAATATTAATCATACATACAAGAGACCAAAATTTGAACTAATTCCCCAATACACACACACAAACACCACTATTCCAAAGTGAAATATCTAATAGGCAAGTGCGTGAAATTCCCGGGAGTGTAACAACAGTTAATTTTTTTTTCATTCTTGTGAGAACTGTCAGAGTAATCAGTTGCCCATTTGGTCTGTGAAATATAAGTAAAGAAATTGAATAATTAAACCGAAATCAAACATTGAAGTTATACCAAACAACGTGAAGAAGAATCCAAAAGGTTTGGTTCCATAAATTCAGTTTACAAAACTGTTTTGTGGTCCTAAAATACTGTATCGTTTCAGTTACGGTGTTTGTTTGAATTTTCTTAGTTTGTTTAGAGACTGAGAACACATTCACTGTCCCTTGGTTTCAACATTTACAAACCTAAACCATTCAAATAATTGTTTCACAATTTCATCCCCAGACACAATTCCATCCCAAATTTCATTATTAGAGATTTCAAGACAAATCAAAGCCTAGGTAGGCCTACTCAATGATTATCAATGCTTAGGTATCCACCTTGCACAATACTTACGAAAATCCAATTTGGTAATAACAATTCCATATAGCATGGTTCCAGAAATATGAAGGAAATCCTCTGAAAGCTGTGAAATTGTGAAACAGCACTTTTTATATACTTTTCAAACTTTTGAACCAATTTATCAATCCCAACGGAATTATGTCCTTTTCTTTCTTTTTCACGCACATTTGTATGTCATCCTTCAATTTCCTATACTAATCTTTTACAGCAGTGTCTCTTATAACATTATTACCACGAGGTCGACACAGATGGCGATGAATATCAGCAGCATTCTGTCCTGCATGGAGAAATTGAATCACTGTATGAATCTCACAAACTAAATGGAATGAAAATTTGTGTGTATTAATGGTTAATCATACTGACTGCAACAACACACCATGTGTGTTGCTATGGTAACCAGCTTGAATTTACCAGGTGATCTGAAGTTAATTTCTGAACGGCCTTCATATACGAGTATATCATTATGTAGAGATTCAACCACTTGTTGTACACATCTATAATAGCTGATTAATTTCATCATCTTTAACATTTCAATGTGATATGTCCAGCATCATTCACAGGATTTTACCTACTATATTTACAGATTGCCGAGCTCTGCTAGCATGTCAGACTACTGGCTATATTGAGGACTAATTCAAAAAGTTAAAATATACAGAACAAGTAGAAAAGATATGTTTATCATTACTAACAGCCTGAATTAAGTGTTTGTTGGCTAATTGGCTGTCATCTGCTGTAATCCTCCGCTGTAATGTGCTATTGTGCTAAACACAAAGAAGTTTCTGTCATTTACACTGTGTTTTTATAGTATTATTGTTGTGTTTTGGAAAAATAAAATTGAGTTGCATATAAGTTTTATAAAGTTATATAAAGATTTGTTTTGTCATTTTGTTGGTATTTTTTATAATTTTTGAAAGATACATGAATTTGTGTTTATCGGGTAATATTTTTTATAGCTTATTTCAGTGATTACTTTTGTTTGTAATTCTTTTACTAGTACAGTATTTTAGCTATTCCAAAGGTTTTTTTTTTTTTTTTTTTTTTTTTTTTTTTTTTTTAATGGTGGAGTTTTATAATGGGTCATGATATAAATGAAATTTAAATATTTGAATAACCACTTGTGGAAGCACTTATTAAAAAACCTCCAAAAATGCAACACCCGACATTATTCCTCACTCAAATTTCATCCATTGAAGGGTTAATAATTCAACACAGAGATTGGTTAAGAAATGTTTTGAACTTGCTTTAATAAATGAACCTCTATAATTTATTTCATATTCTTCTTTTAATTGATTAGGAGTCAAATTATTGCAAACACTAAACATCAAATTCTCTTTTATTTGTTTATGATTTATGTTCTTAATATATTATGTTTTAAAATAATAAATAAATAAAAATAAAAAAATACAGTAAATACCTTTCTCTGTATAAATGAAAAATATAATTGGAGTGTTATACATATACTTAAAACTATAACTTAGTATACAGTTCATGCATTAAATACATACGTATATTCATTTCTACAGGCAAGCTAGGCCATCTTGGGTTTACCATCCAGTTTTGTACTTAGAATATGTTGTAATTAATTGTGCATAATATAGGCCTAGCTAAAAAATAAATAATAATAATGAAATTGAGGTTAGGTTATCCATGACTGTTGTTTTTAATGTCCAGTTGTAGCTAGTTAAATTCAACTTTGTATCAATGTTGTAATTGTTTAGAAGCTACTTTTTATTTAATACTTTCATTGTCTGTTAGTGCATTGTTCCATTTACATTTTGAACTACCAAGAAGGTTATCAATGTCTATGTAAACAATGTTATCAGCCATTACTAAATAATTATTTTCTGATTGGTTTTTATGCATGTGTTATTTAAATAACATTTGTTGTTGTTTTTTAACACAATTAGATGTGTTTTCATTTTGCAGTGACAATTTATAAACATTTACTTTGCCACGCTTGTAACTAAACACAAATTAGTCACAGATCTTCCTATCCTAATATAACGTTCAGTTTAGGTAGGCCTAATATATTTTTAGAATACACGATTTATACTAATGACTGAAGCTACTTGGTAGAACTCTATGTTAAATAAAACACAATTTAATTTAATTCCCTTGGGGGGGGGGGGGTCCTTGTTATCCAAGGCACTTCAGCCATTAAGGTTTATTGTGCTCCAAGAAGATGATTTGCGCCCTCTAGGCTGTGAACTCGAGGATCTTTTCTATGAGATTGTTTTGGGGAATTGTTAGGCCTTTCTCTATGTGTCCAAAGATGCCTTTACTTTCCTGCTCAAGACTGCTTAAGTTTAATACCAGATGGTTGTACATTCGACATCTTCTACAGAGATATTCCGCTTTAAATATTCCTATCGTATGCATAAGCTTTCTAAAGTGGCTGTACCTTGTGATCCAGGCTACCACCTTCTTTATATTGCACCAGCTTTACTTGATAAGGTCTGATGCAAATTTTGTAATCTACTTATTCTCAGACCTGAGATGCTCTTCCATCTTATCCCATGCTCTATTTCTTTTTCAGCCTAAGTGTTGATGGCAAATATAGTAATTTTCTTCGAGATTCTACTAAACGGCTCTAGTTCTATGAACTTCACTCCCGGTGCTTTATTTGCTAGCATGTCAGCGTTCTATTTTCCGCTAATTCCAGGCATTCAGCAAAGAGTAACATTGTTACAGCCACCAAGCTGTGATAGGGTCTTGAAGCAATCCCAGACTAGCTTCGACCTAAATTATTTTGAACTTGGTAGTTTCATGGATGCCTGACTATTGTTATGGGTGAAAATTTCCTTATCCCTGTACCCAAGTATTAGATTTTCTTTGGCACATTCCATTAGAACTGTTATTTTTGACTGGAACACTGTGGGTAAACACCCATTTGTGGCAAAAAATTGTCGGACCAAATTCGCCTCCACAGATACCTGTACCCATTCCACCTTTAATTTTTGAACTGTCTGTAAACCACTCCAGTTCCCCTAGAGGCATGGGTTTTCCTCCCTCAGACCATTTCTCATGTACTGTGAAATTTATTATTTGTATTAAGGTATTATCACTACAAATGAGTTTAAGAAGGACTAACATGTTTTCATATGTTCAGAGATCATGTATAATACAAAATCCCTAGTGACCATTGTGATTTAAGAGTGTCAGTTACCATGAGACTTCTACCTAGCTTCTGTTTTAATGAACAGGTCTCTAGGAAGAGTGTTAAGGCAACAGTCCAAAGATGCTCCAGGAGCACTATGAACAGCTCCTGTTACCGCAAGACAAGCAAGTTTCTGAATTCCCACTAGTCTTACATTTGATGTTTGGATTTCTACTTTAGACCACCACGTAATGGCAATATACATCATGGCAGGTCTTATACCACAGAGATGTAAAGCCTCAACTTTGGCCTTAAACTCCATCTCTCACCAATCATGCACCTGCATGCCGTAAGTGACCGTTATCCCTATTAATGACATGGGTTCATATTATGAACCCCAGTTAAGTCTATTATCCAAGACTACCCCCAAGTACTTAACATTGGTTCCCATTTTGATTTCATTACCGAAGATAGTTAGTGGTCCTAGACGCTGTAACTTCCTTTGCCTTAGTAAATGACATGACATCAGTTTTGGCCGGATTCAGTGACAAATGAAACAAAAATACAATATTAGTTTAAAATTCTCATATGGCTTCCTCATAAATCTTGAAATTTTTGAAACCATAGTCGGCAAGACTCAAAAACTGAAGAATAGTAAACCATATTATGTTTGTGTTTTATTGTTAGAATACACTTTATTATTGGATTAATTGAAGAGAGAATAAAACACTATTTTATAAAATTACAAATAATTATTAAAATAGTAATAATAAAAGTTAACCGTTCACAATTTAATATTTTTATACTTAAACTTGATGATTAATAAATTATAATGATTTTTTTCAAATATTGAGATTACCTATATTACAATTCTCTTATTGTCTATTTTATAAAACATGGTTAGACATCATTAGATGCAGGTTTTAAAGGTGCACAATATGAGGCGATCGTCTTATGTTGTGGTAATTGTATTTTGTTCAAGATTCAATTGTACCTCTTAGATTTATTTTATTATTGGTAGAAATAAATGTACTTTTCATTTCATTTTTATCCAGTCTTCCAGACAATTTAATTATTGTAAGACAAATCAGTATATCATTACATAGAAGAAATTTAAGATAATTTAATATAAAAAACATAACTACGATTAAATATTAGAATATGACATGTAGGCTTATAAATATAAAATGAAATTAATTTATATGATGGCTGTAAGAAACTCCTCCACTGATCAAATTCTTTCACTTTCAGCAACTCCTTCAGTTTATTTTTTAAAGACCTTCACTTCAATTGGCTCTTCAAAAAAAAAGAAGTTTATTCATAAAATGGATTTCAGTCTCAGATGGCAATTTCTCAAACACCATTTATCTATGCTATTATAAACGAAACTTCAAGTATTATAATATGTATGTACATCAATGTTAAGAGCTTGCAATAATATTACTTCTAATATGGGAAAGTTACAATATATAGTTTTTTAAATACACTTTTACAAAAATCTTAACATCTCAAATGAGCCATGATTCTTACTGTTTGCTTCTGAAAGACCCATTTGCTTAGTGGTTTTGCCCTATAGAGCAATCCCATAGTTTAAAAGAGAATAAAATAATTCAAAGTATGGAATTCTAAGAACTGGTTCATACAAGTAAGAAGATCACTGACCTGAGCCTACTGACAGTTCCTACTAAGATTAAGCCCTAAGAGTTTGATTGATGATATAGTCTCCACAATTTTCTCATACAATACTAGGTCAGGACAAAGGGTATTAATATTAGGCTTTATATTCATTGTTGTTTAGCCTTAAAAACTACATTAATTTTATAATACATACTTTTTTTTCAGTTAATTGTAGTATTTTTTTAATGATTGTTTCATTAACACAGGCAACATACAGTGAGCCACTTAATATTGTAAGGCTTTTAACTAAAAACGATACATTTAGTTGTAGTTAGATTTACTCTCAAATTATTATCACGAAAGTATTGGCAAGCAATATTTAACAAGATAAAAGCTTTGATTTCTAAGTCAGAGAGCTGAACACTCTTCGGGCTGTTAATTGTGTCATGAATTAGAGTGTTATCATTCATATACAGTAACTGTGCAAGTCATTTATATACTGATTCAATCGAAATAACATTGAGTCCATATTTAGACAAATTAGATCAGAATATACATTTTTGAGCTGAACCACTTGTTTCTTCTCTGTTATTGAATCATTTTTATCATTTTTTTTGGTCTTTAGAAGGACGGAAAGTTTTAAATTGTGTTTTTAATTCCCTAAATGGATTTTACCAAAGTCGACACCTAGATAAATAGCTTTACTGTGCCTAAAATTTATATTCATTCCATTTCACAAAATAATTCGGGCTGTTTTAAAAATAAAATTTATAATCAAAAGTTGCTAGTTAGTATTAGATACAAAATTTACATTTTCTTTCAAAGAAATAAACTGTTGTGCAAACTACAGTAAATCTTCATTATTTGAAACTAATCCGGATAATTCTTATTTCATATTAATAATCAGAAAATGTGGCTAGGAATTATATCACTCGGTATTTGATAGCTAAGGTTAGTCATTCAGTAACAGACATAGGTTAGAGGTGAGTCATCTAGTTCGGCTGATTTTATGTTTCTTGTTTCATAGTAGTAACACATCTACTGTCAGAAGTTAGTTACTGTGTTCCTCAGCTATGATATTGTATTCAGTGTCTCAATTCTACTATGCAATAGTATAGTTCCGTAGCGGTTCCTAATTACCTACAAATTAAGGACACCCCCCCCCCCATAGAGGTTCTTTTAAATCGGTGGACCTCTCCCATTTTTTCTAATATATGGAAAATAGCACCCACATAATATTAATAATTCAGGTTAGAAAACCTACAAATTGGGAATATGGCACAGTAAATCAGAATCGTAAATGTTTTTACATAGGTGCTTTTATTTTACACAAAAAAGGTTAGTTAACCCTTAAACGTTTTAATTGTTTTTTGCTTAGTATAATCATGCGTTGATTTTTCACAGCTATTGAAGTGAAAAAACCTTGACTTATAAAAGCTGGGAAATATTATTTTTGAGTGAATAGAAACCTTAAATTTTCACCAAATATACAAAATAGATTAATTAACAAGATTTTTACTTTTTTCGTAAAAATATTCACTGTCGTTGTTATTTAGAAAAGTATCCAAGACTACATTATTTCCTACCCTATCACCAGCACAAATTCATGCCCTCTTCCTCAAAATGGATATTATCTCAATGTAAAAGTATCATTTTCTAAATAATCAATTACTCTTTCGTATTGAGTGTAATTATTACATTTTTCACATTCAATATACAATCTATTTCCTCTATCAATAGAAACCTTGCTGGATTTGGTCCAGCCATTATTTATAGGCTATATGAAAAAACATATCTTCACAAATCTAATTCTTAACAATCAATAAATACTAACAAAACACAATTATAAATCACATGATACAACATTTAGAAAAAAAATAAACAACTCAAAATACATCACACAACTTGTGTGGAAATTGCGTTGTTTACAACTGTTGGCAGCTGAGTGTATATTTATGTCAGCTGATTATTTGTTCTTTAAAATAAAACCAAATGGCTGTAGAGTATTTGTTTGGTTATTGACAATAGTACTATGTTAAAATTAATTCAGTTTAGTTCATATTTATTTTGTCAGATAGAAGTACATGACTGAGGAGTGGAGGAGTTTTTGATTGGCATTTACAGTACAGTGAATCAATGCATTCAAAATCAAAACTTATTCAATTAGGTCTAGTTTTAATAAATTATGAATATAATAGTTAACACAAAAAAATGTTGGTTAGGCCTACATGAAAATTTATGAATTTAAAAAAATTGCAATTTATTCATTTGGATCTAGTGTTAGTAAGATAAGTGAAATTTCTTCTCCCCCCCCATACTTCTTGAAGATCAAGTTGAAGACTTTGACTCAAAAATTGGAATGCATGTTAAGTCTATTTCTATACTTGTTTTTCATTTAGCACAGTGAAAAGCTAGTAATGACAATGATGAGTTGTAATCTGCTCCAGTTAACATGTTTTTTTTTTTTTTTTTAATATTTAGATTTGTGTGAGAAAATATATTTTTCTGATGTCCTTCAAAATTTTAACACATTTTTATCATTTTTGTTGTTGTTTTCAGCAAGTCTGTCATCACAATCATCACGGGACCCTTCACCATCTTCAAGAGTCAACAATGCCTTACCAGCGCAAATTGGCCGTAAACTTTATCCAGAAAGTGCTAGACCTTATTCACAAAATCACTGGCAGTCGGATCACTTGAAAGCCACTGGAAATTTAGTCAATAATTTCTCATCACAACCAACACCTAGGAATAATCCGTTACTTACCAATTTATCTTCAGACCAACGTAGTAGTTTTGTAATGCCAAATCCCCCGCCACCGCTTAGTCAAATAAATCTCTCTGATGGAATCTTATCACAAGCAACAACAACAGATACGCAAAGTAACTTGCGTACAACACCGACATCTGTGCCGGAGAGTTTTACTTTAAACAATCACATAACAACAAACAGTACGCAGAGCATTCCTCATAGTGATTTAAAATCAATGAGTGATGTTAGAAGACCTTCTCCGCAACCTACGCCTCCTACGTCAGGACCTCTGAGGACTAATGTACAAGGCACTATTTCTTCTACTTTACAAGTATGTTTCTACATTTTACTTGGACAATTAGTTTTAGTTTAAAATAGGTAGCAGCACTGTTTGTTTTAGACCAATTTAGAATGCTGTAGATAAAAGCTTTAAATTATTCCCATATCTTTATTATTATGTATTTATGTGTTCTAGCAGACAATACATAACTTTATATATATTTATTTGTTATATTAAAATATAAACAAAGATGAGCTATAAGGAAATTGCAAATGTGAAAAATAGCCAGTGTCCCTTATGGCAAAAGTGGTGCACCAGTCAAAAAAACAAAAACAAATTACCTATACAAATATAGTAAAAACATAAAATATATAGTATAGTTATATCATTTAACTATATGACATTAACTTAAGGACATTACATCCCTTACACATATCTATATTTATATACATATTATAATATATATCACATATTATTACATATCTAAACACTTTCTTAAAATCTAATAAAGATAGAGTTGTATTTTTTGTTTCTTTTCTTGTTGTTTTTTTTCTCTCCATATTTTAACATATGTTTTCTTGATTTTAACTATTTTAAATGATTTAAAACAAAAAATATGTAGTGGTGTTTTTTGAAAATAATATTGTTTATAACCCTTTTAGTCTAGATTTCTGGATTAAGTCTTATTTTAATCCATTTACAGTCAAAATACTCCACTTTATTAAAGTTTGGTGTGGTTTTAGTTATGATGACCAGATCGTTTGAAGTTGAAATCATCAACAGACTCAATAATGTGGATGAGCTTGATGATCTGGTGCCACTATGTACTGTAGTGATTAATCTATAGTACTAGAGTGTGTGTGTGAGCTTCCCCCTTTCCCGCCCAACCCATCACCAATACCGTATTTGTCCTTAGTTTGGTTCGGACCGTCAGATATCTGTCAAGTATTGTAGTGTATTGCATAGTTGTCTTGTCAGTGTCTTTTTAGGAATTAGACCTGTATTATCAACTGTTACTTATGGTAACTAAGGCCAGCCTTGATAAAATTTTCTATATGCAGAATGTCACTCAGATAGTGACAGATATGCAGAATGTCACACTAGCACAAAGAATGTTGATTAAACGAATGTGCGACTTAGCTGGTCACAAACAATGTACGAGACAATGTTTTAGTAATCAATAGTTTTTGTAGCCATTTGATCATGAGCAAGAAAGTTTTCTGTTTAGCATCTTCTCAAAAATTGTTCGAAGTTTTTAAAGTTGCTGTACGATACAGCATTGTTACAAATATAAATATTTGTTATCTTTTTTGTTACATCTACATACTCTAGTTCTTGAGTAATTTACAAGAATACATTTATATCTTTTGTTATTTTAGTAAGATATTTTATTATGTAAAACTATTGAATTATTGTTTGTTTTAGAGCCAACCTAGACATGGAACATCATCTCCTGTTTCTACACAAGATTCTTCTATAAATAATGCTCAAATTAACACAAGTTCTGGTCATCCTGCTCCTAATCCAAAGCTAACAAATCCAGTCTCTCAGATTCAAAGACCACAACAACCTCAAATAAACCAATCTGTTAGCACAGGAGCACCTTTAAGTCAGTTTCGGTTTACCTCAAATAATTTAAATTTCTCCCAAACACCTATTAGTTCAGTCAGTCAGATTCAGTTGCAATCTAGTTCTAAATCGACTCCAATTAGTCAAAATCAATTTCAACCTCCCAGTTCTCAACCTCCTCTAATTAACCAGAATCAGTTTAAACCTCCCAGTTTCCAATCACATATTAGCCAAAATCAATTTCAACCTCCCAGTTCTCGACCAAATCCAGTTAGCCAAAATCAGTTTCCACCTCCCAGTTCTCAACCAACTTTACCCAGTCAAAATCAATTCCGACCTCCTAGTTCTCAAACAAATCCAGAAGGTCAAAGTCAATTTCAACCTCCCAGTTCTCAGCCAACTCCAGTTGGTCAAAATCAATTTCCACCTTCCAGTTCTCAACCAATTTTACCCAGTCAAAATCAATTCCGACCGCCTAGTTCTCAAGCAAATCCTGTTGGTCAAAGTCAATTTCAACCTCCCCGTTCTCAGCCAAATCCAGTTGACCAAATTCAATCCCAACCTCCCAGTTCTCAGTCAACAACAGTTAACCAAAATCAATATCAACCTCTCAGTTCTCAAGGAAATCCATCCAGTCAAAATCAGTTTCAACCTCCTTCAAATCAATATCAACAATCATCAAACAAACCCTCTCCATTATCTAACCCCTATCAACAACCTTTAACACCGTCAAATAGGTATCCATTACCTGCCCAAACCAATCAATTTCAAAACTCAACTGCCCCTTCAAGTACGTTTTCACAGCCTCCTAGGCCTAACTACCCATATCCACAACAACAAAATGTGATACAAACACAGCCAACTATCCAGCAGCAACATCCAAATATACAGAATCAATACAATCAGTTTCAACAACCTCAGTCTTATAATCTTCCTCCAAAGCCTAATCAAGATGTTCAAGGACAAAATGACTTCCAACAATTACCTTTCAACAACCAAAATGCTGGACAATATGGCATGAATAAACGATATCCTCAGATGGTAAGTTGTAAAATAGAAATTGATTATGATTTTGTAATAATTTTACCATTTGTAACCAATTAAAATAATAATTTTTATACAGCATTTGAAATATAACAGACAATTTTTTTTAGAACTAACATTACATTTGAAACAAGACAGCATTTCAATGATTAGGTCTTCATCTTCAGTTGTTACATGTCCTTTAAATAAACAGTGCTATTTTGTATGACAGAACAACTATCACAGAAGAGAGAGATTTAGTTTGAACATTGTTCTGGAGAGAATAAGGGAGACGCCTAGCAAAAAGCTCAAAGTTTCAACTTTTACAGGTATACGTCTTTAAAAAAATGTATACAGATTAGGTTTCCAGTTATTGTAGACAAAAATGAATAGATAGTTTCAGATATTTAGAAGCTTCATTCAGTTCCAGTTGAAATGGGTCAGATGGGTTAAAAAGATATTGTAGAGTTTTTTTATCGATAACATAAGTTTTAAGGTCTTCTGTAACTAAATAAGTGGTTTTTGAAATGTCTATGCAGTGCTATAGCACAAACTAGTTGATCATTTTGATTTAAATCTTATTTAGACAGTGTTATGGATATATTTTGACCGTATCTCTGAATGTTTTTTCCTTTTTGATAACTATGAATTTGGGGATACCTGCTATAAGACAAAAACCCAAAATTGTGATTTTTCTCAGCTTTTCAATTTTAATTAAATCGGTTTTAGTAATGACCCGAAAAAATGTGCAAAATCGCAAGTAAAATAAAATTATCATTAAAAAATAATTGGGGAAAACTAATTAATTGTAAATTAATTAATTGTATTTTTTAATTTAGCATGGAAGTAGTTTCTAAGTTTAAATCTCTTAGAATGTCCAAAACACTTAAAATGGTGACTTAATTACTGAAACATCGACTTGTTTCAAATAAAGTGTTAGTTGTGGGAATATGTGATTTCTTTCATTTATGGATTGAAGTTTCCACAAGTGCTGTTCTTTAAAGCAAATAGTTTTTAATTCTTTAAACAATGTTCCTTTTGACAACTTATCTCGCACCAAATAGGGTGTTTAAATTCATTTTTAGAAAATTGGTTCTTGAGATAATGATTTGGAATGACATTGTATCCCAATGTCTCAATATTTTAACAATTTGGTCCAAAATTTAATCATTTTACGAGTCATTTATCTTGTTTAAAATGTTTAAAATCAGGTCTTGTGGTAATGCACAACAATCAAACAGACATTATTCTGAAAATGATCTGTGATTGCCGAAGCATGTAGATTCGTTATAAACATGATATAGATATTTTTGCATATCACTATAATTTCCTTACACCGTAATTAGAAAGTTATGAATAAAAACAAAAGAAATAATATGGTTACGTGCTTATTCAAATGAAATAAGTGCATCCACTTTAGCATAAATATTTAAGGTAACATATATTTGATTAACAATAATTTACGTTACTTTTATTTTCAGACTGGTTACGATGGTGCACCCAACATGGGTGTTGATGGCATTACGCAGAATATGACTGGAATGTCTGTTCAATCAGGGTTCAATAAATTATGGGTATTTATATAATATTTATTTATTTTGGGTTAAAAATTGCATGCAACAAATATATTAAACATATGTACACTAAACATACAATTAAAGTTATAAATCATTAACAATTAATAAATATTCATAATAAAATAAATTGACATTAAATATCAACCATAAATAAATACAAGGTGAGTCTATTAAATAACGAGACTGTTATAACCTTCTAAAGAACTGTTTGTGCACTCTTTATTGTTCAGTTCATTATGAGTTGGAGTTGTGATTTCTGTTGTGTTCCGGAATAAGCTAAGTTTAAAAGTTGAGCAACAAATCAGTTTGAAATATTTAGTCAGATTCTTCGAGAAGGCTGCCTAGTTTGTGTCCGAATAGCTGAAGCTGTGAACATTGACAAACATAAAATTTTGCGAGAGGATCTCAACATGATAAAAATTTGTGCCAAGATGGTCCTTAGGGTTAACACACCATAGCAAAAAGAACACTGTAAGGAAATTTGTGATTACATGCTGCAGGAATTTGACTCTGACCCCAAACTTTTTATAAAAGACATGAGTTTTTACGAAACGTGGACTTCCAGTATGATCTTGAAATGAAATGACAGTCAGTGGAGGAATACAGCGTCATCACTTTGAATGTAAAAAGCTCAGCGTAATTTTGAAAGAATGTGTTTCAGAATGTGACAATGAACTAGCATTATTATAAGGAAGTTTTAATAAAGCTGAGAGAAAGAGTCAGAAAAAATTACCATAACTGTGGAAAATTGATTTTTTCTTCATCAAAACAATTGTAATTTTTATTGTAGGTTCGGTAACGAATTTACTGATGTAACATTACTTACTCTACTACTACTTTACTTTTGTATCTTGATACAATTCGAAATGATGTCAAATTTATTACAAAATTATATCTCAATATCGTTAAATATCAATGAAAACAGTATTAGTTTAGAAGATAGCCAGCCCGACACCTAGTGGTAGATTCAGTAAATACGTTCTACACAATTTGGCCTATTTTCAACAAATTCATGACATGGAAACAGAAAGTTGTTAAATTAAACTATTTCAAGGATTTTATTTCTTAGACAGATCCATATCAAAACTAAGAGCAACTAGCCTGCATCTATTAACACCAATTATAGTTCATTAAATTATCATTTGAAGAAACGAATACCTTCATTTTTAAATCATTCAGAAAATGCCTACACTTTTATTTTCAATGACCTAGCAACTCAATATTTAATATCACGAAATAACCAGGGAATGATATGAAAATTCATGTATACCTTTAGATCATGAAACAAAACCGTCCATCAGAAATCCTTTTGGTGAAATAAGAAAAATGTCTCAGTATTTAGTTATACAAACAAAACGACCATACTTTAGTGTTAAAAAATTAGGGGTGAGACCATCCTATCCGGTGACATAGACTGCAACGCTCTGCAACCATCGAAAAATAGAGCTCTGATTGGTCGACATACCTTCATTCAGTCAGCTGTTTTCATTATGCAATTCTTGCTTAGTGCACTTAAACTATTATGTAATTCATTAATTAATCATATATTTGAAAAAGAAGTTATTTGGCACTTTTATAATTTAATATCAAATCTATTTTTTACTATTTTAAATAATGTGTTAGCCGAAATTATATCATTAATCCATTTAAAACAATTATATAATCACAAATGTACATTTCACTCACACATACACCTGTCTACATGAACGAGATATAGAAGGCGCCAAGTTCAAAATTTCCATCACGCTATGTGAAATGAATTGTTAAAATATTCAATATTAGAGAGGGCCTAGACCAGCATAACTGTATCTGACGACCCAGGAGCATTGAAAACCAAAAATTAGGGGGAAACAGAAACCAGTCAACTCGACCTGAAATCATTTTTAAATGAAAATGCCTATAGTGCGGTTTCAGAAAGTAGTGATTTATAAGTGAGAACCAACTTCTACTATATATTCAAAGCAAACAAAATTTTGCTAGATGGGTGAGACTAAACCAGTTTATCTTATCTAAAATTATTTTCCATTTTTAACTAAGTTTCTAAATTCGCCAAAAAGAATTTTCATTTGTATAAACTATATTATTTATTTTATGATTTATGGTTGATTACTTAATATAAAAGAACTGCATAACCTATATCAGATTAGTACCTTTTAGTTCATTTTTCCTTCATGAATTTTTCCGTTTTTAGTCATTTCTTTTATCCAATTAATCATAATTTCTTTCTCATCATAATAAAAATATTTGAATTTGATTGAAGCTTAATTTTGTAGACTTATGTGTGTTTCCTACCTGTACTTGAGGAAAGTGAGCACCCCCCCCCCCCCCGGATTTAAGAATTTTGTTATAAACTGTTAATTGTATAACTTTCATAAACTTGTATATGTTATAATATTCTGATGAAATACTGAGCTCAGCCATGGACTATAACTGAACATAAAAGTTTGTAATTTGTAAATAGTATAATTACAACCATACAATAATCTCAGTAGCTGAGGTATTCTTTTCGGATCTTATATGATCTAAACTTTAAATTTTAACTTGTGTTTAACTAGATTACAATCCAGAACTAACAAAGATTGAGTTCATATTTAATTTCTTTTAATACGATTATCAGTATGCATCCATCTTATGAACTATAAAGATATTAATCCAAACACATATGAACAATTTTATCAAACGACTATTTATGATTTCTGTTTTCCTTAATTTATGTTTGTATATTACATTCATTCAATAATATCATAGTTTTGTTGTTAAAATCTATTTTGTTTGACTAAGTCTTTTCTAATAAAATTGAATTTTGTATGGAGTACAGTAGAACCCCTCTAATCCGCCCTCGGGTGGTCCGTTACTCCGGTTAATCCGACCGTGCTCGAGCTCGCGATATTGTGCCGACTTGTCGATGACTCACGGCCCGTCTGGTGCCATTCTTTCCGGTTTGTTATCGCTTTCCCGCTTCAGTGCTGTGTCATCTCTTGTGTTGTTTCTATTGATTTGCTATAGTACTTGCAAAGTTTATATATAGACTTTATTATATAGACTTTTAAAAGTTTATATATCACTTATTTCACTTTAAAAAAAAATCTCTTTATGTAATATGTAATAAATATTGACTTTTTTCGGATAATCCGACCTTTTTTGCGTTCCGACCATGCCCCCAGTCCCGAAGGTGACGGATTAGAAGGGTTCTACTGTACATGTAAATCTAGATTTGTTAATTTTAACCACCATTTCTATTATTATAAATAACCATATTTCAGAACTATAAACTAGTTAATTTGGTAGATAAATTGCTTGTTTTATATGAATACTTTTTAACACTGTGGTGTTGCATTATATGATGCCTTGAACTTGGGGCAAATATCTGTTTGTGAGTTATTTCATTTCAAAAAGACAGGATCCCAACATGTGATTGAGCTCATGTATTCATTTTCTTTTTTAATGAAGTTAATCGCTAGTGCGAATTATATATAGTTCCTCTAAACAATTACTCATTTGCCAGAATATATAGTTAATAATGTAACTCTCTTCAAGGCACAAATTTCATATTTCTTTAATCAATTAGCCGACTTAACATGACATCGTTTTGATTTGGAAGTTTCCAGAAGGTTTTTACCTTAGTCAACAGAAACAATATAAAGGGTTTGGTCTGAACAGTGTTGTCAGATTTCTTATGTATGATTCGAACTAACCGAGTTCACCATATTATTCTTTTTCTTTTTTTTAAGCTCTTAAACCTAAAATGTTCTTATAATTAATTATATACATGTTCCTGCCCATTTTGGTAAATATGTAGTGTTCCTGTCGTTGTTATTTTCTCGAAAAATTTCTGAAATTTGTGTTGTAAATACCTTTTATTGTAACAATTATATCACCCTTTATTATGCCGTAAACTTTGTATGTTTCACAATACCTTATTTCACATCAAAATCAATCAAATTGAGTATTTTTTAACATTCTAAACAATGCACTTGCGCTATTGCGTCTAGGTTTTGTAGATTACGCGTATTAAAATCACTTGTGGGGCCCATGCGCACTACAATAACTTTCACAGGTTCATATTACTACACTTCTATGATTTAAGATTCATGAGAACTAGGTCTCTGAAGGATTGTATAATATTTTGTATATTATATAATATTTACCTTACCAGACCTGTAGTTCCTTAAGTAATGACGTAATTGAAAATGTTCTGAAATCAGTCGTGTCTTACTATTTTGGTGGATATAATTGTGCAGGCGCGAGTAAGAAATGGTGAATTTATTCCCTGGGTACATATCTCCATTTGAAGAGGTATTCGACTAAATATCCAACGAAATGTTCACTTTGACAGTTCTTTAAAACGACTTATTTTCACGGATGAAGAAAAACATCGATAGATTTGACATAAAATTGATTCACGAGATGTAATTCATAGTAATGCAAAGAGCCTAAATAACCTCAAAATGACATGAAATCGTCATTTTAAAATGCTTGTTTTCGACAAAAATAATGGATTTCAGTCATTTAACAGTGAAATGTGTAGTAAAAGAGTATCTTTGCAAAAAGAGGTATTTGGAAGACGATATGGCTACATTTAGTGAAAAAATCGCAACGACAGGAACACTACATATTTATTTCCATTTATATAAAAATAATCTATTGTGTGATTTATATATCCCACTTTGAATATCTCACATCTTGTTCTGTATTACTCATCACTCCAAAGTCCAATATTTCGTTTAATAAGCCTATGTAACGACATATGAACCCACCAACATTTCTCGATTGAAACCAGGATTATCTATTGCTTACTGATGTCACAATCGACAATCATCAGACAATTTCTATTATACTTTAACTTCGACTTTGAAAACGATAAGCTCAAAAAAGTGAAACATTACAGAAACCACAATATACAGCTAGTTAGTTATAAATCATAGTATCTGTAATAGAAATATGCAAAGTACATTTTCAAAATTATAAATTAATATTTCTGTGGTATAATAGTTGAATAAGTCACTGTATTTTTAACTTTATTTTAAACATTTTGCACATGTTTTAGGGTATGGACACCATAGATCTGTTAAAGACTCGAGAAATATTACCCAAAGACAAATCTGAAGCACCACCCATACGTTTACAACATGAACTATATGAAGCAGCTAACTGTAGTCCAGAGTAAGTAAACAAACATTATTAGTTTAAAATTGTCATATTAATTAGTGCTGTGTCCGTTAACAGGTAACAGCTAACCGTCAACGCTCAACGCAGTTGAAGAAGAAAAGCATTAACTGCTAACGTTG